>JAYGXS010000009.1:25441622-25485099 GCA_036362985.1 Ligula intestinalis | reverse complement strand
TAAGCAGATGGGGAAAGCTAGGCGACCCACTGGTGAGCCGGATCCCTAACACCTGTGTCAAGCAGTGGCAGAGTTCTGACAAAGCACGTGTCTGGGCCTTCTAGCAAGTAACTACGCTGTTAGTATTGTAATAAACAGCGTCAATTTATAAATTTAACGACTCTCTGATCGAACAATGTGTACATTTTATAGGGGTTGACTTTTTTCAATATGAATATTAACTTAAATTTTCGGTCAACGACTAAAGACCTTAAATATACTGATACTTACTGTGATCAGAATAAAATTTCTCTGATGATAAAAAATCTTTACATTAAAAACCGGTATATCAACCGAAAAGCAGATGGGGAGAGCTATGCGACCCATGGTGAGGCGGAGCTCTCAAGGCTGCGTCAAGTTTTGGCAGAATAATGGCAAAATACGTGTCTGGGCCTTTAAGCAAGTACCTAGGCGGTTAGTATTGGAATAAACAACGTCAATTTATACAAATTACGACTGTCGGATGCCAGCATGTGTATATTTTAGAGGTTTTGTCGGGTTTCAACACGAATATACACTTGCAAATTCAGTTAACGCCTACAGACCATAAATATGCTGATTTCTACCGCGACAAGAAATCATTTCTTTGAAAATTGAAGAGCTGAACGCTGAAAACCAGTATATTAAACAGATCGGGAAAATCTGGGCCACCCAGGGATGAGCCGAAGCTTCCGAAGCTGCGTCTAACCTTGGCGGAATGCTGGCGATACACGTGCCTAAGCCTTTAAGCAAGTGCACATGTTGTTAGTTTTTTCAGTGACAACGTCAATTTATACTACTAACGACTGCCTGATATCAGCACGCGCATATTTTATAGGGGTTGACGGGTTTTAACGCGAATTTTAACTAAAAATATCGGCCTACGCCTATAAAACTTAAATATACTGATACATACTGCGATCAGAAATAAATTTTTCTGAAGATTTAAAATCTAAACTTTCACAACCAGCAATTCAACCAGAAAGCAGATGGGGAAACCTGGGCAACCCACAGATGAGCCGAAGCCCTCGCATCTGTGCCGATGAGTGGCAGAATACCGACGAAACACGTGTCTTGGCCTTTCATCAAGTACCTAGGCTGTTAGTATTGTAATTCAAAACGTTCATTTAGATTACTATAGACTGTTTGATGGCAGCATGTGTATAATTTAAGAGATTGACTGTTTTCAACACAAATATTAACTAAAATTTAGGTGTACACTTAAAGACCTTAAATATGCTGATGCATACCGCGATCAGAAATAAATTTTACTGGAGATTGAAAATCTAAAATTTAAAACCGGTATGTAAACCAGAAAGCAGATAAGGAAAGCTAGGCGAACCACTGATAGGCCGGAGCCCTCACAGCTGCGTTTAGCCTTGACAATATACCGGCCTAGCACGTGTCTGGGCCTTTTAGCCAGTATTTTGGTTTTTAGTATTGTAAGTTACAACGTCAATTAATACTACTAGTGAAATTCTGATGGCAGCATGTGTATATTTTCAAGGGGTTGACGGGTTTCAACGCGAATATACACTTACAGATTGTGGTTACGCCTTAAAACCTTAAATATGCTGATACATACCGCGATAAGAAATTAATTTCTCCGAAAATGTAAGAGATGAACGCTGAAAACCAGTTTATTAAACAGATAGCAGATAGGGAAATCTGGGCGACCTAGTGATGAGCCGAAGCTCTCGCAGCTGCGTCAAGCCTTTGCAGAATACTGGCAAAACACGTGTCTAAACCTTAAAGCAAGCACACAGGCTGTTAGTATTTTAAGTGACAACGTCAATTTATACTACTGATAACCGTCTGATGGCAGCATATGCATATTTCACAGGGGTTGACGGGTTTCAAGTCGAATACACACTGAAAATTTTGGTCTACGCCTAAAGCCCTTAAATATACTGATATAAAACGCGATAAGAGATTAATTTATCTGGAGATAAAAAAGCTGAACTTTCAAAACCAGTATATCAACCAGAAAGCAGATTTGGAGGTCTAGGTGATTTTTCAAAGCTGGTATATCAACCAAAAGGCAGAACGGGAAAGCTGGGCGACCGACTGATGAGCCGAAACTCTCGCACATATGTAAACCAGCAGCAGAATACTGGCGACACACGTGTCTGGGTCTTTAAGCAAGTACCTAGGCTGTTAGTATGGTATGTAACAAAGTCAATTTATTATATTTACGACTGTCTCTTGGCAGCATGTGTAAATTTAACATTGGTTGATGGGCATCAACAAGAATATGCACTTACAATGTAGGTCTATGCCTACAGACCTTAAGTTTACTGATGTATTCCAAGATCAGATATTAACTTCCTAAATATTAAAAAGCTAAACTGCCAAAAACGTATGCCTACCAGAAAGCTGATATGGAAATCTGGGCAACCCACTGATGAGCTGGCAGCCTAGCAGCTGTGTAAAAACAGTGGCAGAATACAGGCAAAAAACGTGTCTGTGCTTTTAAGTGAATATCAAGGCTTTTATTATGGTAAGTTTCAACGTCAATTAATGCTATTTGCGATCGTTTGATGGCAACATGTTTATATTTCACAGGGGTTGACGGGTTTCAAGACGAATATACGCATAAAATTTCGGTCTTCGCCTATAGACCTTAAATATTCTCCTATATTTCGCGATCAGAAACTAATTTTTCTGGAAATTAAAAAGCTGAACTTTCAAAACCGGTATATCAACCAGATTGCAGAAAGGGAAAGCTGGGTTACCCACTGAGGAGCGAAAGCCCTCGGATGTGTGTGCTGCAGCGGCAAAATACAGGCGAAACTCGCGTTGGGGCGTTTAGGCAAGTTGCTAGGCTGCTTGTATGGTAAGTTAGAACGTCAATTTATACTACTTTTGGCTGTCTTATGGCAAAATGTGTATATTTTACAGGGGTTTACGGGTTTTAACAGGAGTATACAGACACAATTTCTGTCTACGCCCATAGCCCTTAAAAATACTAAGCTTTACTTCGATCAGATATAAATTTTCGCTGAAGATTAAAAATTTGAACTTTCAAAGCTGGTTTATCAAACAAAAGGCAGAACGGGAAAGCTAGGCGACCCATTCATGAGCCGGTGCCGTCGCAGCTGAGTCAAGGAACGGCAGTATACCACCGAAACTTATCCGGACCTTTATGCGAGTACCTAGGCTGATTGTATGGTACGTTTTAACGTCAATTTATGCTACTTTTGGCTGCCTAATGGGAGCATGTGCATATTTTACAGGGGTTTACGGGTTGTAATACGAATATACAGATACAATTTCTGTTTTCGCCCAAAGACCTTAAATATACTGATATATACCGCGATAATAAATTAATTTATCTGGATATAAAAAGCTAAACTTTCAAAACCGGTATATCAACCAGAAAGCAGAAAGGGAAATCTGGGCGACCCATTGATGAGCCAGAGCCTTCGCAGCTATGTCAAACAGCTGCAGAATACCGGTGAAACACGCATCTGGGCCTTTTAGCAAGTACCTAGGCCTTTAGTATGGTATGCTACAACGTCAATTTATACCACTTTCGACTGTTTGATCGCAGCATGCACATTTTGCGGAGGTTGACGGGTTTTACCACGAATATTCATCAACAATATCTGTCTGTGCCCATGGAGCTCAAATATTATAATATATACTTCGACCAGAAATAAATTTTTCTGGAGATAAAAAAGCTCATTTTAAAAACTGGTTTATCAACCAAAAGGCAGAACGGGAAAGATGGGCGACCCACTGATGAGCCGGAGCCCTAACAGCTATGCCAACCAGCAGCAGAATCCCGCTAAAACACGTGTCTTGGCCTTTAAGCAAATACCTAGGCTGTTAGTATGATATGCTACAAGGTCAGTTTTTTACTACCAACGACTGTCTGACAGCAGCATGTAAATGTTTTGCAGAGGCTGACGGGTTTTAACACGAATATTCACTTACAATTTCTACCAAGAAATATAGACCTACAATATATTAATATATACAGCGATCAGACATTTATTCCTCTGAAGATAAAAAAGTTGAACTCGGAAAACCGGTATATCAAACAGAAAGCAGATGGGGAAAGCTTGGTGTCCCACTGATGAGCCGGATCCCTCGCAGCTGTGTCAAGCAGTGGTAGAATACCGGCAAAACACGTGCCTGGGCATACAGCAAGTACCTAGGCTCTTAGTATGGAAAATTTCAACGTCAATTTATACTACTTATTAATGTCTGATGGCAGCAATTGTAATCTTCACAAATTCATATGGGTTTTAAACGGGACAATGCACTTACTCATTCGGTCTTCACCTATAGACCTTAAGTAGTCTCCTATATTCCGCGATCAAAAATTAATTTCTCCGAACATTTAAAAGCTGAACTTTCAAAACCGGTATATCAACCAGATAGCAGATAGGGAAAGCTGGATGTCCCACTGAGGAGCCGAAGCCCTTGGAGGTGTGTGCAGCAGCGGCAGAATACAGGCGAAAATCGTGTCTGGGCCTTTAAGCAAGTACCTAGGCTGCTTGTAGGGTAAGTTACAACGTCAATTTTTACTACTTGCGACAGTCATACCACAGTATGTGTAAATTTCACAAGGGTTTATGTGTATAACACGAATATACGCTAAACATTTCGGTCTGCGCCTATAGACTGTAAATAAACTGATATATACCGCGATCCGAAATAAATTTTTCTGAAGATTGTGTTTTAAAGCACATTTTCGTGATGCTGACAAATTCGAAAATGTGCCCTTAGTAACAATAAAGAAAGAATGTTCCATGATGCTTTTGGTAGAAATTCGTCTGCCCTATCTAAACTTCATGCGTGACACAGGTTCTTGAGCTAATGCCTATCTTTTTTGAGTTTATTTTTAATTATTTACTCAAATACTCCACTCCACTGCACTAAGATGGATTCGCGAAAAATATCCTTGGAAACAATGATGTAGGTGAACCGAAGTCTGAGTCGCATTCCGAAAGGAACAGCGAATTTTCATCATGATTTATTCGCTTTTGCACTAGGATGACTGAAATGGCCATTTTTACAGGACAGGGGAATAAGAGCACCCTGCTCATTTACTAAAGTTTGTCTTTAGCACAGTTCTTGGGAGAATAAATTTTCTTCTGACAAAACCCCAACGCTAGCATTATCATTAAGCTACAAAAATGTCCTCACCTCAACGCTAACCCTTACTTACGCCATTCACTAAGGTTGAACTTACCATGACGTGACCCTTACCTCAGATGCCACTCTAAACCCATCAACTCTCCGCTCACTTTACCCTTCTTCTTCTGAAAATAAGCACAAACATATCCGTATTTTGGGCAGTTCTTGGTCTCAAGTCACGTTGTGGGGATCATTTAAGTCCTGTTAAACGACATTCGAGCTTTTGTGAGCAATATCGTGCCATTCCGTGTGAGTAAGTCAGCTAGATATAGACGAATCCAATGCGCAGGTTAGGTTGCAACTGCATGCATATTTGCACAAGCGGGAACAGTATAGTCTTGAAAGTTACCAATTGATAACAAAAGCCAATATTCTTCCCAGATCGACTTAAGAGTGTGACGGGAATATTTCGTCACTTCGAACCGGGCACTTGGAAGAACAGAAAACGCTCGCAACCTAAAGTGCAGGAATGACGGACCCTGGGACCACAGTCGGATGAGCTTCCTTCGATAAAATCGTTCCTGGCCAATCCCTCCCCCCTCGCCCGTGTGGGACTTATTTATCGCTGGGCGACGAAAATGAACATGTTTAAGGTATCAAAGGTACCGTGGTTCTGTGCGTTATTCTGCATCGCGCAGAGAACACCCTTTTAAATTCCAGATGACGCTTCGGTCAGATTGTCGCTTCGGTCCTGACAAAACAGTAACCCATACAACCTCTCCTCACCCCACATCCCAGAGCGATGCCATTGGAATTTGCTCTGCAAGAGGGTTGCCAAAAGAACCCACCCAGTCTCAAGAGTCCCATTGTAAACAAAAGACGCGCACATATTTTAAGACTTTAGGTCCTCAGTCTGGAATATTTTTGGCTATATGACTTAGTTTTGTAATTACATTATGTACCAAACTAACAAAGCTGACTCCTAGTCTGATGACCCACAAAGTAACCTCAGTTTCAATTTGCTGTTGTGTTTTTGCCTATACGGCCTTCAACCAAATAAATTGGCATGCATCCTTTCCTTTCAACTAGAGAAAACAACTTTCGGAGTGACTACGAAAATATCGGCCAACCCATGGTAGTTCAAGCAAAAGAATATGATGTAAATACTGCCCAAAAAATACATTCAGGAGGCAATAACTGAAAGCAGTGTCTGTTTAAATCAATGGTAATTCAAGCAAAAGAATATGAGGAAAATACTGTCCAAAGCATACATTCAGGAGGCGATACCTGAAAGCAGTGTCTGTTCAAAAAAACATCTCTGAGCAAACTAGGTCTCTTCACATGTTTTATTTTAAAACTTACAGCCATGACTCATTCTGACTTCTATACGACAGGACTGTCATCTGCTGAGAAACATGTTATGTTATCATCGTATCACTTGGTCATTTTCGAATTTCAACTGATAACCTGCAGAAATAAAATTGTTTTAAGAATGTTAAAACACGATTTGAATATATTGTTTAAAAAATATGATTGACCGACACATAACGGGAAGGCAGCAAACAAAAATTAACCTTCCCAAGGAGTGCAGATATAATTGGTCTATTTTGGTCGACCAAATATGATGAAGTTGAACACTTGAGCATCAAAAAACTGTTCTTCGTGGAAGAGGGCACAATGCACTGTGAATAAGAAGAAAATTGGTATCCGTCGATCTAAGCACTTTTTAAACCCATCAGCAAAGCAAAATTGAGAAAACTTATCAAATTTTACCTACCCGTTGCCTCGAAGATTGAGACTAAATTGATTTTCTTGGAAAACAAACAACCAAGAGTAAATTAAGTCAAAGCCAAAACAAATCAAAGAGAAATTTTTGGCGGAAAATTGCTCGAAAACAATCAGGATATATATACATATAAATGGAAATCACTGTGTTCCTAAAAATATTGTTAAGTAACGAAAAAAGATAAAATAGAGGAAGATTAGCATTACCCAAAGTGCAAATGCAATTGCCATCTTTTCTGAATTTAGCCAACCTGCCCGGCAAACAGGCGTCAAATTAATTAACAAAAAAAGAATTTTATTTAACACCTTTGTTCTCTCCAAACACCAAGTTTACTTTGTAGTCAGAGGGCCGGAAAAAATTGCGAAACCATTTTAATGAAGCATATTTTCAATGAATATAAACATACAGCAGGAGTATGAATTAAAGTTTGAATATCTTTCTCACTAATAATTCCAAATGATGTTAACAGGCATTAATTAGTAGAACTTAAAACGGATATAGCCAGTAAGATACTAAATGACTGCTTATCAGTAGCTTATGTAGCTCCACTCATTAATCCCTACAACCTGCATGTTTTTCTACTAAAACAATGTTAATCGTGTTTTATGGGCGTAAAATTGCGACACGCAGTAAAATATACTTTAATAAATGTTCAATGCATTTTTGTTATGCTTTAGTAAGAAGTTTTATTTATTTATATGTGTAGATTTTCCTAAGTTGTCTTATAATTTAACTTATTGCGGTAAACCAGATTATCAAATCGCAGGTTTCTTGAATTTCCCAAAAAATTTAAATGCTGGTTCGGAGGTCATCGACTTCAACATACCTGTGGTCCAATTCACCGGTCTGGAGTTAGATTAGTATAGTCCATTGCGCGCACACCTTCAATTTACATGATATACAAACCCGCTCCTGGCGGCTGTGGGAAGCAACTTCGAGTACATTTTTTTCATTTTAAACGTCGAAAATTTTTTTCTCTGCCTATCCTATTTCCCTACCCCAATAAACTCTATTACCACCGTTTTTCAGGGCACATTGCTGGAGCTAGGCGTATATGAGCGGAGCTTCATAAGCTGCTTTCGCCAAATAATCTTATGTTTGCTATGAAATGAAAAAAAACAAATAGAATATCTTTTGCAGTACTGAATCTACTTTCAATTACATGAATGTGTCAAAAAAGGACTAATTTGCATACGCATATCATTGACGTTTGACAGTTAGTTGATATCTAACTTATGGTTTTAAAGACAGTTTGCGTAAAAGTATTTTTGGCTATCGTGTGGTAGAAGATTCAGTTAAATGCCTAGCCTGTATTTAAAAGCTTTATGCATTTTAATTAACCTAAATGGTATTTCATATGTAAGTCAAAGCAAAAGCTGCGAAGATCATAAACATCAACATTACCCAACTATATAATAAAATATTATTCGAGACCTGTTACAATCTTTCGGATTTTATGAATTCATTTTGTAAACATTAAACTTACCAGCAACAGCATCAGTGATTCGCCTGTTTATAAGAAAATAAACGAACAGGACTTTACGTTTTCAAACCCCCTAGGGCTCTACGTGACATTCAACTTGAAAAAGAGTTTTCAAAGTAACAAAGGTCTGTAGGCCTTCTTGACACTCAATAGCTCATAAGCACGTTTTGCTTTCTTTGGCAAATAAAAATCGCACATATATAAAATTGTTTCGAATTATTATTTGATTGCATGAAAATAGCAAATCCAGAAACAAATTTATGAAACAAAGCACGTAGTTGCTACCTGTACATAACTTTTTATAACAGAAATCTATCGAGTAGAAGTTTTGGTTACAAGAGTGCGTTGTGTGAGATCTTGGCTGGACCTGCTTGATATATGGCTTGGTCAGGAAAGCGCGCTAAAGTGATATGACTGGCTGCGTTTTATCACAGATTTTCACGGAGGCGCATCATGCCTTATGAGTTCGTGCAGTAAGTAAGTGGGCGTAGAGATGAATGTACACTAAGGCGCCAAACGCTGGTACTGCAACCTCTGTGCGACAGATAAGTAAGTGATTAAGCAGATTAATGCGTGATATCAGTGTGCTGTGACAATGAGAGGGAAGGTAGACTAGAAACACTGGAGTACGTTGCAGTGGTAGAGCAACTAGTAATAGTCACGCCAGTGGACTGGATTTACAAGATTCAGCACTACGTACAGCATATTACTTTGCATATAAACTGCACCTGAGACTACAGCAGAACCCAAGCAGCATTAATCCCAGAAATGTCTGGTCATCCAAAGTTAATCTCAATGTTGCAATTTGTCTATGGCTTTCTTCCATGTTACGCAATCAACAAAGGTATCTTCGCGAAAACCACCTAATTCTGAAAAATTTAATCACACAGCATACGTTGAGTAACTTAAACAGAGGCCTGGCATGTGCTTGAGAGAATTGACAGAAATGGACCGACGAGGTTTGGATCATCAGGATGTTTAGAAATATGCAAACATGTTTAATTTCCCTCAGAGTTTCTGCAAAGTCAGCGAATAAGTCTGATGATGATTTGATGGACGAACGTTTGGTTTCGATAAACTATAATTAAGCTTGTTAATTCATTTGGTAACCAGGTCAAGCAAAGCGTCTTATCATAGAATTCAAAACTTTAGTATTCATTATGATGAGATTAAACAATTTATCTCAAATCGACTTCTCTAAGGATAAGTAACCAAAAAGTGTGATTACACGTTTATTTTTTTTGACCGGCAGCTTTCAGTTACATAATAAACTTTTTAGATTGTAAGACGTACCGGTAATCCCCTTTCAATTAGTTTATTTCTTCAACATGGGCATTTTCGCATGTGCAGAAATAATTAAAAATTCATTAATTTTTAGATATATTAGAAGAAAGCAAATGTTTCACTGGTGGTTTAAGGAATAAATAGGTGTATTTTTGAAGTTACCTAATCAGGCTCTAAAAAAATCTCATAGCAAAACTACGCACCGATTCGCAAACTAAAAGTTTTCATAAGCAACGCTTAATACGTGTTAATTTTACTTACCGACATGCTCTCTTTCAGGCTAATTAAAATATGCCCCGTAAGAATTAAACTGGAAAAAGGGGGATCCAATATATTATTCATGTTTGCCAAGATTTGCAGTACAGCAGATAAAGTCACATTTTGAGTGTGCTCATTGTAACCATTGAGCAGCTTTGTCAACTTGCGTTGGTGCAAACTCACGTTTAATGATGAACTTTCAGGGAATTTAAGAATTTAAGCAAAAAGTCAACTTTACGGCAGTCAAGGCATTTTTGCGGAAGAGCTTGACGAATGAATGGCAGGTGAAGTGCTATGTTTTAAATGGTAGGGGGTGGATTTTTAATAGTCATTAACGAGGTATGTTTCCTTGAAAGTTACCTTTGGAACTTAATTGGATATGCAGGATAGGAGTAGACTGATTAATAAGACCAGGTGTTTGATTTTTAAGTGAAAAAACTGTTGACCAGATCATTAGTTTGTTGAACACACTTAGAAATTTGCTCACGTCCTTAGACGAACCCAAAGTTTCTCGTTCCAACTGTATTGTAAAGTTTCTTTATTTTCGTTCTCAACAGTTTTTAGTTTTGAAAAAAATGTATGCATCTGCACAAATCGGGTTTAATTGAAATAAAGAAGTAATTCTACCAAAAATAGGAAAAGAAGCTCGACCTTAAGGAGTTTAACATATAAATACTAATTGACCAATCTTTTTATGCTACTGCATTTATGGAAGCATTTTGACGATAATATTGTATGGACATTCGAACGTACCTTCTGTGAAAGATGCTTATGCGTATACCAAACCGGATTCCTGAAAAAAAGAGAAAGAACTTACATAATAAACACATTTTTTGCAAGAACTTATTGAAACCTTTGAGTTATTCCAAACTTTGTGGCTCCGTTGTTCCTTCTAACAACTGTGCAGTCAATTTTCTGAGCCAAATGAAGGACTATATTCGTAGAATATTCCTTGGTCAATACAAGATCTAGATTAGTTGCTGCTTTAGCCAATGGGCCAGAAAACTTAATTGCATGAAAATACTGGCCTCAAACATGCTCTGCAGACAAAATCTCATTTTTTAATTTCTTAATGGGCCACTGTTAGCCTTTCAACCGTAACATATTTGACTCTTGTGTGGTCCCTGCAGCTGTCCTTTATTAAAAAGGCTCCCAAGGGAAGGCAGTAACTCATGCGTTATAATTATTCCATCCGTGATGCCTTGTCCACAATGTTACTTCGAAATCTTCCATCACTCAAACCTCCTGCAAATTTTAAATTTAGTACTTAATACTTTGACATAAAAAAGCATGGGAATTACTAGAAAGCTATAAAATGTTACAACCATGAAACTGACAAGACAAAATTATATTTCTTGACAGCTATTAGTAAGAATCAAAGTAAATCTAGAGGGCATTTTCTCAGCTTGGCAAGGGAACACTTGCCAAAGAAAATGACGAATTATTAGAAAAATCGGCAAAGCAGGGAGCACTCAATTCGGCATCCCTCGTCTCTTAAGTTTTCTTGAGCAAAACTACTTGCGGGTATTGAGCCTGAAGTGATTTCAAATGCAACGACAGTCATAACCAAATAATTTATATCGACCTTTGACAATACATGAGAGAAGAATAAATGAAGTCAATTGCCTATCACATGAAATGATTGTTTTTACAAGAAAATCGCTGGTACGTGACGTTGCGTTGTTTATAAACACAATTGTCTTTTGAAAAACGAAAAATATCGCAAAAGCAAAACACCGGGATTACTAAATCAACTCATTTTTAAATGAAAACGAAGCCGGATTACGCTCAAAAGTAAGTGAAGAAAGCAGCACAAGTAAAAACTCTTTTGAAAATAATTCTTTTTTGAAATTTTCTGATGTATGTGCTTCTATATTAAGTGCAATGTAAAGTGCGACTTTTATCAAACAGTGTATTTATACCAAAATGTTTCTCACTTAAATTGCTTGTTGTTTTTTTGATGCATGCGTTGTTTGATATAAGTTAGAGTAACCTAACCAGGTGTTCGCTTGATGATGCAGACTGAGACGTCTGAGGAATAAAATAGTTCTCAAGGTCATATGTGGAGATGCTGGTCAGTGACTAGTAAATTAAATTGATTTTTTTGGTGAAATTGTTTGCATACCATATCGTGTACATGGACACCAATTTACTCTCTTCACACTTCTTTTTAAAAAGCTTAGATGGTGGATTAAGACGAAATTGAGGTCAATCCTGAAACAGCGGAGATAACTTCACGATGTTCAATGTTTTTAAGTCGGCATTCCATAAATAAGGAGTTTGTTATAAGTGTCCAACAAAACCTTCAAAACAAGATATTACATAAAATCGCTTGCGCAGCTACGGAGTTTTTTATATATTTTGCTCTCGTATGACTCTGTGTTTGGGTAACAGATTTTTTAATTCACCAAATTACGTGAAGTTACTGCCAAGAAACATAAACGTCCACATGCACAATCAAACAAAATATGCCATATAAGATGCCAAGCCGGCAAATGAAAGTTTTCGGTTCATTATCGGGGTAGTAAAATAATATAAGGAAGGGTCGAGTTTAAGCAACCAATACCTAATAAAAGGGGGGGGGTCTTAAGGGATTAAAGGGCAAGACTCGTTTCATAACTTGGCATCCGAGAGGGGGAGGTGAAAGGGCTTTGACAATTAGACCATATCACCACATGTTTCCTCTCTCGCGTTTGTTATCCTGAAATATGTCCTTGATCGATTTTTAAACTTTTCATAAGAGGATACCTGCGGGAGCATCTGCTTGTCACCAAGGTATCAGTTGGAAAGGCTTTCAAATTGCATATGTCTACGTCGAATATCTGCCAGCCCTGTTTTATGAAGATAACTTCATAGAAAAATGAATAATTTTAACTGTTTTTTGCTTACCGGAAAAGTAAAAACTAACTTCTTACTAAAACTGGAAGAACGCACTGTTCGTTGTTCAATGGAGCAGTTTTCGGAACATTTGTTGATCCTTAGATCTCGTTTAAAAATTACAAATACCATCAAGCGGGTGGCATGAAGACGATGAGTTGATCTCACAAGAAACTTCGTTGGACCTAGTCAGGGCCAATGGAATAAGTAGACGCAGCAAATAATTTTCTGTGCAATTACCTGATTTAACCATATCATGTTTTATGGATGCCACAAATACGTAAAGCAGGCATACGGCTCATGCCTATTATCTACCTACACGGCAATTTTACATATGGGTAGACATATTTTTTGTCAAGAAGTCCCTTAACACAATGATTTCTCCCGGTTCAATTTAACAGACACCTGAACACCCAAAACTGGACTCAGAATCATGTATCTTATCCTCTTATTATATCTTTTTCACTTCGCATACCTAAATAATTTTTTAAGTGGATTTCTTTTCAAGCACTTCAACGCCATAGACAGATTACAATTAAGACAGACAGTGCTTAATGACGATTGTGCAGTCCTTGTAAAGGTCCATATAACAGAGAACATATCAAGAGGTATGTTAAGAAAACAATCAAAAATGCAAACAAGGCATTCTTTTTTTGCAAAAATCATTCAATCGTTCATTAAATCAATACTGTACAATCCACTTCAACGCGTAAAAAATAAGTACTCTTAACGAGACTGAATTTTTTTTATTGGAAGTAAAATTTCATAAGAACAACATGTGCGTCTACTAAAGCTGCTAAGTTATTCCCTTGTTTACGGAGTTTTTTTACTTAAAGAATTGACGGCGGCGCCCTTTATTCGATCAGACCGATCAGCCAACAATTACCTGCAAGTGTCTAAAAGTTACCTTTTTCAGGTAGACACGACGTAATTCGTTTGTAGGAGGCGTTTCTATGATAATGTTATTGTCCTATTATCCTACAAATGGAACGCATCAGGTTCTAACAAGGAATATGATATTACTTCGGGATAAAACTATACACATGCATAACGAAAATGCAATAGTTGCAAAGGTTGAACTCCAGCGGGAAAAGATTTCTGCACGGTGTCTTGACGACGTTTAGTGTTGGCTTCCCACCGAGTGGAGGCACCAATCGTGAATTTTTCGTGGTTTAAGTCGCACTGCGTAATAACTGCTAAAAGTTCTACTGTCAATTTTAAAGAAGTCGATCGTATACCCCACAGCGCATTAATGCAGACATGGCGACTTGCAGGTGGACACGTTGGAAATAAAAGTAGATTTGCGATGCATCTATTGCACTCTTTCCCACCTCACTGACTTGTGCCTGGTCTCAAAATAAAGTCAAGAAGACCAGCGACGAGATCATATGCAGATGACTGGCATGGCCAGTACCACCTCCATGGGTGCAACTGCATCGCCCCGCATTCAGCATTTGTTATGGGAGCGCAACCCAAATAACGCCTGCTGTACCGCAATTTGACCACTGCGTTGGTACAGAACTTCTATCACTTGGCTCTTTTAGAGGATAAATAATTAAAAAATATGTATCATACTCTCTCTCTGTCCTTATCCATGCAGTTTCAAATAGCAGGTTTAAAAACTGGATACTATACAAAACTTAGATTTTGAAGCGCACATAAGAGTTTTCTGAAACGTGCTACCCTCAAAAACTCAATGTGATCCTAATTCAATCAGGCTAGTGCTCTATCATCGGGTAAAGTGTTTGTTGTCCCTGAATAATAATGCAAGTAATCTTCCTTTTTTACACCGCGTGCAATTTATCCGATTAAGATTTCTCGCCGAGATATAATTTTGGGGCGCCTGTCCTTTTGACTTAAGTAAATCCATGAATATATTGAGGAAATCAGACAAAATAATTTGAAAATGTTTGAAGCGGACTACTTTCATAAGTTAGATTTGTCCACCATACAGAGGTTTCTGCTCAATTATCATGAGCTGCAATAGGAATATACATAGCATTTCCATCGTCTGTGTGTTTCGTTTTCGTCTCCTAACTAAGCAATTCAATTAAATTTTAGGGTTTGGATATATAACCTGACTCAAGTTCACCTCGAATTTACTTAAGAGCTCAAGTTTTTTTTCGACATTAAAAATGGCCTACATATGTGGACAGCTTTAAATGCGCTCTCAAGGACTTAAATGTAAGTTATAAGATGTAGTATATGCACAGCGTTATTTTGAATGTGTCTTCAATACAATGATCCAAGATGGCAAAGCGGGCCGAAGAAACTTCGGTATACGACACGGAAAAAAAGAACACCATAGAGTGTTATTGCCCGTGCAAAGGGGTAAAAACTGCTGTAGTCTTAACCTGAAATTGTTTATAAACCTTTTAATATTAGACGGTTTGGTAAATTTATCTGCAAAAAGCCATAACTTTAACGTTTACTGCCGTCTCAGAAAAAAAACCAACCGAAGTTCACCTACCACCTCTTTTATACGGTTTCTTTATTCCCGTGCTCGACGGTTTTTAGTTTTAAAAAATGGATTGATCTGTACTAATAAAGAGATTAGTGAAGACGATAGTGTTTAATTTATGCAGTCAACGTCTTATATTCTATGGACCCCTACTATAAGGACCCGAGCATATTACGTGTGACTCCGCCAAACGTGCAAGCGACCACCTCCTCTCATCACTTCATCCTCAGTCCATTCCCATTAAGCAAATGTATGCAGTATTTTTTTCTGTGTTCATTAATTTATGGGCGAGCTTCATCTAGGCGTCACCCTTAGATAATCCAATTTTTCCAATTAAGGCGTATATACCTTAGGCCATGTGGGCTTCGCGTCCTTATGGATTCATTTTATTTCAAAAGCCTTTTTTGCATCTTCAGTGGAGATAACCTTTAATTATCCCCAATAAAAATGTGTCCGAAGAGCGTCACTTGTAAAAATTGGTCTTTGAAAAAATTCCTCATCTTGGTGAAAATGAGACTCCCTCAGTAGATTTCAGAAACCAATGAATAGTTTCTGTGAGGTCGCTTCCAGTTCCATACAAACATTTATAAAGTTAAACCTCCTCGTGCGTTAGTCCATTTTCTTGTTTGTTAGTACGATAAAGAATCGTCTCTTTAGGTTTCCTAATAGCATTAAGTCCTTTTTATGGCAGGGTAGGGGGCAAAGATAAAATTTTTACGTTAAACGCGTTGTTAAAAGGCCTGATGAGAATCAACCCACGTACACGTAAGGTCAAACTTGTGAATCACAGCGACAAGCACGGATTTGTGCTGAGCCGAGAGCTTTTCCTATACAGCGAATTTGTTAGAACATATTAAACCTAGCTTCTTTAGTTAACCATTAAATGAACACGACTACTAGCGTGGACTAGAGTCGACCACTTTTAGCCATTCAACATTATGAAGATACATTTTTATTTTCGGTACTTGCTTTAGACGAAAGTCCGTGGCCGGCACATCTCTACTGTTTTCTGTGCCAGAAACAGAAAATATCCAAGAGAATTTGCATTACATTCTTTCCATAAAGTATGATAAATGGCCAATAAAAATGCATTTTAAAGTCTAATAGTACTGACGTTAGCGTCAATTAATTGACTCAGTCCATAGGGGTGCCTTAACATAAAGGCTTTACAGAAAAGAGGACACTTTACTACCCATAAACTAGCCAAAAAGTTAAGGGAAAGAGAAAAATATGATCCAGATACCAGATTGAATAAAAAGGAATAACGCTCACGTCTAGACCAAAAAGGCAGAAAAAAACAACACCTCCTCCTCAAATCAAAAGAAAACTTTGGTACTCTGAAACTGTAAAAACCTTCCTCATCGTATAACACGCTATACATTTGGGTCAAATACTACGAAAGATATTATTTCAACTTCTTTAGAAGAGACCGCGCAGGGAAATCCCATGTCCATGTACTTACAATGAGTTCGCTATTACAAGTGTAAGAAATCAAGGAGTTTTAGATATACGAATCAATGTTTTTAACTAGGAGGTTCTGTGGAGCTTTGGTAATAATCAGGAAAGCGTGAAGATAGCTTTCGCGGAGAAAATTCGAATTGGCAAATTTTATTATGGACGTCCTCCTTAGGCACTAAAAGGCGACCAAAAAATAACATGTAAAGTAAGATTACAAACGCAACTTATATTCCCCGATTTTATGGTAAATTCCCATCACAAGATATAAAAATATACTCGATGACCCACCTTCAGAGAATGCACACATGATGTGGAATATCAAAAAAGAATATTGGCGTTATCCTTTATCAAGAAGATCAACACAGAGACAATGATCATTCCAATGCTCCTCCCGTGAACCCTTAGAGTAAATAACAAACGACAGCAGAAAAACAAGATGCGTGGGGTGGAATCTCTTGCTGTAGGCCGAGGACTCTCGATAAACATATAAATGCCAACCAATAGCCAAGGTACATTGTCTCATTGTACACAATACTGGAGAAGAACCTCCAAGAAGGCGTTCAATTAGCATCTGCCACCTCCGTTTGGTCAAGTGGTTCCAAAAATACGCAGATAAAGCTGGACGACGTGCACATAACGGCCGAGATCAACCCTCGTTTCTGACCGCAAACTAGTAGCAAGACATTTAAAACCCCAATTAAGCTGCCTCTTTGAAAAATTGACCTGATGCAAGTGAGATCACCCACGAGTTAAAAGTCCCTCGTTTCCCATTGCTAAACAAATGCACACAAACATTACCCTCCGTAAATCAAGACGGACATTGTCAAACTGAAAACCTCAGCCTTTCCAACTCTATGCTCACTATTTTAACCAGAGCAAACCGGAAGGATGATTTAGAACTCTAACTACTTGCTTGATTTCTCTATATATGATCTAGGTAGTTTATCAGTTCGGCAGCAAATACCGTTATTAATTTATCACCTTATCTGTCAACCATTTTAAATAATATTGTTCTTGCAAATATAAATGTAACATTTTCCCTGTGACGGAAATCATACAGTTTTCGATTTTATCCTATATCTCACCTGCTTTACGTGGTCGCGTGTCAATATAAAAAATGCACCTTCGCAGCCCTTACTATTTGGCAAGTTAGAAGGAGGAAAGGTTGGGCAACGAAACCTTTAAAAATGAAAAAGAATGGGCAAAAACAGCTGAAGTGGGATGTCACATTATTATTTATTTGCTGATGGATCCGTCAACAGACTGGAATAATTAAGGTGTAACATGGATGGGTTGGACCCATTTACACATACTGGGCCTCCATAAATGGTATAAAAATTTCTGGGCCCCGTTTTTGCTTTGGGACCGATGAATCATCCAAAAATTGCGTATCATCTCGCGGTGTAATGGGCTCTTTCCATAGTTTTACACAGCGAGCGGTGGCTTGTTGGCAAGGACTGTTCCAGAAATTAGATAGCGTTAATAATAGGATTAAAAATCCGAGCTTGTGGAGGTCCATTGCCCTGAAATCCCATGAAAGTAAACAGAAGCATTAAGATTTTAATTGAAATATTTCAAGACAGTTCATTAAAAATCTCTTTTTATATCCGGTTACTATGGTAATGTTAACAAAAACGGTCTTTACGAGACATAACGTAGTTTCATACGGAGAGAAAAGTAAACTATGCGCTCAACAATGTGGTGTAAATGGATCAAACAATATAGATGATGAAGCTGGAAATTGTATGAATTATTTTTGTATCGTTCATGATAAAAGCACATTTGTTTTACCCATCATATCTTGAATATTAATATCAAACACTTAAAGAGGATAATAACTTTTGACGGAATAATCATGCGTTGTAGAAAATATCATTTTTTAAGTGAGTCAATAATAGGCTGCTAAAAAACAATATAGGTCAATGTGACCAGATGAAGTATTAAGTCAAACATTAGTTAAGGTAGAAAAATGTTACCTTTCTTTCAAAAACTGAGTGCTCATTCTTATGTATATTGTCACTATTTATTGTGTTTATCTAGAGGTGTGATTGGCTAGAGTTCTGATTGGTGGTCGTGACAGTCCAAAAATGTTTTGGCGGACAATTGACCACGAAGGGTCATCAACATGCTTCTATTTTTTTTCTGACTAAATCTTCATGCATTTCTAAAAATGGACGGGAGGCGTGATCGACCGTAATTTTCAGCTCGTGTTCATGTGAAAAGTGCCTTAAAAACTAATCTTAAAGAAGAAATTATAAACGTACAGGGAAGAGTTTCTAAGACTTCACTGGGATGTAAGCGAGTTAGGATACAGCGAATAGGAAGTACTTTAATAAGTGTAATGCAATAATGTTCTAGTACTGAACCTGAATCGACGTCCTCTTGAGCCCTTAGTTATTTTATGATGCTGATATAAGTGTCTCCTTCGTGTCAAGGCTGCAGTTTGTGAATTAACTTACATAACTGTCTCCTATCAATTCAACGTCTGTTTTCTGAAGATCCAATTAAAAATGCATTTAGTGAATCCATGAATTTCTATACTGCTCATCAGCTGCTTCCTCTCGCTGCATAAAGCGAGTACCGTTTGGGGAAATATAAAACTGAATTCGTACAGAAACGGTCATTAAGGTCATAGATTTTTGTCATGAAGACCAAGCAGTCACGCAAGCATTTTAAAACACTGTGAAAAATAAAAGTGAGAAAAAACGCTTAAGTGAAAAGGTGGGCAGGGAACCGTGTAAATTTGAGAGTCGGATGTTATCAGGGTAAAGTAAGCTTACCCACCTTTTCTAATCGTTTTAAAAAGTTGGTTTTGTCCGCAGCAAAAGCAGATGAGCCTCCTTTAAAATGATAAATCCATTTATTCCAGCTGTTTATACAATCTTTGAATTTGCACCAGGGAAAAGACACTTTAAATATCTACGGGTTTTTTATTTCACAAAAGACCATTTTTTCCTCAGAACAACCAATCGACTTACCACTAAGCCAACGCGAGCTTGTATTTGAGAGGTGACAACTACAAGCGCGATATGCGAGTAATTTTAAACTTGGGTTGAGCACTGGAAAATTAGCGACAACTGGGATCCGTTGTATTGCCTAAAAGAGCTTTCTTGACGACATAACAAGCCGGTGACAGCGCACTTTTACTGCAAAAGCGGGACGTAAGACTACATTGAAAGTCTGCGAAGTATGATGCCACAACTGACGGCGAAGTTACAAGGAATCGTAAAATGTTTCCACATGTCGTAAACATGCACAATTGCACAGCCGCATAATGACGCACATCGTACCGTCAAAGCAACTAAAATTTATTTCAACCTTATAATTCCAAGTATATTGCTGCTTTACCTAGATAGCGTACGTAATTTTTAATAGATATGCGTTATAAAAGCTCATTCACTATACACAATAGTCTTAGTTTTAGACGAATTCCTTGACGTCGTTTTGTTTCGAGCTCAGACTTAGATAAAGGCAAACAATGCGTGGGAATTAAGACAATTCTTATTTATGTAAGCTCTATTTACTGGAAGCAAATCCATTTAGCCTCACAGTGGACAGGCAGCAAAATATGCGCAAGAAAAAACAGAAAATAGGAAAAGTTCACTAGGTTTATACGTTTATTCCTAGATACAGCAAGGCTAATGACAGTATAAGAAAATGGCTTTAAATTACTACAATAATCAAGAGTATTATCGATCAAAAAACTAAACTAGAAACTCTGCGGAGAACATTATACGAATCTGGGAGAAAAAACACATGCGGTTATTTACGTATATAGGAAGTATAAAATGAAGCCAGGTTGGACGATATGTTTTGAACGCAGATGAACTTGCAAGCTTTGCTTACTTATGTAAAGGCGTTGTAAGAAATACTTTCTTCTACTGTTCCAGAAGCTTAACTAGGTAAATCTCAATGGTCAAGGAATAAAGATAACAAAGGTATTGATGAATAAATTCAAACAATATGAGATATGTATGCATTAAGTTAACATACAATTAGTTGAAAATGATACAACAATGTTAAATTGTGCAACGTAAGTTACACGTCAACTGTGAGAAAATGCGGAAAAAAGGTAAAAAGCACTCAGCTATGACAACTTTACTGTAGAGCACGAGTTACTTATTAACAGTTACTGAACAGTATACTCCAAAGGTTAAACTGCATTAAAATTACCATCTACAAGTAGGTGGGACCTTTTCCATTGGGTTTCTTTTGACGAGAATCCAAATGAGAGGTTGGGTTCAATCGTAGGTTAGAACATTGAGAAATTGTGGTTTTTTTTCTGTGCTAAGGTTAATTTATTTCGAAGCATTGCAGCAGGTTCTTCATTACTCAACCAGTGCAGTTAAACCATTCAGAGCTTTAGAACACGTTCGAAAGAAAGATACCTGTAGGGTTGTTAACTATCCTATCTATCTTTTAAGAATCAAAAATTTTTATTGAAATAATTTTTTTAGTTTTTATTTTATTGAGTTACGTACTCATATTTAAATAAAAGTCAATCTTCTTTAAACAATACCATGTTAAAAATCGTTTAAAACCTAGTTGTTCCCATCCACTGAGAACATAGTACAAAAAGGACAAAGACATACGGGTACAATATGCTGGTAATGTTTATCAGCTCCATATATTAACAAACATACGGTAAGCTGCGCGTTTTCATACATCGAAGTTTACCGCTCACAAAGTAAAAACGGGAAAGCAACGTCAGTACGGACGCAAAATTATTTGCTACTGGGAGAGCATTTTACATATCAAAATATATTAGTTATTGAAGCATACAAACTAGGAGGGACGAGACAAATGTCCTCGAAGATGTCAGAAATAAATATGTTTGTGCAGTTTTATTGACGACTTATTTCATCTCCTAAGAGTATGGACAGTAAATAAAGAAACTTCATGGAAACCAATTGTTTTGCTAGTGAAGTTACTGCTGGCTGAACAGAATTGTATTCAAAAGCCAGCATTCTTTTCTACCTAAATCCCCTGAGGATTTTGCCGCAAAGTGATCACTATTTCAATCTCACTTAATTAATCCTTTCCGACCTAAACCGAATTTCAGAACATTTTTTAATCGGCTAACTATAGCAAAAAACTAACATGTGAAACAGAAGCCCAGCCTTCATCCACTTGGTAAACATTTTTCAGGCATTTGACATAAAAAATCATTTTTTGCAACCTAAGCGCCATATATCAAATCGTTCGTGATAATTAATCCAAGTTCACGGCTATCGCAGAGGTGTACATTGTCCACGGCTCTCGCAGTATACATAAACCAATCATTCCTGAAGGGGTTCATATACATTACATGCCTATTGTGCTGGCTTCGTACATAACTGTTTTTCTATCTCGATACATTTCTGAACCGAGGATAGGTATCTGTTTACTCAGAGACTCAATAGAGCAGCTGATAGCATTAAGATGAGGAATGCACATGCACAAGCTTCAAAGAATAGTCAAATAAGTCTGACCAGTTACAAAAGTGGACGGAAAAAGTGCAAGGAAAGTGATCTGCTACAAGATTAACAACACAAGAGTGAGGTTACATGACAGCATTTTGCAACCGTTAAGGCAAAACATGGAAAAAAATTAAATGGTTCGAATTTGTGTCGTCATTCACAAAATCAACTACATGTTAACTGACAATAAACGGCAACAAATATTACTAACATATACAAGGACACCAAATGGTCATTCTGGGCTTATATGTGCAACCAGCGTTTGAATGGATTCCAAATGCTCACGGATGGAATAATCACACTCGAGAGACCAAAGCCAACTTCTACGGACAACAGTCCGTTTAGAAAAGCCATTTCAGTTGTTAACATCATATAAGTACCCGAAGTATTTGATAAAATGAACATGTATTTGAAATAAATGAGATGCTCTTATAGTTATTTTGGTAGACGGCCTTGTCCTCTTAACGTATGGGTGCGCAAAATCTAAGCGAAAATCTCAGTCAGTGTGAGGTAGGCAATTATTTCCAGACAAAGTAAAATAACTTACTTTTTAGAGACAGGATGATTAGCAACAGCATAACTGGCACTTTGGAACGGAAACCAAATTTGCAAAGTTTATGGCCAGGATCTGAATTCTTCAGGTTCAAAAGGAACTCCAAAAACTGGATGTGCTACTTTTTTATAGTTTCACATTCGGTATGAGTTTTGCAAAGGCAATGTGTAATATTAACCAACAATCTTTACTAGGAATTCATTTGAAAGATTCTTAAGTTTTTCATTCATTAACGTCAAATCGGATAATCTTAGGTGTGATACTTTTGAAATCTGCGGGTATTGGGCCAACTAATCCTGTCAATCAACCAGCGACAGTATTAAATCTGACAGCTTCTACGAGGCAACCCGTTTAAAAGTCCAGTTCTTTTCCAAATCTCCCGACCACTCTTTCACTTGACTGAACCGATAAACCCACTTCTGCCATTCTTTAGACTACACATTGTTCACCCTTTGAATTTCTTTTTAGGTTAAGAAGAAGGCCTGTCTATCACCTGAATTATAGCTTCATTTTTTCTAATATTTCGCACGTTTTACGGAGCCCACCGTCAGAGACCAAAGCGACGACAAAAAAAACAAGCAAATATATAGGGGGGGTACCAGCTAATGACCAGTGACGTCAGCCTAGATGTGACAACGCAGGGCTCTGTATGCCGGCGCCAGATCGATAAATAGATTGAGTGATTTCTCATTGGAGGCTTAAGCATAAGTCAATTCCCGACTTGTCGTGCTTTGGGCGTGAGTGGTTACCTTTGCGGTAGCCTTGGGCTGATATGCAATTCAAATACTTAGTCTCGCATAATGCGATCGTTCGCGTCTGACATGTTCTTTATCTGTCCCAGCGCATGCCACATCACATGGGCAAGTTTCGCTGACCTTTAAGGCGAACAAGTAAACATGGGTATATGAAGGCCTTTGGATAATCGTTCCGCATACACGGAGATACGCGGACTCACACGTTTTTTTCTTCCTGGTTACTGCAATGAATTTAAATCTTTTTTAAAATATTGTTTTTACAAAGTTTTGTTTGTGAGTCACCGGATGGTCATTGTGAAAATTGCAACGGTGCTTGGCTTTCATCGCTTTTCTGTGGATCTTTGTTTCTATTTTGCCTTTGGAAATTCATATTTCGAGTAAATCAGGAAAAGAAAGCTGCCGTGCCTTTTCTTTTTTCCTTGTGAACTATATATGTGGGTGTGCTTAATTAGGCTTTTTATGACAATCCTACAGCGTGCTTCTTTTGACAGTAACAAGTATGTCCTAAAAGCCACGACGTCAAAATTACGTCAGATTTGGGTCAAGGTATCGATTTCTGCTACTAAAGCAGAGGTACGAGAGGGCCTTTGAGTTGTTCATAAGTTTCTTCTTTCAACGTGAGCTACAACGTTTGGCAAAAAGCAAACGGTCTCGTTAGATGTCCAGTAATGAGCGATATGTGATTTTCGTCGTATGACTCCTCAAGTTTCCCATGCAACGTAAATGACGATGTCACATCAAAAGAAATCCTCATCTCATCTGATTGAATCTTACAGCCTTGGAGGGTTGCCAGGAATTTGGAGGTTGAACGAACTGAGGCAACCAGCAGTGGAACCTGCAACCTGGTCAAGTTCGCACACACCAATCTTGCACAGGCTTCGAAGTTACCTTCGGAAAGTCGCCTGACCTAATAAGAGCATACAGTTGTCCTAACAGCGCCCTTCTTAACCCCTCATCGCTTTATCTATATTAACTATCGTCAGTCAAGCAAATTAATTTAAACTGGGGTATTTTATCGTTCCACATTCCTAACTTTGAAACTGTGGAAGAAGTGTGAGGAAACCCGATGTTACTTGATTTCTTCGAAATGCAAATAAAATGGCCGGAAAGCAAAAGTATGCACGCCAGATGATCTGCTGAAAAAGATAGTCAAAGCACTCTTATTATCAATAAATATCTGAAGCATACTGCGCACTTAGATATAATATGTCTGAAGGTCCTACATATATTAGAAAGTGAAGTGTCACTAGCGTGCATGGATTCTGTCTGGACAAGTGAAAGAGCCTGGCTTAATTATTCAAATTTAGATTAAAAGTTCATATATGCCATGCACCAGCCCCTCAATTCAGTTGTGTGTAGTTAAGTAGATCAAACTTATTCCGAAGATGTAATAACAGGAAATTAATTTACTCAGTTTTCCGATGTAGGGTTATTAGGTTTCAGAATAATTTAGAGAAAAGTGCGTGATGATGCAGTTAACGGAATCACCATACTTTAATATCTACATTTGACGTTAACTAGACATCACCTCTGTTTTCGCTGTATGTGTAAGGAGACGAAAATCACCGATTGACAAAAATGCCAACCTATCATGCCCTTAAGCACATATCGTCGGCTGAGAAAAAGTGCAGCCTCTAGGAGCACCGTTAAGTTGGAGATCAGATGCAGTAGACCTATTCAAACGAAAGATTGGCTTGTTCTAAAACCAGTTATATTAGGGGGGTTTCGTCGATTAAAACGATTCGCTGAGTCAATTGTGGCAAATCGCGACAGCCTCGCTGGGTTTTTATAATCTCGCTTTCGTTGTGGGCCTTGAAAACTCAGTTGGTGAGAGTGTTGGCTTGCGTGGGTTCGAATCCTACCAAGACTACCTCATTTTCAAAATTGGGTCAAATGGTTTGTTCGACTCTGCCAAATTCCTCTAGTAAATAAGTGTACCTGGTAGACATCCGGTGGTTTCTAGAATGATTGCTTGGCCAGTTTGCTTACTGCAGGTGGATTGGTTAATTCTATACCTTGCAGTAGACTGGGTGAATTAACCGGCCCAAAAAGAATTAAACTTACAGCGCCCTATGGGGACCTCGTAGGTCACATGGTAAGATCGTCGGCTGGTGTGAATTCGAAACTCACACACGCCGCAGTTTTTTTTAATTGGTAAGATAAATTTTATAAGAATTTGGGAATAATTTTATCGCAACAAGCGACCAAAGCTATGAATTTTACAATACAAGGCTTAAATAACTTTTAAACGTTCTGCTCTCCAAAATTTGCCTACGATCTTTTAGTTTACACTTTTAAGATAACAGCGACTTAAATAAATATAACATAGGAAAATACGTTTTACACTGTAAGTTCACATTTATTTAAATTTCTGGCGCTTGTAAGCTCTGATCAAAAAATTGTATACTTCTCAAAACCTCCCCTCAACGTGGTAAGAACCACCACAATGACTCGAGTTACTATGTAGGCGGAATAATACAGTTTCTAAATTAAATATCAAATTTTTTTTATATAAGTATTGTCTGCAATACGCATGCGGTAATGAATAACATATGGAATTTCAGAAATAAAAAAATCCAAGGTTAATGTGGGCATAAATAGACATAAACGGAATTCAACAAAAAACCAAAATAATCCGCCTGCGACGATTCGCATGGCCTACGCTGCGCAGAACGATAAAATTTGACTTACTCTCTGGTTCTGGTCAAACGCTACATCAGTCATAAATCATTAATTATTGCGAGCCATCTGTTGTGCTTACTTTGTTATGCGTATACGATGACAGATGCTATAACGGCAGTCAGAGGGGGTTTGAAAATATTTCCTCAAACCCAGGAATTTTATCACCAAACGTTTTTTTCAATCCTGTTTTGTTTTATCAGACTCGTATCCCATGAGTTGCCTCTCCAGAAATCAGATAACTTTTGAGATGTTCCTTAAAACCTAAAGGCTGAATGATTGCCTACTTCGATTGGGTTTGTAAACAAAGAAAATCGTCTAATTTCAGCCTAGTAGCAAATGTTTTTTAACTATTTTGATCAAAATTATAGCACAGTTTTTTTTCAAACTAACAGACGAGTGCATGATCACAGTAAAGCCACTGAGGTGATGATCTGAGGCAAAAGAAAAATATTGCCGACATGTATTGTGCATTACCTAAGCTTACAAAGCTAATTCATTATAAGCAAATGGAGTTGAACACTTAAGCTGAGTAACTTAGTGGCCCGAAACATGTTTGAAGCATAGAAAACTAAGATCTGTGTTGATATTCAACTGTTATCTTTTGCATAACCTCCACGAGGTATCGCGCTCATTGTGTGGTATCGCAAACCTACAAAATACAAAAGAGAACACTTTGCACCCGGAGACTGGCCGACTGGCCTTGACTTCGCCGATGATATCGCCCTGCTAGCCTCGAACGCCGATAAACTACAGTCTGTATGGTCACGGGTAAGTGACATCGCTGTGTGGGTTGACTTACCCATAAATAAGAGTAAAACTAATTTGTTCGTGAGCTACATCCCTGACCAAGAGAAAACACTTGAAGAGGACGACAGCTTAAGGTATCTCATAGCATGGCTGTTACCGAATGGACAAAATTATTACACTTTGTTCTTGTGAATCAATGTTTCATGTTGCTTTTTCTCCGAAACTCTAATGGATCTGATGCCATGTTTCCATTGCCACAAAGATCAATGTGTGCCGTGCATCCGTCTGGTAAATTTTACCTGATGGATGTGAATGCTTATCATTGTGCGTCGAATATGAGTGGAGAATAAAGGAATTTGACAACCGCTGCTTGAAGATCATTCTTTAAGTGAAGTCTACCAACCTCATCTCAAATGGGATAGTTGGAACTCGCTGCGACAGTACCACGAGGTTATCAAAGGGCAACCAAAAAAACATCTGAAGTAGTTTGGGCATGTTATTCGTCATCCCCTCATTAGCTTATGCTGGCCCTGATCCGGTGCCGCAGTATACCTTGAGGAATCAGGACCTGAAAGCTGTTCGTGTATCTTCAGTTCTCTGTCTCTGTGGATAGAGACGAAAATGCTCTTTATACTCATCTTCATCTACCGTCCGGGACGGACCGGCTGCATCAGGCATGCTCATAACCATATCAAGTATAAGCACCTATTTAGTTTTATCTTTCATTAATGTGCTGAATGTATAACATTCTGACTTCTCATCAGTAGTATATATTTAAGGCCGTAGACTTCCTCGGTTGAAGCAAGATCCTTTTAATGTTGTTTTCGGTATCAATGGCGTTTCGTGGCAACCATCTTCGGGTACAGTTTTTCGCTATACTATCTGACTGAATAACAGGGCCACTGATATGTTAATACTGGTCACCAGCTGTTGATATAAAAACGTTTTTTTTGTAAAGACTGGTTGGATTTAAGCGAACTGGCCACAGCTAGATAAGGGAAAGTCGTCAGTCTGAGTATAACATGTTTTTGCACTTCATACAAGCAATTGCGTTTGATTGCAAGCTTTGTAAATGCATTAGGCTGTTTGAAAAAATATGGTATTTATATAGACTCCTTTTAACCCATTGAAAGTAACTTAATTACATGTTTAACGTTAATCGTCAACATAATAACGCGAATGTTGAACCCGCACGGTTTTAATTTTTGAGCAAAACCAAGGCGATTATATTACAAGTTTTATACAGAAAGATACCGTCTTTGGACAAAAATTGAATCAAAAAACCTATTATTCTAAACAATCTTCCGTCCAATTTCCTTCGATACCCCCACTGCTCGACGAGGAACTCTTCTCCAAATCGGGCATCTCACTGGAAATATTGGCTCGGCCTACATAGTCTAATTGTCCCAATCAGTCTCGTCAGAGCTCTGAGGAGTATCCACGGACAGGCTGAGTCGTTATATTCATATACTGCTGCGTATAATTACTATAAGACTATAATTATCTCAGTAAAGGCCACCTTATCATTTTATATCTTGCTTTTTCCAGCCCAAATTAGTACCAGTTGGCAACTCTTAGACTACACTATCTCGGTGTATAATCGCTAGAAAAATTTATTCATATAATTAAGGACACCCTATCGTTTGTATTTTCCTTACGCCAGTATACTCCCTGGTAGTAACTATTAGACTACACTATCTCGGTTGCTGCTACGTCTAGTCTGACCGACGCGGCAATCGTTTATAAGTATAACCTTTTAGCTAAAGTTTTAGCATGCAGAACGTAGAAGTCCACGACCAAACTGTGGATGTAGAAAAAGCCCTTTCGGGAGCCGGCGTCGATCACCCGACCTGCGATTTAGGAGGCGAACGTCTTAGCCGCTCGGCCACTGCCACCCAGCTTTGCGACTCACAGAAAGTTAAGTACATTGACAGGGTTGACACGATAAATTTTGCCAACGACCTCCACTACCAAACTGTCCCAGCCACTGCAACCCAGCTAAGCGGCTCACAGAAAGTTATGTGCATTGACAGGGTTGACACGATAAAATACGCCAACGACCCAACTGTCCTGTGTGAAGAAAAAGTTCTTTCCGGAGTCGGCATTGATCCCTCGACCTGCTATTAAGGAGGCAAACGTCTTGGCCACTCGGCCACTGCAACCCAGCTATGCAAGTCACAGAAAGTTAAGTGTATTGACAGGGTTAACACGATAAATTCTGCCAACGAACTCCACGACCAAACTGTCCCGTGTGACAAACAGTGCGACATAAGAGACAAGGGTATAAACCCTACGGCCACCATGACCACCTCGCACAATTCACATAAGGGTAAGAACAGTGACACGGATGACACGCATTGCCCGATGGCATGCAAACATTGCAAACATTGCCCGAAAATATCAAAGTTGGAGTCACGTAAAGACTTACTAGGGGATGTTATCACATGGTTTCTCAAGCATGGCACATTAAAGCCGTTAGATGAAACCAGTGGAAATCAGCAGATAGAATCCGTCTTGACGGAAGTCGCTACCAGGCACCAGCCAATCGGTCCAAGCGCGATTAAAACTGAAGAGAAGCAAACACAAACAAGCCCTAATCTACCGTCCCAAGAAAGTTCAGGTTCTAGAATCATCAAAACGGCCAGGAGAAGAGGGAAGCGTCTACTTGACCAACCAGTCTCACCCTCTTTACAGGTCAAAGCTAGTGAAATCGCACGAAAGGGGATCGGAGAAGAGCTGGGAGAAGAAAAAGGGACAGTATTCGCACCGAGACAACTGCTGTCCGATGCACACAAAGCGATGAAAGCGAAGGAAGTCGCCGAAAATCAAACGAGGGAGCCCATACTTACAGTGCACGCCCCCACAGTTGATCAATCAGCCACCGCTGAGACAAGTTTAAACAAGCTCGCCGTAGACAACAAAAACACGATTGGTTCGCCCCGTTAAGTGCAGGCTGCCGTGGAGACAGATACCAGGGAGCCCATACTTACGGTTAAGGCCCCCAAAGTAGACAAATCAGCCACCGCTGAGGCGAGTTTAAACAATCTCGTCGTAAACAACAAAAACACGATTGGTTCGCCACGTAAAGTACAGGCTGCCGTCAGCAAAGACACGAAGGAAAACACGAAAGCGTTGCACCAAGAAGTGACCGACGGCGCAAAGGGGACGCAGAAATTCACCGATAGGGGCAAACGTTTCGTAATACAAGGTCTACCGGAATCCACTGCCAGTACTGCTATCAACCAGAAAGTGGGTGACAGTTTCACAGGCCCGAGCCTGAAGCCCACAGTAGAAAACGAGGGCAGTTCATCAACCATAGAGTCCGGTCGCACACAAGATGGTCATAATAGCAGCACAAGAGCTGTTAACGAGCAAGCAAGCGACAGTGTCGTAGGCACGAAAAATGGCACTAAGAGGGAAGCCAGCATCATAATACAGGGACTAATGGAATCAACCGCAGCCATTCCCATGGACCGGCATTCCGCAGATGTCCAGCTCTTCCATGCACTTATGAACAAAATGCTGGGACCCAATGTACCATTAGAGTGCGAAAAGCCCTTCCGCCTTGGCAAACGGCCTGAGAGCCCAACTGGAACGGCATGTCCCAGACCTCTGAAAGTTGTCATGACAAGAAGCCAAGACGCCAAGCTCATTCTATCTAGGCGTTTTAAAATAAAAAACTATGACCCGGGAGTTTTTTTTTTCGACAGCAGTTCTCAGCTGCAGAACGGAACAAACGTCGTCAACTTGTTTTCGAAAAGAGGGAGCGGGCCAGCAAGGGCGAACAAAACTTGGTTGTTTACAACAACCAAGTGATTCAACGTCCATTGTTCTCACCTTGGATAGGTCCGTTCCGGATAACCACACAGTCGGCTCAGAAGGGGGAGGATTGAGCCCAATCGAAAAAGATACAGAGGCATAACGAAGGGATAAAACATTTGGTTATTTACAACAACCAAGTGATCCACCGTCCACTGTTCTCCCCCAGGAAAGGTCCTCCCCGGATGACCGCGCAGTCGACCCGGAAAGGGGCGGGGAGAGCCTGACCGTAACCAATTCTCGAGCAAAAATATAGTTAAGTTTTATGTACACAAATGCACAGAGTATGCTTTCAAAGCTTGACGAGCTGAGGATTCATGCCTTCGAATTATCACCAGATATAGTTTCAATAACGGAAACTTGGCTGTCTGAACAGGTAGCCGACGGCGAGGTATTTATGCCTGGCTATAAACTGTTCAGAAAAGACAGAGAAGATCGTCAAGGCGTTGGCGTAGCAACATACGTGAAATATGGACTCACAGTTTTAGACAAAACGGATAAACTGGCGTGTTCTTCCGAGGCCATCTGGCTGTCCATTAAAGTACCAGGTGCACTCAACCTCGATGTACTGACACTCTACCGACCACCGAGAAAAGAGCCCGTAGTGGATGCCTCCTTGCTAGAGGAGCTGGAAAAAAATACTGCACGATCGGACATCCTGATTGTGGGGGACTTTAACTCGCCTTACATCGACTGGGGTGCGGCCTGCGCACATAGCCAAGAGCTAACCTTCGACAACTGCCTTCTGAGCATGACTCTGAAGTTATTTCTCACGCAACACGTCACTTTTCCGACAAAGATGCGCGATGGCCAATAGTCCAACTGTCTGGACCTCGTTCTCACAAAATCGCAGAATAGCATTGACGAAGTGTCATGTCTCCCACCACTAGGTAAAAGCCACCATGTAGTTCTGCTATGGGAGTACTCGTTATTTTCAATACCGAAGAGACCCTCAACAGCCAGACGAATTATTTGGTGAGGCGATTTTGATCGAATGAAGACCGAACTCACGCGCGCCGATTGGGAACCTCTATTTTCTGGAAACATAACTGCGGACTGGGAAGGGTTCCGGAACACACTGCACAGACTCATCGACAACCACTGTCCAATTTCGCGAAAAAAGGTGAACACTAGACCGCGATGGCTTACGCAGGCCTTAAAAATAGAAGTGAACAAAAAGCGGAATCTGTGGAAAAAAATACTAGCAGACAGGACTCCTGCATCTGTCAGTGCCTACAAAACTCAGAGAAACCGGGTCAAGGGTCTTATTCTCAAAACAAGACGGGCTTTCGAAGCAGACTTGCTAAACCGGGCCACAGTGAACCCCAAACTGTTTTACAGTTACCTCAGGCAGTGTACCAAAAACAAGGATCCGATACCCCTGCTGAGGACCGCTGAGGAAAGAGACTTGATAGATGATGAAGCAAAAACTGATCATCTTTCAAAAATTTTCCGATGAGTCTTCACAAAGGAAACGGCATACGATCACCCCACCGACGGCACCGAAGCGGATGCAATAGTTGAGACTGTCCAATTCCCCGAGGCTGTTGTCCTTAAAGAACTCTTTAGCTTAAACGAATCTAAGTCACCAGGTTTTGACAACGTACCAGCCAAGATTTTTAAGGAGCTCACCAATGAGTTGGCCAAACCACTATCTATGCTCTTCCAAACCTCCTTCGAAACCGGATGCCTACCAGTAGATTGGAAATCCGCGAGGATTACACCGCTATACGAGGGGGGAAGCTGGGTCTCAGCGAATAACTACCAACCAGTCAGCCTTACTGCAATCTGTTGCAAAATCATGGAAAAAATTATCAAGCAACAACTTATGCAGTTCCTGGAACAAAACCATCTGCTATCGGAGGCTCAGCGTGGTTTTCGTAGAGGTAGGTCCTGCGTTACAAACTTGCTCTACTGTTTAGAACGGTGGACTGAGGCAGTCGATAGTGGAAACTCAGTGCATGCTGCCTATATTGACTTCAAAAAGGCTTTCGATAGCGTGCCGCACCACCGCCTCCTTTATAAACTCAGCCGCATAGGAATAAGGGGTAGGCTCCTTGCGTGGATAAAAAGCTTCCTAATCGGTCGCTCGCAAATTGTACACATCAGCGACAAACAGTCAGCCAAGGTTGAGGTTGAGAGTGGTGTTCCCCAAGGCTCCGTTCTTGGCCCTATTATGTTTGTTGTCTACATCAACGACTGTGTCCGCGAACTAGATTGCGGCATCGCCATGTTTGCCGATGATATAAAACTTTGTAGCAGAATTCGAACTGCGGCTGACGAAGTGCACTTACAGGAACATTTAAAAAAACTTCAAAAATGGTCGGCGGTCTGGCTCTTTCCGTTCAATGAGAGCAAGTGCACCACCATACGAGTTGGCAAATCCGGTTCTTCAAACGGCACGGCTTACCGAATGAATGACATACCATTGAAGGAAGTGAACGCCCAGAAAGACTTGGGAGTCTGGATAACGCCCTCGCTTAAACCCTCCCTTTATTGCACAAAGTTAGCCAAGTCCGCGATGTCAATCCTATACCTCCTCAAACGAGCTTTTTCTACCTTCAATGAAGAGAGCTTCACAAAAGTCTTCGGAACCTTCGTACGACCGCACCTAGAATCCGCTATCCGAGCTTGGAGACCCTGGGCCAGGAAAGACATCAACATCCTGGAAAAGGTACAACAGCGCGCAACCAAACTTGTTATGGGGCAGGGCTCGCAGCTTTATGAAACCCGGCTGTTGAATCTCAAACTCTTCCCTTTGCGCTACAGGCAGCTTCGGGGGGACCTGAAACTAGCATTTCGGGTATAAGATCTTCAAGACTGCTGTCCCATATCAGGAGATTGTTTCGGATTAGCAACGACCACGAATCTGAGGGGTCATCCTCTCAAATTATAGGTGACAGGGGCTAGGCTGGACGCTCGGAAACACTTATTTTCAAAAAGGGTGGTCTGAGCGTGGAATGCGCTTCTCAGGACGTTGTTATGTCGGAATCGCTAGTGTTTTAAGGGAAAACTGGATCGATATAGCAGTGCACGATGAATCGTTACAGACAATTTGCAATAATAATACTACTTTGGTACTACTGCACATATGTACAAGTAGGGCACTCAAAGGAATTTTTCATACACATCCCTCAATATACTGATACTGATACTAAACAGACATACATCTTTCAAATCCCCATGTGTTGGATCCAGCTGTGAAACCACAGCCATAAAAAAAACTTTGTGCGTGAGCAAATGCTGAGGCGCCCTCTGGCATCTCGTTCGTTTTACCATTACAAATTACATTGGGAAGGGAAAAAATCTAATTAGATGCGTATAGTTTATTATCCCTAAATAATACTATTTTGGGGGAAAACGTTATAATTTACTTTCAGGGTATATTTTTTGGGATGCGTGGTTTTCATCACCCCATTATATATAATACCCGCAGAAGTGCCTGAAGGGCAGAAAAAGGACAAACCATTAGTCTTAATGAACTTCAACCGTCGTTTTATCAAAAAGCACCATAAACCTGAAATATATCTAAAAGTCTAGTCGTCTATTGACTTTGCTAGCCAGTCACCGCCTCCAATTTCCGTTAAAACCATCTAATTTTAACTTTATTCGCTTGTTTTGGTTGCAAAATTATTTGTTTATGATTATTTAAAAAGGCACAATTCTCTAGTTGGGTTCGGCCATAGAATAGCTGAAAACTTCAGAGCCCTTCCACATGACCAAACCTACGAAAAAGAGCTGCTACTTGCGAAAAAATGTTTGTCGCATTATGTTGCGTTGCAACAGAAAACTGTGGGAAGTCGCTAAGTTGACTGCATGGACTGTTCATCTTTAGAGAAAGGGCGAATGAAAAGATCGGGAGGCACAAATGGTCCAAGGGCAACCGTAGTTTAAGAAAGGCACCTCATATATCCCTAGTCCCAGTATTTTATCTTAAGGAAATGGTGGTTATAGGGACTTTAGCGGTGGGAGAATTAGGGCAGGCTGCAGAATATACTTGAATAACAGCTATGTGCATTTTTTACATTGTATCTAGGAATTGTGTTGATTTATCTCTGTAGATTTTCCTAATCTGCATTTCTGCATTTCCGAAAAACCTGATTATCAAAATACTTGTATTTTACATTTCTGAAAAATAGGAATGGTGCTCAGGAGGTCGTCTACTTTAACCTACCTGAGCCGCAGTTTACTGCACACCTTTAATTTACAGGCGGAGCAACTCTCTCCCAGCGGCTACAGTAGAAAAATTCAACTAACTGTTTCCACTTCACACACACACTTCTGCAGATTTCCTTTGCTGTCTGTCCTAGTTGCCCACCCACAAAACCCCCATATAACCACCGTTTGCAAAGCACCAAATGCTGGGTATAGGGGTATATGAGGTGTATTACTTATACTACCTTTGCCGAGTCCGAGAACCTGTGCAACAGCAGAACGCACAAGCAATCGCAGAAGTAAGGTGGCGTGGCAACAGCGAGTTTCTGCATGAACACGCGCAGTAGAAGTGTTGACTGAGTTAGCCGATAGAATTGAGGCCTGCAACATAAGACACACTCAGTGAGTCACTCTTAGGGGGCAAGCGTCTTCTCGTGATGTCTAAAGTGTTAACGCTTAGGCAGGCGGCAACTACAAGGACGATCTGTGAGGCAGAATGCACTCCGATCATTGCAATTAATATGCAGTGTGTCGTCAACTTGAAGGTCACACGTTGACTGTAACAATCGAGGAATTCCACGTCGGCCGCCCCTGAGGAAAATACTTTTGTGAAAACATGTATAATGAGGCCACTATGCAACGTCTATGCTTTAACCTTTCCACCTACAGGTACAATATAGTATCCTTACGACAAATATTTGGCACAGGTGCGATGATTTTCAAAACTCAATAGCCCGTCTGCGCGTATCACGCGCAACCAGCTCCCGTGCTTCCATCAGAATGGCCATGGTGACTTACCTAGAGACCACTGTAAGGAGGATTCGTTGCTAAACGATCTTTTTTTCTGGCAGCGCAAGCGACAGTCAAGGGAGAATAGAATGTCATCTCTTGGATTAAATTACATATCCAGTCATCGATTCCCCAAAGGTAGGCGTTGCTACATATTCTGTGTGCACCTTGGCCATGTAGATCCTTGAAGGTTTGTGTAAAGGCTATTCATACGCCTGCCTGGCCAAAAAGCAAAATATGCCAGGATCAAATCATGCGTGAGCTATGTTAAACTCTGTCAAAACGAAATCTGCGTACTGCAATTTCTGATTGTGGTCAGAGTTTTGCATTGGTCTTATCCCAGGAACCCCAATAAAGAAATGTCCGCTACAGTTACAAAATACTAATAATGTGAAATATTTTTTAATATGCATGAATCTAACAAAGGACCAAATCGAAATTAATTTCGTCTGGTTATCACTGTGATTAGAAAGAAAGGGGCTTTAAACTTCAGTTGGAACATTGATGAGAAAAATGTAAATTCGAAAAATAAATTATTCAATTTAATGAATTATAGCCTTCAGGAAGTATAAGTGGGGCTACTAAGTTCGATGTAGTTGTGAATTTTTTCGATAGCATTCTACAATTTCTGGCCGTTTCATCTTTCCTAGATAACGATTATACATTATTGGCAAAATTATTGAATGTAATCCCCCTCATATACAACTTATCTCAGCATTTTGTCCTACGAAACGGTAGTGATACGGTTTTATGGGGGTGAGAAAATAGGATAGACAGAGAAGTGTCAAGCCACTGGGAGTATATTTCACTGCACGTTAATTGAAGACACGCGCGGCGCTTAGCGCCGCGGCCTATACTAATCTTACTATAGAATGGTAAGTTGGGCCTCAGATAAGTTGAAGTAGACGACTTCCCAAAAACAGTTTCAATTTTTCGGCAATTTCACGTAACCTGCAATTTGACTGTGTTTTTAACTGGGTTTTTCTAAATACGTTAAATGATAATACAGATTAGGAAGGTGTACATATATAACACGTCAACATTTCGAATAACAGTAAAATTAAAATTGCATTGAGCAGTTATTAAAATACATTTTTTTGCGTGATCTTATTTCCCACCCATAAAACCCTCATAACCACCTTTTTCATAGGACAATGTGTTGGGAGCATGGGGGTATGAGGCGGGCTAAATAAGCTACTGTTACCGCATTATTTTGGCAACATATATCATTATCCTGTTTATTAGTTTTTAGTAAATTATCCTTTATGCACTTTGCCTGTCGAAAAGGGTACATATTCATTGTAATTTTCTATAGCCTATCAGCTAAAATGCAGCTTAGTTCTCAAGTTTGGTTCGGCCTATATATGTTCAAATGTAGAAAATAGGGAACGCAATTAGTTGACCTAATCATGAAAAATTCGCGGCCTCGGTAGAAGTAGATCCCACACAGCGGGGAAGGTTTTGTGCAGCCAAAGCTCTACCATGGAACTGTGAGGTTCACCATAAGCCGTAGGTTTATTTCCCCTTGGGTCAATTTACAGGCCCAAAATACTGCTCGTATGGAGTCCACCATTACGGATACAGGGAAATTGAATATAGCAAGTACACAAGTAGGCTCACATAGGGGTGTGAATGCATGCTTGGTAACGTATTTTCTCATTTATTATCGGGGAAGTTTCTAAAATTTAGAGCAGCTCAAATATCGAATGGTGCTAATAGATTTTGGCAGATTTTTACGATTTAGAAATAAGCCTTTTGAAACTGAGATGCCGACCAAATTTCTCGTAAACTGCGACGAATAAAACATATATGAAAACCGCAATCAATGAACACTGTGATGGATCTTTATAGGTACTATCTGGCAAAACTCTGACAGATAAGCTCAAAAGTAATTTTTAAAGGACTAAGCATTCAAGCATCAAGTAGCAGCATACGGCCTTTTGCGGTATCCTGACGTAGAAAACCTGACTTAAAGCTAATATTTAAGGTCATTTTTAGCAAGCAAATATGGCAACCCAAAGTTGGTGTCTTTTCTGTGAAGAGCGCACGAAATGTGCCTATATGTAAGGCTTCCGATTGTGCCAAGGAAATGAGTAAGCAAGTCATTTTGTCTTCAAACTTGTTTCTTCTTCCTTTAATTTGCGTCCCTAAACAAAGTATAATTAACTGGACTTAAACGTAGGATTAAAAATATCTGAGAAAAAACTCATGATTAAATGATAGCTCATGCAGAAAACGTCTTGCACTTAACTTAACACTGATAAAGTCCACTAAAAATAGAATAAAAATGGTAGGCAATGAGCATTATTGCACCCAAGACGTATAGAAACAAACTGCAGATTTTTTTAGAAACCTTTACCTTGCCTAGCTTGTGGTTCACAAATTGCTTGACTGTATGGTAACCGACAAAAATTTCACGCTGCGTACGATATAAAAACTGCTAACACAAACCAAGCCCGTACAGGATCAAAGGGCTAGTCAATTGCTGACGTCGGGGATAGTGTTTGTGGTAGACGCATTATCTTTCATAACTCCTCCGGTCCGCATACCTGCAAACTACCTATCTGCCAGCCAACAGGAACTAGAATTATGAAAAAAACCACTCAAAGAAGCATTGCAAAGGTACATATTGGATGTGCAGTTCTTTTTCGAGGATTGCGTATACAGTAGAATTTATTGGAACCAGAAAGTTTACGAGCGCTCATCAGCTGCGTCGTCTCGCCACAAAAAGTTAGTTACGAATGAGAGAATACAATAATTTAGTTCATATAGAAGAGGTCATGAAAACAGGTCAGGAAGGTCAGTTGGTTAATTGGGCTAATTATTCTAATTAGTAAATTAGTAAATTAGAAAATCTTCCAATTTGCACGGTGGCAAAGATGCTTCACAGATCCTTTTGTACAACGGGCTACATAGACGGAATTGCATTGGGCGCCGCCTCTGGTTCTTTCTTAATAATGGGCAAGCCGGAGATATTTCAACTAATGGATTGTCATTTGCGACGCCCTTCAAATTGTGCCTTACAACATTGTAGACGCAGAGGTAGTGAATTAAGCTTGAATTCGCTGATGGTGATTGCAGACTTGCATGGCATCTATCGCACTCCCCCTCTTTCATCCTCCTAGACCAAAAAAATGTGCTAGGTTGATTTGAAGGGGAATCACAAGCAGTGGCGGGAAAACCGAAACTGTTCGCCGAAAATTACCTGCCCAGCGCATCATTTGGTATTTGTAAAGGTTGTTTACGTTGAGCGATTACACTGGGAATGACGTCGTCAGAATCAAATCCACTCTACATTTGACTTGCATACGCAAGTCTACCTTTCCAGCCGGTCAGCCATTTGAAACGGAAATTCGGTGCAAGTAACTGATGTGACGTGAACCCGCTCCTAGGTGTGGAGCCCTACTACCCCTGGGTGCAATTTGTTGTAGGATGTTCAGACTCTAGGCAGCCCTCATATATGCATCCTCCCGTGTTATAGCATCTGGAAAGTCAAAAACCTGTGCGACGTGAACGCTGCAACTTGGTCACGCTGACATATGAAATGTACTGTGGAAATAGAAGTCGCTCCTTATCTCGACGTCTGCCTTAAATGACGACCTAGGCGGCCCTATCAAAAAAGCGTCCATAAGACAAAACCAGGTCTGGAAACCATACAGAACTGGAATTTTTTGTACCCATTCACCGAATGTTAAGAATAAATAGATAAAAGGTTATTTCTACAGAAAACACTGAGAGGGAGCTTAGGTAGATATAGGACTTTCTTTGCAAGCGCGGGAATCCAGACCGACTTACCACAAGCATAAGTATATCAATCTTAGTATTCTTAGTAGCCCCAATTTTTAACTTTTTCGACATTTTCTGTTATTGTAAAAACTATTGTTTTTCTTAACCGCATAATTTTAATTGATAAACCACGATACGTCTTCTTTTTATTTGGATGTTTATTGTTATACATTAATACGTTTGGGAACGTAGCATGGCCTATTTTTACGTCTTCGGGATTTTCTTGTAAAAATCTTAGATTTCATCATTTTGGCGATCTACTGGATATAAAGGTAGCAAACTTGACCGTTTACTAGCCAAGTTTAGCATAGATGCGCAGCCTAGGAATGTCGAGTACACTTGTTGCGAACAGTTATATATACGTAACAGAAAAACCAAGCAGGCTGATGGCGGTAGCAATGCCTCTACTCTTATCAGTCATCTTGCATTGGTAACCGAAAAATCAAAATCTGAAAAGATACACCGACAAAAGTGCTTCATTAATTTTTGCAGCAACAAGCGTTTGGAAATGATTCTCGGGTAAACCAGTCTGCAAGGTAAGCTAGACAGTCATTTTCATCACAGATTGTGTATATGTTCTTTTATTTGCAAGCGCAAGGCTTACTATATCAGTTTCGCTTTAGCGAAATCAGGACCATATGGTCCCCAACCTGCCTTCTGAATTATTAAAATTGTCGTGCAAGGTTACTCAAAACCTTTGAAGCAGCATCTACTACCAACACAAGCAACCGGAATAAATTTGCGTTTGCGAGGCACGTTGTCTTTGGACAAAATGATGCCACATGATTACCAAAAATGCGCCTTTTCTTCGTGAAACTCTTAAGCATGGTACTGACAAACACAAAAACAAGCAAAGTCTTCATTCAGTGAAAATAAAAGTGGAGTAAGATGGTTAACGTGAAAAAAATAGTTTTAAATAAATAATCAGAACATAAGGATATTTTAAAGAGTGTCCATAGAAACAAGTTGGCAGTATTTAATACGTTTGTTTTTAACAAGGCATCATTTGGAACATTTATTCCACGACATTTTTTTCTGGCAAAGTCTACAGTTTGAAAAAGTAGAAGTTTTTCCCTAAAAAGTATTGCGCTTAGCTTTTTAGTCAATAGGACATCATTCACATATATTATAAATAACAGATTCATGTAAAAAAAACAATCAAAACACATTCAATAGCCTTCCTCTCTTCCTTGTGAAGTATACAAATTTCTGCTCCAAAATAAATAAAAATAGAAAATGGAACTTAAATAACTTGATACGCTAGTAGAAGCCCTATTTATAATTTTTAAATATAGGTTCAAAACAGGGTCAATAATAAACAAATCTTCTTAAACCCATTTGTCTTATCTTTAGCTGTGCATGCGGATTGTATCTGTTCATCAAAACGTTCTAACTGCGGCGTACATGCGAATGAAAAATTTTATCCCGAAAAATGTAATATTTTAGCCACTTTTGGAGTCGTTGTTCAGGTAGGAAACCACTGTTCAAGTGTGTACAGAGTCATTTGTTTGTCTTCTTAACCTAGAAGTAGGAATTGCGACAGATGCATTAAAGGAACTTCTACTAAGATGCACACTAAATGTGCACTTCTGGTTTGACAGCCAGCTATATAGACAAAAAGGCGGCTTCGCAATGTGCTCGCATCTTGGGCCTCTCCTGCCCATTAGCTTCATGGACAACCTAAAGAAGTAACATCTCAGCGACTGCGTACATAAGTTAAAACACTACGGTCACTATTTCGATTATAGCTTCGCCATTATTCCAACAGAAATCGATGAAAATGCGCTTCAAAATACTGTCAGATAAGCACACCTCTCTATTAAGTTAATTTTGGAGGTGAAAACGGCTGGTTCGATTCCTTTCTTGGACGTCTGCCTAAGCAGAAGACCTGACTTTAGCGTCCAAGGGAACGTTTATAGTAAAAAGACCTGATCCGGACAGTAGATGAACTTAAGCAACTTTGTACTCATCCAATAGAAGCGTAATTTAGTCCACTGCTTAATACTAAGGGCTAGAAAAATCTGCTTGGCCGACACAACCGAGATAGATCTCTAGGGAATCAAGGAACTGTTTCGAGAAAACTGGTATCCTGACAGATTCATCCAAAAGAACATGCTAGAAAGGCAAACCGAACCCACCACATCCACCGTTGAAAAGAAAACGCTGTTTCTTAAGGTCCTCTTGCAAGGGGATGCAGCAAGTGAACTCATCAGGAAGCACCTTAACCAAGCCGTGTCACGAACCTTCCAAGCAGCAAAATTTCGGTGTTATTCTTAACCAACCAAGTCCTGTGCGGCGAAGTTAAGAATAGCCTGTCAGCTTAGACCACTCCTATGTGCAGTTACTCATTAAATTGTTTATGTGGAAGCGATTATATCATTCCCACGAGCCGGAGTTTATCAAGAAGAAAATGGGAGCATCTCCCAGCATGGCTGAACAAAGGCAAAGTCAGGAATATCAACAGCGCTATTCTTGCCCACATGGTTGCCACCGGATATCGTGTGGACATCAACGAAGCCTTCAAGGTGATTAAAAGTACCCACCAATCAATCCACAATTATTGGGTCAGGGGTTGCGAAGAACAGCGAAATCAACGGCCATCCGGTTGAGAAAACCAGTTTAATGCGCGCAGAAGTACCTCCTGCAAGCTCCCAGCCGGCCAGATACCTACCGGCATTTACACGCTATCTCTTCCTCTCGCCCTTTCCAACCCCTTATTGCCAGGGGACTAGCCGCCTATTGCCAACCTTACCCCTATTCCTATTACTAATTTCCTGTAGTTATGATCAAAATTACCTACAATTTACCATTTATTCTCTCCCCTTCCCACATAAATGTAATTCACCCGAAAAAAACTTAACCGAAATTATACGTATGCTTACTACCTACTCTTCTGAATTCTTTACCTCCGCTTATCTTTCTCGTTGCTTTTTTCCACTCCTCCAATTGACTTTCTCAAGTGAACAGAGATCGATGTTGCAAAAAATCTTTTTCAGAGCATATGTTTGTCTTCGATTATTTTTCCTTAGGCCTGTACGTTTGTATTGCTATATAAATCAGCTAGAGATGCGGGCAGGTAGGTATCAGCCACTTGGGTGGGAGAAGGGGAAAAGAAACACAAATTTGCGTCAGAAGGAGATGACAGCCACTACGAAAATTAATTATATGCGCGCGGCTGAATCGGTGGCTTCTTCTGCCATCTGAAACTCTGACCCCCGTATGAGCGCCCCCCGTGCGCCAGTTTGAGTAACCTGGTTACAAAGACTTCAGTTGTAGCCGACATACACTGGCCAAGATATTTTGAATTGCTTGAGGTTATCTTAAAACCTACCCTGCAGGCCTGTCTTGCATATACGTTGTAATATATTTTTACCATATGCGCGAGGGTAGAGTTGTTTGCTTTCTTTAGCTCCTCTTTCCGCTTGATTTACAAGGTGCTCTCCAGGCATTCAAGATTCCTTGGAGAGCATTTGCTGGCTATGGTAGAAGCGGCTTGGGTCTGTTTACGTAAGCAGGTTCTCTGCAGCCAAATCAACTTTGTAAAGGCGCCGCAGGTGCCATGGGTAACAATCGGTAATTTAAATCACTCGTAGTTTACTTACTTTCCAGCCGGCTATTTCCACCTGATGCTTAGTAAATTGGTAACTCACTTGTTTTCTCCACTTCCCCGAACCTGCAACCAAAAACTTCATTTTCTACGCATTTGCTTATTTTATTTAGTTACTTGCAATAGACTTTGCAGGTCTGAAAATAACTTATCGGAAGCAACCGTTTGCTCGTTAATTTATCATTTGAAGTTCTCTGTTTGGCCTTTTTATGACCACGTGGTAAGCTGATCTGTTATTTTTACACCTAAATCGACGCGTGTTAACAATATAGTCTGCCAGGCAAGGAATAAATTATTAAGTTGGTTTGGCAGATTTGCTTCATTTGAGTTGACCCAAGTGTGAAAAACTCTAGGCGTTTGGCGGAATTTGAACCCGCGCATCAGAGAAAGCCTTTGCCGGAGGCTAATGCTC
>JAYGXS010000009.1:25386316-25432093 GCA_036362985.1 Ligula intestinalis | reverse complement strand
ACAACACTGCTATAGCCACGTTCGGTCAACGGCCCCAAAGTTTAGATTTTGGGCTTCGTCGCCGCTTCCAATGGGTTTTTATCGAGGCCGACCCATCATCTTGATTAACATGGGCTGAAAAAAAACTTGCGAATGCAGACTCCGTAAGGCTGGTTTGCGCTCTAGCAAGAGTTTCGCCTGTGCTTCAGTTTCTAAAATAACTTTTAGAGGTCGTGGCCGAGAAATTGATTCTGGAGCTGTTGGAGCCTTCCCTATTCCAAATGCCTTAAGAATGCGGAAAGACTCGCCTGGTTTTAGCAACGGTTTGGCGTACACTCGCATAAGACCCACGTCATGGTCAATTCGCTCTTGTGCAGTTAACGACTCTGACTCTGGGGCCCTCTTTACAACTATTTTCTACTAGTTCGCTGTCTGTGCATCTTGAGATCGCAGAGATCTTCAAATTAGCGTCAAAGATTCGTCTTGCACGTGACCAGCACAGGAAATCTTGCGCCCTGAGCGAGTAAAGCTCTGCAAAATTGGTTGCACAACTGTTTCGTCGTAGGTCCTCGCAAAACGAGGAATTGAAATACCCCATTGTTTATGAAAATTAAACATTTGTACTAGATGAGTCTAATAAGGTTGAATTATTCAGTGCTTTCTTTGCAAAGCATTCTACGACAGAATCCGAAACGGTCCCGCTGTTTCAACCATACTCAGACGTTACTCTCGGGAACATTGATTTCTTCATATAATTAATTCGAAAGCATATAATTTGTCTAAAATACTCGCACTCTTCGGGAAATTATGGTATCCCCAATTATGTTATCTAGAGAGTTTCGACCTTTCCCAAATTACATTGACATATATTTTCAGTCTATCTCTTAAATGGTTTCTTTCCTGACACTTGGAAGACATCCATTATTCTTCCAGTCTTTAAATCAGGATCCCGTTCCGACATCAATAAATACCACGGTGTTCATAAAACCCCAGCCCTAGCTTAACTTCTGGAGAAGATAATTTGTAATCAAATTCTCGATTTTTGCCTAAAAAATGAGCTTTTAAGTGACTCGCGGCATGGTTTTCTACCCGGATGATCATGGGAGACGTGTCACTTAGCTTTTCTTAACCACGTCACTTCCCTCCGTAACGAGCGGCAATCCGTGGTTGTTATCTACTTTGAACTGAGCAAAGCCTTCGACAAGGTACCGCACAGACAGCTTCTGGTAAAATTGGAAGCCATTGCCATCCGTCCCCCTCTCCTCGACTTTATCGGTTCCTTCTGGTCCTAGTAGGTAATAGTTACTCCAATGGAGAAGAAGAAGAAGACTGGAGTCTTCTTCTTCTTCTTCTCAATTGCTTCCTGGGACACGGATGTGCGCTTGTATTGGCAAGTTACTCCAATTCTCAGCTGATCACGAATGGCGTTTTTCAAGGCACTGTCTTGGGTCCTTTACTCATCATTCTATGCATAAACGAAATTTTCACTTCTAAAAAATTCACACAATCTCCTTGGTGCAGACAACCTCAAATGCATATATTCATTTTCTAAGGACACGGCAAGTATATGTGTTGATAAAATAAATGCGGACCTACTTACACTCTCACGTTGGAGTGCTACCTGGCAGATGGAATTCTCTCCATCCAAGTGTAGTTTCATGTGTTTCGGTCCCGCCAATCTTCCCCGTCCCTTCGTCTTTCAAAATACTCCAATTTTAGAACAATCCACCATTAAAGACTATGGTCTAAGCTACACAAATAAACAAGCATTTTCGCCTCATGAGGATCGAATGTCTGCGAAGGCTGCACAGATATGTGGTTTTAGATCACACAATTTCTTCCTGTTGGAAATAAAGTTAAAACTTTATCGCATGTATGTTCTACCCATCCTAGAATACTGCTGTCCTCACTTTGGTCTATTGAATGCTTCTGACCGCGGTAAGATTGAAAATGTACAGAGGGTATTTGCTCGCAAGTTATTCGCTCTTCCTCGATCCACTATTTCTGATACGGAGAGATGTCAGCAAGCGAGCATGACATTTTTTGGGTTAGAAGACTCAAAGTGGGCCTCTGTTTCCTCTTTGCGCTAACTCTATCCCTAACCTTCCACGCATCAACGCTCTCATTCCCGCAGATAGACTTTATGCCACTCGTACTTCGTCCAGGATAATTGCACCCCCCTTTAGCTAACTTTGAACCATTCTTACTTCTTTGCCCCCAAATATGCCTTCCTCTGGAATAATATTCCCCTCATAATTAGGCTGTCGTCTAACTAAGCAGTTTTTAAAGTCAAATTACGTAAACACTTAACTTCGGAAGATATAAAGTCCTTGTTATCCGTCTCCTTCCCAAACACACATTTTAGACTTTGAAAAGGGTCCCCCTGGTATCTGAGGTGGTTATAATAATGAAAGTAATAATTTGTATATTAAAGGCCAAAGGGGCCCTGTCGTTACAAACTTAGTGCTATCGTGAAAATAAAAATAATGATTATAAGCAGTGAACTCTTATAAAATAATTGTCATCGGTAGTTAAAAAACTCCTAAATCAGCGGATGAGTTCAGTGGGCCACCAAGTTCAAAGAAACTTTAAGTAATAGGGTTTGATGTGGTTAGTTTGGAACCTGATGTTGAGAGTTCAGGACATTTATGGTCATGGGAAAAAATAATATATTGTTGAGTTAAGCAGGGGTCATCCGGGACAACAGGAGAAGCAGCATTTATCAACTTTGTATTTATTTTCCACAGCACTAAGTTTGCAATGACGAGGCCTTCCGGGCCTAAATTCTAAAATTTACTTATTTATTTATTTATAGTAGAAGTCAAGGCAATATCATCGAGCTGTGACCCACCAGATTCCAGAGCCAATCTCGAAGACCACAGCGAAGGTTGCAAAAACGGAGAAGAATTCGCAGTCCTTGGAAGTGATACTTGACTCTGCAGAGGGAAATGCTAACATATTTAAAAACCATTTTAGTATCCTGGGAAGAGCTTCAAATGCCAGGAGGACCCCTTTCAAAATCTACAACTTGCGTGTTTGGAAAGGAAACAAACAGTAACGACTTTATTTCTTCTGAATTTAAATGCTTATATAATTTGCCTTCAAAAATTGACAGTTTAGAAGACAGTCTAATATCGAGAGAAAGATTGTTCCAAATAAAAGAATATTTGGAGGTAAAAAAAGCGAGAACGGTTAGATGTGGAGCTACGGGGTGGTAAAATTATCATGGAAGAGTTACGAGTCGTGTAAGGTCGGTCTACTGGAAGGAGAGCGTTAATTTGTGGGAGATTAGGACTATTTTTAACGCGAAACAGAAAGCATAGACCAGCTTCGAGTCTTCTTATCCAAATAAATTTAATGTTTGCTAATTGACATCTATCTGTATAACACATACCAGACCCAGAAACAGAAAATATCTAACGAGTGAAAACTCGCTGAACCTTTTCAATCTTACTACGGTCATGCTGGGTCATGAGGCCAAAAAGTGGGCAGCAGTATTCGAGTATAGGGAGAACAAACATGCGGTATAGTTTTAACTTCATTTCTGAGAGGAAAAAATTATGCGATATTAACCCACATATCTGTGCGGACTTGGCAAAAATTCGATCTGCATGAGGTGATAATGCAAGCTATTTCGTGTAAGTAAGACCCAAATCCTTTTTCGTAGATCTTTCTAACAGTGGACTATTTTGGAAGATAATGGGCCCAGGAAGCCTTGCGGGACCAAAACTCATGAAAGTACATTGCGATGGGGAAAACTCCAGCAGCCATGTAGCGCTCCAACTTGAGAGAGTACGCAAGTCTGCGTTAACTTTATCTGCACAAGTACTGACCGTGTCCTTAGAAAATGAGTAAACACACTTAAGGTCATCAGCATAAATAAAATTTTCCGAATGATTTAGCACTGTTGAAATTTCATTTATGAAAAGAATGAAAAGGAGGGGACCTAAAACCGTGCCTTGTACTACACCACTCGTGATTGGCTGGAGCATCGAGTAGCTTTTGCCTACTAAGATATTCTGGCTGCCGTAAGGGAGGTAGGGGGCAATGCAATCGAGGAGGGGAGGCCTGATGCCTAGGGCTTCCAGTTTCACTAAAAGGCGCCTATGAGGCACCTTGTCAAAAGCTTTACTAAGGTCAAAGTAAATCACGATGACTGATTGCTGTTCATTACGAAGTGAAGTAACCAGGTTAAGGAATGCCAAGTGGCAGGTTTCGCATGATCTTCCAGGTAGAAATCCATGCTGCGAGGCACTTAATAGTTTATTTTCTACACAAAAAATCGAGAATTTGATTAAAAATGATCTTTTCCGGAAGTTTGGCTAGGGCAAAGGTTTTATGAGCACCTTCGTAGTTATTAACATTCGAATGAGATCCTGATTTGAAGACTGGAAAAATAATAAATGCCTATCATGAGTCAGGAAAGAAACCGTTTAGAAAATAAGCTGAGAATAGATAACTTCGTGATCGGGGGAAGCTGAATAGTCTCTTGATAAGTGAATTTGGAAGGCCATCAGTTCCCGAGGAGTGCGAGTTTTTGAGACGGATAATGTGCTAACGAATTACTTCTATGGAGAAATCTATGGTTCTGATAGTATTGACTGAGCATGGCTGAAACGACGGGACCGGTTCAGATTCCGTCGTAAGGTGGTTTGCGAAGAATGCATTGAACAGTTCAGCCTTCTCAGACTCATTTTGCACAAAGTTTCTATTTTCATTCAGTAAAGGGGGATTTTGTGACCTCGTTTAGCGGAGGACTGACGACGGAACAGTTGAGCAATAGATTTTTGCAGAGTTTAACTCGCTGAGTGCGCAAGATTCTCTGTGTTTTTCGCGTGCAAGACGAATCTTAGACGCTAATTCGAAAACCTCGGCGATTCTAAGGTGCACAGATAATGAACTGGTAGACTGGTCTTTCAACTGTTTTTGCAATTTCTTTAGTCTAGACAAAATAAAATGAGGAACGGTGGGGTCCAAAGTATAAGGCTTAACATTTTTGATCGGCGCAAATTCCAAAATGCTATTTGAAATTGCCGTCTTTCAGTCACAAAGAATTGTTACACTGTTCGTGGAGGAAAGCTCCTGCCAGTCTAGTGAGTCCATAAAGCTGTAAATTAAATTAATATCAGCTAGGTCAAACGCGCGATAGGTACGAGTGATGTTAACCTTTTTCGTAGAAGCAAGCAGAAGGCAACAATGGATCAAAGTATGGTCACTTGGGAAGAGGTTCTGATTGTAGTCAACAAAAAGGGGAAAATGTCAATCGTGAAAATTAAATCTAAATTTAGTGGGCACTTATTCCACTTTGGAAGATGTCCTGCTTATCTCGCCCAGTATTGACAAAACAGTATTGAAACAAAACCAATACTGGCCGCAACATAGGGAGTTTGTTTTAGGTTTTTTCCGGTCTTCGAGGTGTTGGAAGGCGCCCAAGAGGTGCATTACCAACTCTTTACAATTGCCTGTAAACTGGCATAATAAACATATTATTATATATTAAAATTAACGAAGTGAGGGACAATATTATTTCGAAAATCAGATCTACGATATGATTCTGTCTTGTTGGGGAACTAACCAGTTGAGTCCAGCTAGAAAAATTAATAATATCTAGCAAAGGCTGAAATCTAGGTGGACAATAGTTTGAAAGCCAGTCGATTTCTGGAAAATTAAAATCTCCAGCAATAATTTTAACTTCAAAAGAGGATTCTGAAATAAACTGGAATATTTCAAACAAATTCGCATCTGCTTCAGATGAAGAGTTAGGTGGATTATATACACATCCGATAATCACCTTTTGCCGGGGCAACAGGGTAATAGAAGCGAAATATTAATTTCCAGAGAAGGAAGTGCTATTTAGATAAAACGGAAAGTGCCTAAATGACGTTATAATATCGAGAAGACAACCATCACCACGCTTATTAATGCGATCGTGACGATAGAGATCATACTCGTCTATGATAAGGGAGGAGTCAGAAATGATTGGTCCAAGATTCTGTTATGCATATAACATCGGGCGTCATCTCAAAAGCAATAGCTCGCAGTTGAGCCATTTTATTGATAACAGACCTGGCATTTACCAATATGACATCTAGTGTGTTTTGAGTGGCAGGACTATAGCTATCGTTATTCATAAAAAAAAGTATTTGAAGGTGGGTAGGCAAACTGTAGGCCGTTATTGTTTGCGGAATAAGTACTGACGGGTATGGAGCTCGTAGCATACGAGAAGCCAATAATTGATGGCTGATAAGATTTTTCATATCTAGGGGCCTTGCTTTCTGGCAGGGGAAATGAGGAGAGGATAAACCAATATAAGCTTTTGGGGCATTTGAGAGGAATGGGGGGAGGCCAGAAGGCATGTAGAATTTTGCAGGTTTGGGTGGTAAAGGATGAGTAAAGGAACTGATAGGGGGAAAGGTGACATTAAATTAGTGTTGGGGCCGCTCGCGTAAGGACCAGTGGTCTTAATCAGTTAATGTTCTGTATGGCAACTCCGATTACATTTAAAACCATACCAGTTTGGGTTACTGCCTTGCAAATTAAATTTTTCGTAGTTCGGGCCCGGCGTGTTCAATAACACATTATATGACTCCCACGGTCAAGGGAGGAGGAGGTCAAGGGAGAAGTTGTGATGGGGAAGCGCTCGGCCTTAACGCTTTCGACGGTGTTGGCGATATTCTTGATGAGCTTGTTGCCGAGTAAGAGGCAGTAGAATTTATCGATCGTTGGACAGAGAATGTATTTAGACTAGTTTTAATAGTAGTAGATAATGGAGCACCGGGGCTTGACGGTCCCGACAACAAGAGGGATGGGCTAACTAGTGCACTGATGTTTACGAGCCTATGACTAGATATTCGAGAGGTAGGGATAGCAGGTGTACTACTGTTAGTGGGTGTATGACCAGATAACCGGGGTGAAGGATTAGCGAGTGCATTTACCCTATCGGGACTACGAACAGATTAAAGAATAGTAGGCTGAGAAGGCATTGGTCTATTGGAATGGAGAGCCACATTTCTTCGCTCCATTGGTGTAAGATATCGACAGAGAAAACTTTTAGTCATTTCTAATTATCGGGAAATGCGAATCCGTTGAGCAAAGATTGAGTCCACCTCGATCGGTGAAAACAATTTAACTAGGATGGGCGGTTTTCTGCTACGCGATTGCAGGTGTTTGGCTTCTGCAATTTTGCAGATTAAACCACACGAATCTATAAAACCTTTTGCAATATCCAAAGGGCGACTTAATATGGAGGCATTTTTTAGTATAAAATTAAAGTTTCGATTGTTTCTATCAAAAGCTTCCGTGGTAATAAGATGGATGAGGGAGTCCAACTTTTTACATTCTTGCGGGGGCACATCTACTAACTAACCATCAAACATATTGCCTAGTATTGACAATGCAGAACCAAACTTCATCACGAAGTCATTAAAGTTCCTTAATGCAGATAAATCAATTTGCTTAGCCTTGAAAATGGGCTGCATGTTGATATCAAGGCATTGACTAGTAGGCGTGGTCAGGCACAGCTTGGGTCTGGGAGCAGATATATTACGCTGAGCTTTAATTTTCGTTCTCACAATTTTGATGGAAATCTGTTTTAAATGTGAGAAGATTAAGAAAAATTAAGCCCATATGATTTTAGCACAGCTAGTTTTTAAAATCCCTTAAATTGTTTTAACAAACTGTATTAGTTATTACGTTCAGAAAAAACCAGTTGATATGATGTTCAGATTATGACTTACGACAAATAATAGAGTGAACTTAAAAAATACTGCAGCTTTTATTTGAAATAAGCACTTTAAATTCATTTGAAAAAGTGTATAAAATATTGGGAAACGATTCAGCCTTTTAAGGTCTCTAGAATATTTGGATCTTGACGATTTCTGGTGCTAGGCTGCGAATTTGTTGGTTTGAAGAGGTTGGGTTCGGTTTAAAGAGGATGCGTCTCGGTAGAATTGGTTGGAAAACAAAATTTTCTTAAATTCCGACTTCAAAAGATTGTCCACGCAATAAAAATAATTCCAGAGACGCAGGAAAAAATTCTATGCGTACGGTTGCAGCCACAATATCCTAGATCGTAATTGATGGGGGGAATCGATGTAGAACTGTCCTACGAGGAGTGCATGGAAAGATTGACTGTGATCTTGTAGGGTTAGCTTCGAGGTTTTGCAAGTAATTCTGAACTATAGAACTACAACTTATGACAGTTAAAAAAACTCTTTGAGTGAAACTGGAGACAGAGATCAAAGGGCCTCTATGTTCAAAAAGTGTGTAAGAGAAAAAATCTGCCTAGGAAGATAGTAGTAGGAACATTTTATTAGAGCATAAATAGGTGTGGGAGGTCTGATGAAGGAAGTCAACAAAGCCGCGGCATTTTAGACTGAATACTTCCGCGTGGCTTCGTTTGATTCAGCGGTGGTTATTGGAAACATCTAGGTTCTCGGGGGACATGAGGCAGAGATAATAGTTTCAAGAGGATCTCCCAAATTCCCGATGGTCCTTTCGTGGAGTCATGGAGAAAGCTAGATTGATATTTGACAAACGAAAGGCGCACTTAAATGACGATGGTGAAAACAGCTTGCAGCTGCCTTGATCCACATCAGACGTCTGCAACGTCCCATATCCTTTCAAAATCCTGCGTAGAGGCGTGTCATCAGCTAGATTTGGTCTGCGTGGATGCTGTCTGCGGTCTGCGTGAATGCGGTCTGCATGATCCGCGAGTTCGTCTGTGGAACATTGTCGTCAAGCAGGTCGAGTACGTGTTGCATTGGATGAGGTTATTTATCCATGCAGATGCGACAGAATATAAAATCATCTAAGTGCGACCAGCAAGCAGGTGACGCATGGGGCGCATTAGAGCAGAGGGGTTTTCGTCGCCAAGCTCGACATTGTTGAGGAGTTGGCGAAACTTGCTGTCGGCAGATTGTGCCGTACGTTCGAGAATAGCCTCTTTTAAGCTAGAGTACGGCTTGATATTGTAAAAAGAACCCAGGAGATCCTGAACGGCGAAAGCGATATTGAATGGTAAGCACTGCACGACGTACACGTAACGCGAACACTCGCCAGTAATCTGACGTGAGGCAAAAACAGCCTCGATCTGTTTGAACCAGATAGTCGGATCACGCGCTTCGTACGGGCAAGCTAAATGGATATCTGAAAAGCCTGATGCTCTTCCTGATCAGGTAGTGTACACGAGTTGTTAGAATCAGCATCATCTTCGTCGCAATCGTGACATTGGTGGTAGCCGTCGCCCAAGTTGAAAAACTTATGAATGACAGAAACAAACGGGAAAAAACAGGTGAATGGAATAAAAAATAAGACGTGGATCATAATAAAAACGGGGTCATCAAATTTGTAGGGGCTTTATCACTACAAATATACAAAACGTCTTAGCAAAAGTGCAATGGAAACTTTCTAGCGTAAGCTAACCTCTAGTGAGTAATTTACCAGGTTTTCCTTGCAGAAAAAGCGTAAAAGCGGTGTACAGCGATAACAGTTAAGATAAAGAAATGATACAACTCACTTAGATTCTTCACGATCCTTGCGAGCAATGGCCAAGAAGTTGACTTGCCAAAGGATGACTTCGTGAAGACCGAGATCCAAGTTCGTGGGTGGCAATCGCGAAATTTTAGAGAAATCTCGTTGATTAATTGCTGTAGGATTTTTATGAGCCCGGAAATGATCCCCAGAGAAAGGTGTCTATGAAGGGCGAAAGAAACAGCGGCAGGAGAGGAGAGAAATTGAGCTGTGGAGAGTTGTTTGCAAGAAAGTTGCTAGCGAAGAGCACGTTGTCAGACCGGACAGAGTTTCATTTCGAGTTCGCAAACAATTCGAAAATTGATAAATTTAAAAAATGCATAAGTTGAGCTGACAGCCCAAAATATTGATAAAATTTGCATATACTCTCCCTTCATTCCAAAATTTGTCAATCTTTAGCCACCTGAGAGTTTTGTGGGATTAGCCAATTAGGGAAAAGTGAATGGAGCCTGTCAACGGACAACGCGTCTACTATGGTTAAACCGTCCACATGTATCATCGGAGATTTAAGGTCACTCATATGCAAACTTTTTTGCAGCCAAGCTTGTGCGTCATTTTTGACCTTGAGAAGTTTATCTCGCTTGAAATATATAACAAGGACTTTGCCGCGCAGAAGATACACTGAAGCGACCGGTAAGTACTTACCGTTACGTGTAATATACATTGCACGAACCATGCAACGTTGGATGGTTCGAAGCTCTCAATTTTGTGCAAGCACTAGTGCTGATCGAAAGTTGTTTCAGATCTTCAATCTTTATTTCTATAGCCTTTTAAATTGTAAGCAAGGTTTTCGCTTTTTACGTAATTATGTAAACGTCAAGGTAATGTTCAGGTAAATAAGTATCTGACATAAAATTATAGCATACTTAAGCATATACTTCAGCGTGCTTCTGTGGCACGTATGTTATTTCTGTGAGAATAAGCGACGCGAATATGAAAGTAATTTAGCCCACTACATATTCTCGAGTTGTTGTTATATTAATGCACACAGGTTTCTGTATCGATAAAATTTCGCGGTATCCTATAGGTTTACAGTTGTGAGAGACCACTTTCAAGCGTATTACCTATTTTCATAAATAATCTGAGAGTTCTACTTCTGCTTTAGACTCCTGCCACGAACGTCATCTGCATACAAATATGTCATCAGATAAACAACAGTTGATAGGTGTAGTTGACCAGGGCACTAGCAGTTCACGCTTTATCGTGTTTTCGGCGACAACTGGTGACATTGTTTCTCGGCATCAAATTGAAATTGATCGAGAGCATCCGCATTCTGGATGGGTACAACAATCTGCAGCGGACATATACAGCGCTACTCTGCGTTGCATGAATGAGGTAGCTCGCGATCTGCGTAATCTAAAAATATCACCGAAGGTAAGTAAATGTCTTTTTTAAATTGCTTTCAATGTTCAAAAAACACTAGTTTATTTCGCGTCTCTTATAAGGTGTGTCCGTTAGCCTGCAATGACTTTGTATTGAAGATTCAGTACGTAATGTTAGACTTAAGGGCTGAATTCGCAGAAACCCCTCGTTTTTATTTGATTAACACTAGCGTATTTCGTCCTACAGGAGATTGCCGCCATTGGTATTACTAATCAACGCGAGACCTCGATTGCCTGGGATTCAAAGACTGGTGAACCATTATGCCCTGCGATCGTGTGGTCTGATTCCAGAACATCCGATTTAGTACTGAAGTTTATCTCGAAGACACCAACCAAAGAAAAAAATGCCTTCCAGGTGTGGTTTGCCTTCTTTGGACTTTGAGTTACAGTATCTTTTTTCAAAGTGCTCCGATAAAGTTATTGTTTTGTGGTATCTTAGGACAAGTAGCTACTAACCACGGCACTTTTCCTGTACAGCTTTCTAATCTTGGAAAAAGGAAATGTTTGGATAAAATAAGCGCATCCTAAGCCACATTCGAAAACCAGGTAGTATATAACTGAAGAATGACGATCTTGTTTTCAGCCAGCACTTCAAAGCTCACGTACATTTGTTCGTAAGAGGACAATGCAGTAAAAATGTTTTCGTGTAGTTCGCTTCAGCTCTGCACAGTTATATAGTAACTCTGTTATAATGACCTCTAAAATATTCCCTCTTACCCTCTTTCACTCACAGAAACAAACTGGTCTCAGCCTTCACAGCTACTTTTCGGCCATGAAAATTCGTTGGATGATTGACAACGTACCTGCCGTCAAAGAAGCACTGGAAGATAAGCGTCTCTGTGTGGGTACAGTGGACAGCTGGGTTGCTTATAAGTTGACCGGGGGCGCGTCGGGTGGTCAGCATCTGACAGATGTTACAAATGCCAGCCGTACCCTGCTGTTTAACATTAATACTCTGGAGTGGGACCCAGAACTTTGCAAGTTAGTCATTTACCTTTTATTTCCTCAGCCTGTGCCCCTGAAAGTGATGACGATTCATTGCTTGGTTCTATGATGGCACAGAGATAAACTTTGTCTGGATGCTTTCGTTGGGAGCAACTTCAACAGATTTTCAGGTCTGGAGTATAAAATGGCCACTGTTCATACTTAGGTTATGAAGCCAAGAATTAGAAAGAAATCAAAAAGGTAAACAAGATATCTCAGGTTTGCGAACCACAATACTTACAAGTTCCAAACAGAAAGCGTTTTAACTTTGCAATCGAGCACGAAATGTCCTTAGAGTTGGCTGCAAAACCGACTTTCAGCAAACAGTACGAATTTTAACTTTTGTGTTTGTTCCATGCGTTATTTGCTTGAGAGATCGAAAGCCGCAACGAAGAATCTGTCACATTTTGCTCAAGACCAAGGGTCATATCATGTTTATTGAGGTTCTTGAGAGGCATGAAGAATAATTTTAAATGGATACCTGAAAGATGTAGGGAAAAAATAGGAAAAGCCTATTCTATGAGGTCAGTGTGAAATAAATAAAAGGTATTACTCCATATAAACAATTTGCACGGCAACTAATCACACTTATAGCAGGGAATCCAGTTTCTCACAAAGGTTCGAAATAAACAGGCAAATCTCACTGTCAACATTATGGTCTAGCCCACTCAAACAGTATTTAGAGCCTCATAATGTGTTTTACAGAGAATGTTGGATGATTCCATAAAGACTTTGTCTTTTTTCGAAGAATAAAAGCTGTATAGACTTCAACAGGCGTTTCTATCCAATCTAAGCTGTGTGCTTGTTGTCTGTCGTCAACTATCTCCTTTGTTATTGCTAAAACATTCTTTTAGCCCAATAATTTTCTAATTCAGTAGCCTTTTTGAGCTCGGAAAAAACTGTGCAGTAATTCGCATAGACATTCACTAAACGCTAGCAAACAAACACATACATTGCGGTGTCGGGCAAGTCTATCCGAAATTAAGGTTTCTTCTAAACACCTGCGTACACTTAAAATCCGAGCACTGAACTCAGAACGATAATTGATATGCTCTTTTCTAAAGCAGTGTTAGTAGTACTCATCGACTTATAGGCTTCTATAGTTTAGGGTCACTGCCGTTTTCTGCGTTTAGACAGTTAATCTATTCATTCGACAGAGAAACGGCTGGTATTAAATAAGAAATTACTTTTAAGCTACAACTGTTCTCTTGCCATTGACTTCGTGTTCCTTATCTGCCTTTCCTGCTTGTACATTTAAACGGCCGGAGGATATCTTAAGCATATAATTACGTATAATTCTAATTTGTTAAATCAGTGTCCTTTGCTCACTTGCCTTCGCATTTTGTTTCAAAAATTAACCGAGAGACATTGATCTCCCTTTTTAGGTTCTTCAAAATTAGTAGGAAAATCTTACCCAAGGTCATCAGTTCTGCCGAGACTTATGGCACCGTCAAGGACCCTGAATGCAGTTTGAAGGGTGTTACCCTGGGTGGTATCCTAGGTGACCAACAGGCTGCTCTTGTCGGACAGACCTGGGACCCTAACCCCGATCCCAGCTGCCCAAGACCTCACGTGAAAGTAACTTACGGTACTGGCGCCTTCTTGCTTTGGGATATTGGAACGACGCCAAGCTTTTCATCCCAGGGGATTCTCACCACAGTTGCCTACAAGATGGGCAAAGATGCCACGCCCCACTACGCTCTCGAGGTAAGGCCTGTTCTACTGTTTCTTCCGGCATGCTCTGCTAACAGATAATTGTTTTTTTTTTAAAAATCAGCATTTTCAGTACCTAGAATGAGTGGCGTGTTTTTGGTAAACATTTATGAACCCTATTACGAATTTGTTGACAATGCGGGCTCAGAGCCTCTCACTGGAATGTTTTGGTCAAATAGGTGGTGAAATCCTTATCTACTGACTGACCTACATTAGCTATATTACTTTGAATACACTTATTTCAGCTTTGTTGTTTTGTTAGTGGACGCGTACTTAGGGAAGGCGACTTCATATAAAAGTTCATGAACGCTGCCCTTTAAGGATTAATTATTTTAAGAAGCACAGGTGCCGTTTGCTTTAGTTCTTGGGTCTAAGGTCTAGTGCCTCCGCAGGAAATAAAGACACTTAACATCCGTATGCTCATTTCTTTGGCTGTATACTCCCCGACGCGTTCTCATGTGGTGAACAGTAGGAGAGTCACAGCTGGCTGTAAAATAAGCAGTACCGCATCATTTTAACCAGTTCGACACAGAGCTTAACCATAGCACTGTGGAATGCCTGAGAATTGATAGTACATAAAGTTCCCTTCTATCATTGTTCGGCTGCTAGACCGTAAAAAGCTTGGGTGTTAGAGTAAACCCCCTGGACAGATCAGGCTATTGAGTGCTGCCAGGTTAGAATCCCCTTAGTGATCAGTGACATACTGCACGGTGACAATGGGCAGGAATAATCCAATCTCTTTTGTTCATAAATGCACGCATTTGGCCGACCTGACTGCTCTGTGGCACTTTCTGCCCATTACATGCTACATTTCAACCCCATTGTAGAGATCATATACTTGATCTGTTCTAATTAAGTAGCTCAGTTCCCTGTATATAGAACTTAGAACGCCTGTTACGTGGGGAGCTCTTTTGGTGCAGACCTCAACAGCACTCGGTTCCATGCACGAGTCCGGCTTCCGGCTTCTCGATTTTCTGTTGAACTGTTGCCTTCTACCAAATGATGTTAAAAGAAACTAATTTTTATGTATATCGTGTTCACCATCTGTCAGGGCGCCGTGGCGTATTCCGGTGCGACCATGGACTGGCTGCGCAAACACCTGCAGCTCTACTCGGACCATGAAAGAGGCGATAAGTTGGCGATGCGGGCTCTCCAAAAGACACACGGTTCACTCTCAAACAATGATGGTCGACCAGCCCATGTTGATTCCCTCGATGCCTGCTACCTGGTGCCCGCCTTCTCTGGCCTTTTCTGCCCCTACTGGCGGGAGGATGCTCGTGGTGTCATCGCAGGTTTCGGTGAGGGCTGCTGTCGTGGCGATGTCATCGCTGCCGGCTACCGTTCGTCGGCTTACCAGACTCAGGAGGTTATTTTAGCTGCTCTCGAGGCCTCCAGCTCTGACGGCGATAAACGCCGGCCTCCGAGGGTTATCTCTGTCGATGGTGGATTGACAAAAAGCCCCGTCCTCATGCACAGTTTGGCCGATATAACGGGTGAGTCAATTACTACCACACACTTTGTTTTAATATTTATCATGCATCCAAGTTAAACTCAGTGAGGCTAACTCTGTGCTTTTCCTCCGCATCAGGCGCAAAGGTGGTGCGTCCCAACAAGTCCGAAGTGATGACGGCTCTGGGAGCTGCCGTTGCTGCTGCCATATCTGTTGGCATTGATCCCACCCATCTTCTCGCCATCCGCACACACGAGCCCTGCGACCAGGAAGCCAATACTTTCACTCCAAGAGTTGATGAGAAGACTCGCGAACTGTGGCTGGATGGCTGGAAACGAGCCGTTGAGCGCAGTCTGGGCTGGATCAAGAAGGAATGAGGCAAGGACAATTATCACCCGTAGTTCTCCTCGGGTAAGTCATTCTAGGGACTCGTTATTACTTGTAGTACTTAGCAGGTCAACTTAGTCCACTATCATCCACTGTATGTACGAGTGCCAGACTAAGGTTTACTTGGTTCACACCCAGTCGTATAAGGCCCTTTCGCTCTACCGCCCTGGTTTCGGTTGGCCTCCGTTTATTTGTGCTCTTACACCGCATCAGGTTGAATGCCTGGCACGCTTAGTGAGCTGTACGTATTTGTGAAAACTATGACACACACTGTGAACAGTTTAAAACTATTTAACATCCTTCTCGAGAATGCTGTACGTCCCCAGTCAGTGCTCAAACACCGGTCTGAAAGATCAAGTATGCGCACTTTATGAGCTCTCATCTACGCCTCTGCATGCTTAGATCGTTGTCCAGTTTTCCCATCATCAGTAAGCTAACTATCCATACAGCACCGTTTTGCGATTTCAAGATCATTCGTTTTGTGTGATTGATATTTACCTATGTTTTCTTTTTTTGCTTTCAGGGGACAGACTTCCGTGGTTAGGTACCGGCGTATTTTTTTATAATTTTGATATTCTTTTACCGTGACTGTACAAAAGCATAACGAATAAATGCTGTTACTGCTTTTGTCAGTGTCAACTCCTCATTGTGGGGCAGAGGAGGCGGGGCTGATTTGTGTCCTTGGGTTTACACAGTGTCGGCTGTTGTCGGGGCGAGGAATGGTCACATGGGCACATGCACACGAGTTTAACGATGTATCTTGAGTGCAGAAATGCACATGGGATCTCTGTTTTGCCTAGAAACTGCGGGCTGGAGTTGTAGCATGCGACCGCCTAGCGACAAGGGCTCAGCAGTTAGGCAGTACTTTAAACATGTGCAAGAGAGGTTGGAATAGCTTTTGCCTGCTTAATGGTCGTCAAAGAAAGGGAAGCACGCCATGCCCTATTTTTTTAATTTGTGGCCTTGGAGGAAATTTGATGCTCAGACCTGCGCCGTTTCTATTAATCCGGTTCATCGAGCATCTGGGCGTTGTGCACTCGAGAAGCAGACTTATAAGGTTTCTAAAATGCAAGCAAGCACCCGACCCACCTAGGTGACAGTCCAATGCGGACTTATACTCTTATTTCTCAGAAGTATTATGGCATATAATCAGCCAGCCTGCTATAAGCTTCACCCCCCGCATCTGGCAATGACTGGTTGATGGCTACCCCACCATCCCTAAACTTCATCGGCAAAAAATGATCGGTTTGTGGTTGTCGAGCGCGGTACAGTTTCTGGGCGTGCACTCCGGACCCAAAGTCGAAATCGCAAGCACTTTTTGATGCAATTACTGAACGCCAATGTTACCTCAGTGTGCATTTCAAAGCAGCCGTCAGTGAAATAGCCCGGTAATTTAATCAGCTGGATTATCGGGCCTAAATTTTCAGTGACTCACTGAATCGGGGTTCAAACCCGGTTCAAACCCAGAGGGGGTGTCAGCTTCCGTTTTAGTGTATTTTGCCTAGTGATAGCCATTCTGAAATGCTCAAATGCCCCAGCTCGGCTAAATTGACAGCATTCCCAGATTATCGTTTCTAAACGCATTGAAGATCTTTTTTCTGATGGCCATTGACTACGTCGACACCCTGCCGGAGCACATGGCGCCAATTGTTTGCTCAAATTTTACAAGTTTAATCGCGGCCAATAAAGGATGATGCACTCACCAAACGCGAGATGCTTTCACGATAGCGTAATGAATCTAAGGATTGGGATGTTCACGTTTAATTCTCCCCTGATTGGTTTAGTGTGGAAATGTGGCGTGTCACTACTTAAAAGTTCTATGCAGTAACGATTTTTTTAGCTAGCCATCATACTTAACCCGTAAACTGATCTACTCGATTATATAGTTGATGAGATGTGCGACGAACCCAAAGTTAAGTTTTTAAGCGTTTTTTCTGACATGAATGTAAACAGTCCTAAAAGGGTTTTTACTCCGCGGCTCAGGCGTCAGGACCACTGTTTACTTTCTTGGTGGGAGGGTAAGTTCAGCTTAGCATGTGTTTCAGTGTAAACGTGCTTAATGTTTGAATGCACGGCTTACAAAGGAAACGGCTTTTCCTTAGCAAACCGCTGTTTATGAATGCATAAATGTTAGATGATTCCTTCACGTTTGATCTGTCCTGCAATTTTCTTGTCATCGGAGGTTAAACCGATAAGCCTGTTGTCCGCATTCGACGCGAGAAAGGATCCAACCTAGCATTGCCTTCTTCATGAATACTTTTTTGGCGTCATTTTCTGATCAGCAGGTGGAAGCCAGACCAGAAGTGGTCAGTTCTGCCGCTTCCAATGGCGGGAGTTTAAAACCGAAACAAAAGTTAAAACTGGAACCTCGTGAAACCGGAACTCACGGCTATAAACACCGAATTTTCCGCTGTCCTCGCAACAACCGTCCAAACCAATCAAAGTGGTTCACGTGACAACCCCCGTCTTGGCGGGAGATTTTCCAGAGCTGCGTTAGTATGCAATGGGCGTAGCGTCTAGGAGTTTAGGCTGATAGTATAGCCGGCAAAGCCAAAAAAAGACTGGTATGGCCATTTCTGCTTCATAAGCTAGTCAGATACAAATCCAAGTTGTGCACCACCGGAGGTTCGATCTCACGACCTTTCGATCAGAAGTCTGACACTCTAACCATTGAATCATTTGCTCGTGGTCGAAAGATAGCAACACCCCTTAATCAACGTTCCCCTTTCCTGTTGTGGCTCAATGAGAGAGCGTAAGAGTTGGATCAAAGAGGTCGCGAGTTCGAGCCTCGTGTGGTGCTCCACTTGGAACTGGGTATGACTAGCTGACGATGGCTTATAAGCCGATATTGGCTTTTCCAGTCTCCGTTGACTTCGCTGGCAATACTATCTGCATAAGACTACTAGCCGCTACAGCTGCAGTCCGGGCCCAAGAAATGATATCCAAGACAAAGCGGGACAAGTGGGTTCCGTTAGCGATCGGTGAACGCTCACCAACGAATTAAAGAGCTTTATATTGACTAAAGATATCGAAGGACCGCCTGGAAGCCGTATGTGTTACCTAGCCCCGTTAATATAATGGGAACATAACCGATCTCGGCTCAACCAATCATCGGTGCATGAGTGCTTGCTTTTGCAACAGTTAGACCGCCGTGACCTACGTAGTCACACAACAAGTGGGCGCAGAGTCAGCGACTTAGGGTTGATTTATATTATGGCTATACTTAAATTTCCTAGGATCTTTCACACTTTCTCCTCCGTTTCCAGCTGGATTCAGTGTCAAGGCAGGGTTAAGAGGACCGAAGGCGGGATCGAGCGTAGGTGGTTGGCGGTGTGGAAATCCGCACTTAGGCAGGTCAACCCCGGTGCACGAAAAAAACAACCATGATTTCACGCAACAATATAAAGAGGGGGTGGGGCAGTTCCGATGTAAAATGATTTTGAGTGTCACAAATGCCACATTAAGGAGGAGGCATTGCAGACTAACTCTCAGTCCGCCATTTGGCCACTATACACCAAGACACACCGGGCTGACCCTGCCGTCCGATTTATCCTTTCATTTGGCTGCCTTTAGTTAGTTTGTGGCACCTTATGACAGATTGAAGCTCGTCAAATTGGTTATAGTGAGGAATATGCGCAGAGGCCGTCGGCCTAACGCTCCCTCTCTCTTCACACTTCGAGACAGCAGTCCAGTGTCTCAGTCGGTCAGTCATCTGATGGGGGATTTGGCTTATATGCTGACCGAGCTGGACTGCTCGTTTGCGCGTGCTACACCCAATAACTGACCTCCGCACACACACACACATACACACGCAATCTACCAGAGCTTCACGGAAAGAGGGAACGGAGCGTGAGTATTTCATGTGTGGTTTGCCGCAATAGACATTATATGGCTAGCATTAGGGCTGACACGGGTAGAGCAAGTATCTTTTGGTCCCTGACATAGGACGGATGACTCCATAACAAAGCCGCCTGGAGGGCTGCACTGTCAAATGTTTGTTCTTGGCTTCAGACTACATCTCTGAGTAAACCACTGGGCAAACCCTAAACATCCCTTTTGTCGGAAATTAGGACGCAATGAGCACGGTGGTGTTAACCGACAAATGTTGAGATTGTAAAGACAGGATGCGGCAAGTTACTCATCTATAGGAGACTCCACTACCCATTTCCAAGAACTTTCTGAACATGCAGTTTAGTGTCGCCAAAGAACGGCTATTAAAATCTTCATTTCTCTTTTTGATTATCTTAAAGTTTGCTGGTTCTAACCACAGACTGCACTGGTATATGCCGTACCGCAAGACACAAAAATTAACCCGTTTCAGTTAAATAAAGGGGGACACTGTTATAGCAAGTTACTTTAGCGTATTGCTCTTGTGCCGCAATAGAGGAAGGTTGAACAAAAATGGTCTATGACTTATTCACACATAATTTCTTCCAAAGGCGCTGTGACATGGAAGGAGAAAAATGGTTGATTTCAGTGTGTACATAAGTTTGGCGCATGATTGAAAACAAAATCCGGCAGAAAAGTAAACATTGAGAAATACGAAAAAATGACCTTTTGACCGCACACTTTCGCTGCATTTTACGACAACTGGTCCGTCACCCAAACCACTTTGCAATAAGGAAGTTAACCTTACATCTCAGACATTTAAATTCATGCATACTGAGAATAATTTTTCAAACGCATCAGCAACCACTCTGAAAGCTGATGACCCCGCCAAATGTCAGCACTTCGTTCACATACCACAGCATAAATAAAGTATACAGGCATGGCTCTATGTGCGCGGTGGGATTTCGAAAAGCCAGAGGAGAAAAATATCTTTGTCGGGTATCTCCTACAACGTCGGAAAATCGTGGCTTCAGCAATCGCAGGTGCTATATACTGCTATTAGCCAAATCTTTGATCAAGCGGCCAATGTCTTGCTCTCGCATGACGTTTAGACATTCACGCCCACACCACGTTAGCAGACAGGCGCGCGCGCTCGCAGGGCCCGGGCCTGTCGCGTGTCGGGGCTTCAGATCACCGCTAAGTTTCTGTATACAATAAACAAAAACTACTGGTTCTTCGCTTTCTCTTTCTGTACGGAGCCAGGCGTAATAGTTGTGGTGCTCTGAGCACACTAACAGCTCAGACTTCTACAAACGTACGCTGGGCATTGCAACCTGACTCACAGTCGGCCAGTCAGCCACTTCGCACAGCACAATGCACAGTAGACTGACCATGCGGTCCTATTAATCACATCAATTGACAACCCTCCTTGCTGCGGCTTTTATCGCACCGTGATAGCTTCAAACGCGTCAGACTGTTTACATTAGGGTAAACACACTGAATCGTTGACCTCACTGTCGCCTCCTTTCCACTTGCAAAATCCGGCCAGTCAGTCACTTGTCTGATACGGGGTAGACACAGTGGCCGTCAGGGCCGACAAATCCGTCTGCGCGCGCCACAGCACGGCTTGGGCTCCCTGGTGTACACAAAAGTATTACCGACAACCAGGAGGTAAGAAGGAGTACTTGCCGTCTGACTCCCAGTCTCCCAGCCAACGCACACTGGGCTGATATCGTTGACCGATACAAATCATCAGTTGGCAGCTTTCAAAGCCAGGGTCGTTAGTAAACCGCGATAACCTGAGGGTCCGAGTACACATGCAGTGGAGACACCATCTGAAGGAGTGGCCGAGAAACATACTGTTTCACACGTGAGAGGTACTGTCCACAAGGGTTGGTACGCGGTGCTGGGCATTGGCATATGTGGTGTAGGTGCTGGTGACGAGAGCTGTGAGAGAGTGGTCTAGCCGGTGGTGTTATACGGCAACTTTTATGGAGGTATAGTTGGTGTGTTAATGTGCGCCGACCGTGTGGACAGTTAAGACGATTGCATGTTGGCACCCAAGTAAGTTACTTCGGTGAACCACAAAACACAAAGGAAGCAGTGAGGTTATGACTAGGCTGGTAGGAAATAACAATATTGAGAAAAAAAGGTAAACGTAGATCAGGTATTTGTTCTCACTTTTCTTCTGACATGGAAATGAATTAAAATAACGCAGGAGAAAAACCATAGAACAGAGACGCCGCTCAGCCAGCCGATAGAAGAAACGGTGCCTTGGTCTCCAGTGTCATGCAGTCCAAATTTCTAGTGTCCACTCAAGAGCCTGAGCCGATTCCCTATCAAAAGGAGGCAAAGCAGACCAAATCCCACATAAAGAATTCAAAAGCTCCACTGCAGAGTACAACGCACTTTAGCCCCGTTTCGAGAAGGCCACCACAAAAGCTTAGGCACCAATAATTTTGTACCAAGTTACCTCCCGATCCCTATAATTACTCTCTGCTGTTAAAGCTTGGCCGGCATAGGTCTGACAGGTGGTTGCCTGTTTGTGATTCCAACGACCCACACGAAGTTTGTTTATTTCGAGAAGCCAACTGGATTGGTGTGCGCCAATTCCGAAGTTAATATGCATGTATAAGGCTCACTGATCTAGTTACTGGTATGTTGCGATTTGTCTTGTAGCTCATATAATAATACTCGCATTATAAGATGCTGCACTTTCACCACACCACATGTGCTATTTTTGTCGATACCACCTTATCATGTTTATAAACGAATGGATGTGAAGTTTCATGTTCTAGGTGTTTGCGTGAGTAAAGGGGAAGACTGATCGACAACTGGAACTCGGGCAGGAATTCATAGGCAGGAATAGGTGCAGCAACGAAAATACGATAATTTTAGAGGTTGCAAGCCATTAAATTATCATTTACGCAAGTTTGGAGGGGACTCTGAAGAGCTTTGTTCACTGACACCAAGTAAATACATCGACTGAGTAAGATTCTCTCCGTGACTTCCGCATCAATCACTTCGCGGTTTGTCTTCTGGCTAGCGTTAACGACTGCGAAGTCGGACTTTTGGCACGTTTTGTAGGTGTGTGTAGCAACTTTGCTAAGTCATTTCCCTTTTACACAGCCAGCATCCCCTGTAATTTTCTCTTTTTTTGCTGCTGCTGCTGCTGTTGCCGCTACCTCTGAAGATGAACTCCTGTCCGAGTTCGAACAGGACAAGAACTGAGTGCAGAAAATTGAAAGGAACGCCAAAAACTGCGCTGCCGACTACTAAGCTGAGGTTCTGCGACCTGAAACGCTGCGCGGTATCATTTGTAAAAGGTCACGTGAAAGAACCTTGTGGTAATTGCTCCTAACTTCGGCGAGTCGATGCCTTGTAGTCGTAAATATGAGTCTGCCGGCAAGCGCATGCACTAACGAGCCGAGGCTAGCAAAACGCAGGTTCCAGAGAGTGCTTGCGGAGACGTGGGTGGGGGGGGGAGTAGGCGGGTAAAGAACTCTAGTCTTCGGAGGACATAGTCAGCCACAGACGCAGCCAACCTGGTGATTATAATCACAAAACCCTCGCTCCCAAAATCACTAATGGCAACGAGTTCTGCAAAAGCCGTTAGTTTTAGAAGTTACTGTCTCGTAGCAATCGCGTACCATAAAAAACATCCCCATGGATCGCCCACTTCTTCGTTTTCCGGCTGTGCATTTGTTATATAACACGCAAAGAGGCAGAAAATGGATGTATTTTTAACAGCTGCTATCTAGGCTGACGACCGGAAAAGTAGGAGCAAGCCAACCAATTGTCAACGGCGGGAATCTGTCGGTGACTGCACAGGGACCTGGACGACGCTGGTGCACAAATCCCAGCACAGTCTCCTCCAGACTGGAACCATTACTAATTGACTGGCTTGCCATGCATACATCGTTTTGGAATGGGCATGCGCACATACCGTCGGAAGCGTGTGCGCGTTCAACTTTCCTCGGCGATCGATATAGCCGATGTTGGAGTGCCAGCGACCGATGAGGCATCATACCTGTCTTGTGTTGGGCATTTCCATTTATCCAGCCACGCACCAAATAAAGAGGTGTTCGCAAAGCGAATGACAAAGAAAAAATGCAGATGGAAGGTAAACTAGAGCTCGTTTGTACGAGTCAGTTGGACAGTCAGCACCACCAACCGAGTCGATGAACTCTGATTGGCTAGTCGCTATTTGGATTTCGTTACTGACCTAAGGTATATTTGTGTGGATTCAGGCTGCAATGACGCTTTCCTATATGGCACTCGCACGCAGTGGGATCCGATGTCAATCTCACGTTTCGTAAACAAGTCGATGGTGGGGTTCCAGGTCACTCCCGGCAGAGCTGAAGTAATTATGCAGTGATCTGTAAACTTGTGTATTGCTTGAAAATGGGCTTGCGTGAGAGTTCGAAACGTCGGGCTTATAAACGACTGGTCCCAGAAGACGCTTTACCGTCTTCTATTCAATTACCTGGGTCTCGCATATTTTTGGCTATTCAGAAAATATACTTTATATATGTCAAATACAATTTAAGCATAAGTCAACGTCCTTACGGTCAACCTTGTCGGACTTGGCAGTCAAACTGTCGTTTTAGGATTACTAGACGAAAACACCTGTTGAAATCTTAAACTAAAAATGTGGCTTTCCTACACAACGGAAACCTTCTGCATCATAAAAAATTATAAAATTTGAACAACATGGCATGATGAAACCAAAATTCCGATTTCTACCCCAGATGCGAGTTGAATTTACACTAATGGTGTAACTAAACCTGATAGGCCCTCATTTAAATTATGCACAATGCTAGCCTGAGTACCGGACATCAACCCTCAATAACGATTTTGTAAGGCTAATTGCCGAATTCCAGGCGCCAATTGCTCATCTCCATACGTCGGCCATACAGACCGAAGCCCTGGGCCACTTGACTACTTTGTTGTTTACACACGCACTTAAAAACGACCAGCAATGAGATTGGACCCTCACAAGGGAGGTCGCTTAGGTCAGCAAAAAACAAAAAAATTTTGTAGGTCTTGCACTTCAGCGCAAGCAAAGTATCCTGCAATATCAGCCTTAACATTGAGAAATCGGGAACGCATCCACATTCACCATCCATCACCTACGTCCGCAGCCCCCCTAAAGTCCCAATAAGATCTGGTTAATGTCAGAGAGCATCTCTTTACCCACTGAAGCATAACACACCTCCCTCTGACCCAATGAACTTCATTTGTGTTTACCTCCACTTGAAAGCACGCTGGCTGGAACTGTTAAATAACAATGGTAACAACAGCTGATTGTCTGCCTGACTGCTCATTGGATAGATATTTATGTCAGGCCCCAAGTAGACTAATAACACACTTCCATTGACTATGTACATCATTTTCTGTAGCAGCAAAGTGAAAGCAGAAGCGGACATTTTGAGAATTCAGAAAATCCGTCCGTGGATTGCTCGGAGCTAATGGGCCTGGACTGGATGCTTTCAGAATCAGCTCAGAAATTCCAATAAACATTTTGTTGAAGATTTTGCGTGAATATTTTATAATATTCACTATCAACTATTATACAGTGGACAAGCTGCCATACTGCAGTGTGTATTGGCAGATATTTAGACTGAGGACCATTTGAATGTTGTCTGAATATTGTGGGATGTATTTCGTTTGATTTAATTGCTTGATTGCATCGATATGCACTGTATGCTTTTACAAGTAATGTTAACTCTTTTCAGCATTTCCAATTTACGATGAAAAGGTGATATTCCTAATCCATTGACTGTTGCCTCAAATACTTAAGTTGCATTTTAATTAAGCTGAGTGCCGTTTAATTTCAAAACGGGAGAGGGAGTTCAGTTGATGCACTCGGGTCTTTAGCACTACTGACATTGTCGCCCACGAGGACCATTTATCAAGGTACAGGCGTCCACGATACCGGCACCACACCGACATATTCTCTGTCAATCCGGCAGTCCGAATAAAAATGCCTTCATCAGTGTAAGTGAGCGGCCACTTAGCCTACTAAATCAAATAATTCAGCACATAACAGACCAAAGTTCTACTCTTCTAGTTCCGGCTATAGGTAAACAGAAGTCTTACCGATCAAACATGTCGAGTATTTCTTATTGACGTCTGCAAAGAAGAGCGTGCCATTTGTTTGTTTTGTTTTAAGAAGAATGATATCTGGTTTCCAGGCATCTTAGTGATGTTCAAGTCGGTTTTGTTGATTTTATGGGCGCTTATGCAGTTTTGAATTTACATTTCTGAAAAAAAAGAGTCCTGTGTAGAGGTTTTGCAGGACGAATACAAACGTATTTTTCTCTGGAGGCTTTACACAAGCTATTCTTCATAGCATTGACTAAGATTCGCCATCTTCTTCTTCTTTGCGCGTAGAGACTGCTAGCCATGATTGGATGTTGAGATGAGAAAAAATCCCAAAACGGCACGCACTGTTGTGGTGAACAGCCAAACCAAGACCCCTATTTTCGCCAGGGAGGTGTAAGTGCAGTCAAAGAAGATGGTCGATAAAAATAATAACAAAGACCAAATTTCATTAAACGTTGAAGAATTTACGAGTGATGTATTGCCAGCAAAGACAAGGTTGACTGGAATGGTCAATTCTGGCTTATAAGCCGTCGTCAGCCAGTCATGCCCAGACCCAAGTAGTGTCCCACCCAAGTCTCGAACGCCCGACAGAGTCAAATGCCGTAGCTATTGAGCCATGAAGTCAATGTCTCGCACGTTTAGATCAGGGGATATTGACACTTGTTGATAAACGTTCACCTAATCACTAACGGACCTCGTATGTCCCGCTCTGCCCTGGATATCGCTAGAGGCCCTGCTAGCCATAACAGCAGATAGTTTTGCCGGCAAAGACACAGGAGACTTGAATGATCATTTCTGACTTATAAGCCTTGGTCAGCCAGTCCTACCCAGACCCAAGTTGTGTTCCACTCGAGCCTCTTAAGTGGAATATATTAATTTATGAATGACAGGAATAGAGATAGGGGCTACCTTGCTGACAATACTGGGTACAAATATAATGCCGATAGATTTATAACGTACATAGATTATACCTTCATGGAAATACTTTCTAGGTTTCAACGGTGAAAAACTAACAAATTGAATGCTCTGACTTCCGAAGCCAATTGTCCTTATGCTTTTTAAGATTATTCATTGCTGTGTCGCAATCAGAGAACGTACATTCGACAAATTACTTTCCAAGCATTTTTTCTTTGAAGACAGATTAGAAGAATTTACTGTTAGTTACTGTAGACATTTATCTTTCAAAATCTTAAGCTTACACAGTTAAAACGACTTTTGAGGTTGTCAAAATATCCTGCTTTTCTAGAACAAGCGTAATTTTTTTATAAAACGTAATTTTATTTTTGGTATTTCGATGTTTTCAATTCGGAAAAAATCAGTTATTGCCAATAGAGGAGCATATACGAGTTCCCGGATTCCCGACGGAGTCTGAAACGTCAGGAAAATAAAAGTCCTTGTTCCAGTGATCGCATCTTCCTCTTCGGAATATCACTTATCATTAATGCGGCGTTTTACTCGATACACTTACACGTGTTTGCGAGTGATTAGCAGTGCTTCGTAAATTTTAGCCCATTTTATGAGATAGCAAACGCACTCTACTGACACAATAATGCCTTGGTGTTAAATTAACTTGTGGAAGTCCGTGCTCAGCACCACTGTCCTGAAACGCCTTGCCTTCGCTTGCCAAGCTTGCGTACTTGTGAGCAAAAGTGTCCGCTCTTACGCTTGTGGTCGATCCGCTGCGGGCCGCCTGCGTTGTCCTCTTGTCCATCTCACGTTTTCATGAGTTTCGAAACCAGTAAATGTGCACCAGTTCACTGATTGACTGAAGGCGTTAGAGAACATTCCTCGAGATCCGGTAATTTGATGCACAGACGCATACACCTAAAAGACTGCGACCAAACCGGCTCTCGTAAAGCTCTTCTTCGTTCTGTCCAAGCTTAGCGGTCTTCCTTGACTTCTGATTTTGGAAAGCTTCTGCTATTTGACTTCGCTACCTTCATAAAGCCCATAGATTAAGTTTAAATAATCTTTGCTTAAATCATACATTTTGGTAAAAAAATTTTCGTAATTCAGTTATCTCCATTTCCCAAATTGATGACTGCTACAATACGATTAACTGCAGGTTTAAGCTACACCAAAAAATTAGACCTTACTTCCCACGCCGATAGAATTGTGGCAAAATCTGCACAGATTTGCGGTTTTTTTCTTATAATTTATATCTTCCTGAAATGAAATTAAGATTTTATCGTATGTTTGTGCTTCCCATCTGAGAATACTGTTCCCCATTCTTTGGTCTTATGCATGAAGTTAGCCGTTCAAAAATTGAAAGAGTACAAAACAATTTACATGATAACAGCTTTATCAAACATTTTCTAGTACCACTTGCTTAAGTAGATGCCAATTAACGAAACTACGATTTATTTGGGTCAATAGATTGAAAGTTGGTTTTTGCCTCCTTTTTCGCCTTCACAATAGCAGAAATCTCCCCAAACTTTCTGTCATTACCCCTGTCAGCCGTCTCTACAACCTAAGAAACTCGACACTTGTTGTACCCCTTCCTGCATCCTCCTCCTCATCTAAACGCTCTTTGTCTTTTGCTTCCAGATATAGCTTTCTTTGGGATAACTTACCAATTGAATTAAGAACGTTAACTAGACTGTCTGCTTTCAAACGAAGACGCCACATTTATCTTAACACCGATTCTATTAAGCTTTTATTCTCCTCATTTTTTTTCGAGTAGCTTTCATCATGACACCAATAAAGGAACATCGGGAATTTAGGGAATCCTTTTTAAACAATTTTTCCTACCTCGTGTCCTCTGGGGATTTAGATCTTTCCATTAACCACCGCTCAATCAAAGGATGTACTCAGTCTTAACTGCTGCCGTTTCGTTGGCTACTAACCATTATCAGTTTTCCTACACCTATCTTTACTCCACTACTCTGTCTTATCTTCCTTAGCAGTTTTTTTACAAACTTTTTAAAAATGGAGGCCCGTTGACCTCTGCCTCCATTTTCACTGTAAGATTTTTCTTACTGCATTCAATTTTAAGTATTTAAGTGCACAATTGCATGAAAACATAACTAAGTGTTACCCCAAAATGAAAATTTCTGCTGACATTATTACGACTTTCTACGTCTATGCGCGCATACTGTCCAATTTGTTTTCAAATTTTTTTTCGAAATTAATTTTGTATAGACAATGCTGTTCTGGCGCTAACAAATATAAATTCCGAATTCCAGACTACTGATTTTATTAAAAATAAATTTTTAAGAGATAAGTGTGATGTTGAGAGAATCCACAATTTTTTCCATAACACTGACTTGTCAGCTGAAATAGGGAACAGAACCAAGTGCCATGCGTGCTTGATGCCAAAAAGGGGTGTGAGCGTTTATGAAAATGCAGAATTGACTAAGACTTATGTAGCTTTCTGAACGGGACAACATGATTGTCTCAAAATAATTGCTCGCTTAGACGCATTTACATGGCAGCCCGGAGTACTTTGTGCAAAGACAAGCATCAGTATTCCGCCACGCATTATAGATAGCCTTACGCTAAATCCTGGACCGTAAGTATTCTCGATTTCCTACAGTTTAACCTCAAACTTGCCATCACCCCAACCCTGACACTAGGCATCCATACCCTAGCCCCTCTTGGAATTTAGCGCATGACCATATTCACTATATTCGTGCAATAAAAATCGCTGGAACACGCTCTCCAAAATGAACTTGGACACGGGAAGGCCTCTTAGTAAACCTTTGTAATCCCTGCCACAAATGCACTGAAGTCGGTGAAAATCTAACATGTATGCCCAATTATTTAATTACCTTAAAGCAACCACTTATTTGCTTTAGCCAGGTATTTTTTGCTTCGCTTTGTAATTTTTTAGAAGATATAGATTAGGTTGAGTTTTAGGCTGAGGATCGCGTTTTTAACCTAATAAAACCGTTAAAATTTAGTCTTAGCGTGAGAGCTTAAAGGTGTGGAATAAAGGTTTCTGATCGGTGCTCGGGGGATCGAAGGTTACATTCTAGGGATTAGGGCTATAGTTTTGCGTCTAAGTGCTATAAGTTTGGACTAAGCCTTACTTTTAGAGTTATCGGTCTGGCAACTTAACTAAACGTTTGGATTTATGGCTTTATTTTACCTTAACTTGACTTGCCTGCGCATTGCATTCCTGTGCTCATAGTTGCTTTTGTAAGCTCTGTCGGTTAACTCTAGTGAATCAATTTATAGATGCATTGTTGCGGTGTCTTACTCGTGCTAGGTCCCATCCAGATCGATCTCCTTTACCTTTGAACTCCCTCATCGGAAGAAATAAACCTGTGATGATGCGGTGGCATTTATGAATTTTTTTATCTTATATCTTTGGAGTACATCAACAACGTTATTGATTATATTGCCGCTTTATCTTAAACTTTACCTTAGTCGTTGGTCGGCCGTCATTCCTTTGACATACCCATTAGAGCTCCTATGATCCTCAGCCCCAGAAAACACAGGTCAGTGGTTTGATAATATTGGATGTACACCGTATTGCGGTCTAGTTTTTCTACTAAAACTTCTGTTCCGGGATTAAAAAAAGATCTTAAATGACCATCTGTCGTCAGCTTTTCATTGAACTCATATCACCTGTGCTTTTTGTTTCACTAAATACGCTTTTTATTTTTTTTGTCCGAAGAGGTTTAACTGGCACACTGGTAATGCCAGCAACCAAAGGGACCTCAATCAGTGTCATGTAATTAGGCTAGCAGAAATAAAATGCAGCACAGAATGCCCCTGCTTTTTTCCATATGTTTAGTCCCGAAACAACCTATTGTCTTCCAGTTTCTGATGGACTGCAGCTCATTTTTTTAATCGGTTGAAATTTGTGCCTGAAAACTTGACCCTGAGACAAGTTTGGGTGTGTACAGAGAAGAAAGATTAGTCATAGGTTTGAGAGCAGCTCAGCCCTGCTCAGCAGCAGATCAAACTGCATTGGCAGACCACCAGACACACCTTCTGAATGCCCAGCAAACTGTCACGGGAATGTGAACCTACATGAAAAAGATCACCGCGGTTCACACGAGGGCGGATCTTTACACTTGCGCAGGTTATCGCTGTTTGAGCTATCAACATGTTACGCGCTCGAAACGTCAGAGGTCTCGCACGGACTCAAAAGCGTCGTGCTCTTGCTAACCCGTGTATGTGTCACAGGACTCACTAAACGACTCTCCTCCCTAGAGCTGGGTGTGTAAAGAACGACTTGTACATCTGGCAGGGGAGAAATTGCTACGGTGCCGACGCCTTGGTTACACCCGAGCGCTAATCCAGTCATTCTTGCTAGTCTCTGTAAAACAGAGTCCAGTTGCTTAGGTTTTAGGTTGTTCAGGCTCGCTCTAGATATACGACATCGGTGGGCAACAGCAGCTCTGAGGTTACTTGCATTGTTCGAAGAAGTCAGGTTTGTCGAAAGCTGCAGACATTGAGGTTATTAATTGGGTGAGCTATTGTTGCGAAGTAAATTTTTATTGTAAATATAAAAAATGAGGTGCATCAAGAAGTTGTCTTAGACAGTGAAACTGGACGACTATGTTGTTTAAATCAATAATTTTAGTAGCTGGCTGCCCGGTATACTCTCCTGAACCAACCATCATTGTCTTAAATGGGTCAAAAAAGTCGAATGCACTGTAGTGCAATATTTAAAGAACGTGACTATTACGCCAACGGATACGAGAGTTGAGTAAAATTAAGGTGGTAATAATGCTCTTGCTAGTCGAGTTAATACGTTGTTTTTGGCATGTTACTAGGGGCTGCTTACCGAGCCCATCACATTTGTCCCCGAGAGTAAATACAACGAACGAGAGAATCAAACAGGACGAACTCAGATAGATTCACATAATTCTAGCTTCATACCTAAATCGGTCCCGTTACGGCTGGAGTGGCTAGAATTCTTGTCACCACGACTGTCCTACCTCAATTACCATGGCGACAATTCATACTTTCCTATATGGGTGATATTAACATTATCGCCATAAGACGGGGTCAACTGGTGCCTTTTAAAGGGCATCTAAAAGTCGTCTTTTTAGACGAATATATCATGGTGGGAGAAGCAACCACCTGACCCACCTTGATGCTACCGTCTGACACGAAATATACATGAAAGCACCAAATTAGACGAGTGTAATGAGTTTCAACATTAATCGCATTCATGGATGAACGTTCACCCGACCGCTTACGGAACGCACCTGTCCCGCTATGCTTGGGGCCTCGACAGAGGCCCTGACAGCCGTGGCAGCTGGAAGTGTAGGCGGATATTACTAAATCGCCGGCTAGAGACGTAGTTGTTTAATGACGCTTTATGGGCACGAGGAAACGTCCTGCAATGAGTCAAAAGAATAAGATATACAGAGTACAAACAAGGTGCATAATAAATGCATTCAAGGATGGAGAGACAGATCAAGCCGCATGAGATTCAACTATGGCGATTTTTAATGTACACTTAAAATATTTTAATTAGTATCGGTTCCTTTCTCATTAAACTTCAGTTAAGAATTTTACATGGTCTGTCGCAGCACTAGTCCTCTCCCCCGCCTAGGTAGAAGAGGCCACTTCACGAACTCTCGCCCATGCAGGATGTGAGCCGTGTCATCCCATTCAGTGGCACACAGAGGCATAACCTCAACCTCTTCATCCTCATCGCCCTCCATAGCGTCGCGACTAAGCAGTCAAATTCTTCAGGTCACCTGCTTCTACCACACAAGAGTGAGCTTCTAGACCCCTTGTTTTCAGTTCTTAAAAGTCACAAATTTCTAAAGGCTGATACAAATGATATTTGTCTATCACTTCTATGTAAGATATTTAATCTTGATCCTGTAAACAAAGCATTTTCTATTTTACGGAAGGAGTCGTACATTCTGCCTATACAGGAGATGACATATCTGATGAAAAGTGACGATCAAAATTTGAGTGGGAGATCTGACGCAAATTTAAGGTTGTTTATTTTGTCCATTGAGATGACTTGAGGCACAAAATGCTGTTTACTAGAAAAGAATTTAGTTCAGAGAAGTAGGGACGGAATGGGGCCAACTCCGACGGTTGCTGATATCTAAAACATATCCCACGCTATTAAATGCTGCGGAAAAAACTTCTTGTTTGTACCTGTTATACTATAAATAAAAATTAATAAAAAGCAGAGACCTTTTTAATTACATATGTTTAGGGAACAGGCAAGTTTGTTTTGAATTCATGAAATTCAATCAAGTGCAATTACGGGATAATGCATTACTTTCGAAAAAGAAGGAACCAATAAAGCTAAGAAAATTCTATTTTACAAAGCCGGTAATTTTTGTGCCATAAAATTGAGAAGTAAACTGAGAAGATTGTAATTCGTTTTCCCCACCGAAGATACCAACCATAAGCAAGCACATATGCTAACATCCGAGACACTATAATTTTCTCTATCAAGCCTTATGCAAATGATGTCCCATTATTTTTATGTATACACCAGAATCAATGAATATAAAAACTTTAAACAGAATGGGCAGAAAATTGTTAGTTTTCTCAAAATCGTCGTTGATATTCTGTCACTCTGCTTTGATTTATCTATCTCGAAACTGAACCTGGAAAAAACTAATGTGTTTAAAACTGCTCCGGTGTATATAGTAGAGTGAGTTTTTTCCTTTTCAGCAAAAGATGAATCTCACCTTTTGGAGAAGTCAAAATCCTAGCCAAAATATCTCAGTTTGATATTGACTTAACCTTCAAAGAAGGTAAATTACACAGACAGTCGATGCCAAAATATCTACTTAAAGCTCTTTTTTAGAGATAGCATGTAATATAAAGCTTCTCAATTAGTCTTAGGCATCTTCATTCGTGAATATTTTGTGGACGTTCATTTCCCTCGGCAATTTGTTGACTTATTTGGATGATTCTAAAATCCTGATCAAAACAGACCGTTGCATTCGAAAAAAAGGCTTTAAAACTCGTTATGCTGTTAAATGCATTGAATAATATCTTATTTTAAAAGTTTTGATTAGCGCATACAATATAACACTTATTTATGGTCAACTGACTACAGTCAGTGAAAATCATAAAGTGTTTATTGCTATAACAAGAACAATCTGAACTTTGTCGTAATCAAAATCCCATAATGATTACAAAGGAGTGTGGCGAAAGGAAATTTTTCCCAGCGTACAAAAATTATACGTTGCAATTTAACCCTACCAATTCTTATTGGATTTATTAGTCACTAACCGGCATTTCCACGTATGTCCACGCACTTGCTTACGAAATATCATAATCCTGTGATGTCACAATGGGCCTACTCAAGCTTACCTGATTGCTTTATTCCGACGTTACGCAAGCAATCTTCCAAAGTAAGACACAACTAGCAGTTTTCGTTAAACCGTTTTGGAATGCATACTCGAACTTTGGGCTGTTCGGTAACATAACAGTGCCCGTAAAATGGAAGAATGTGTATCCTACAAGTTTACAAAATAATTATTTTCCAACGTACTTCTACGTGTGCTGCTTTATTCGCTGGGAGATTTTCCATCAATAGGCTTCCTATTACATTAATGTTACCTAGTACGCCCGATTTTAAATTTTCCAGAATTTTCCGTTTTTCTAAAAAGCTGGCATCTATAAACTACATAATATTAATTGATAAATTGCAGTATGCCCTCCTCTGAAGAAAAAATTGTTACTTTATTGCTCTAAGACTTTGGGGCCGCAACTTGGGTTTAATTTGCATAAGAGGGAGGGTCTTGTAAAAACTATTGGATGAAATGAGTTAGCCCACCTACTGTACTAAAGTCCGGCCGATCTGCGTAATTTGATGACTTTAGGCCAATAAAACACTTTGCGCAGCGTCGAAGATCTTTGGGACCTTGATCAAAGGCAAGCAGAACGTGTCACATAACAGCGAACAGCCAACGTAATGCGGCTGAGCTTGTGTTTCTCTAAAACCGATCTTGTGACATCTGCCATTTCTCTTTCTTTGATCATGTGCAACAATAAAGAGATAGCTGTTTTGCACTTTACACTGTTAATTTCGATTATACTAAGGCTTTTCATCATGTTACCCATTAAATTCTCCACTTGAAACATGCACCTTTCGTAAAAGGTAACGAGCTTCTAAATTTCTTAGTTTTCTATTCGGATATTCGTACACGACGAGTTAAAAGTTCCAATTCTATCTCAAACCCAACACATGTGTCGTAGACCTTTTATGTACGCCAAAGCTTTAAAAGTTGGCTATATATATAAGCCGGCAGATTGCAACATCGTGCTTATACTCTTAAAAAGTATTTTCAAGCTTTTTGCCCAGTGGTGCTGCACACATCGTATTTCACTTTCCTAGCATAAATACCCCCTTTTGGCTGTTGGCGCCTCATCAAAGCAAAGACGGCCATAGCCTTTAAGTGCCTGGAGTTATTGAGGATCTGAACATATCATATTCTAATTATCTTAATATGTGACACCACTGCGCCCTGATTGTCTTGAAAGCACGAAAAACTACCAGGTTTGTTTTCATAAACTTTAAAGCCACACATGTTAGAAGGAGCCTAAAGTCGGCAAATCCGGTTCTTCAAACGACACGGCTAACTGGCTGAATGACATACCATTGAAGGAAATGAACGCCCAGAAAGACTTGGGAGTCTGGATCACGCCCTTGCTTAAATCTTCCCTGCATTGCACAAAGGTAGATAAGTCCGCGATGTCAATCCTATACCTCATTAAACGAGCTTTTTCTTCCTTCAATGAAGAGTGTTTCACACAAGTCTTCGGAACCTACGTATGACCGCACCTAAAATCCGCTATCCAAGCTTAGACATAATACGCTACTAAAGACATCAATATCCTGTAAAAGGTACAATGGCACTCAACCAAACTTGTTATGGGGCAGGGCTCGCAGCCTTATGAAACACGGTTGTCGAATCTCAAACTATTCTTATTGCGCCACAGGCAGCTTCCGGGGGCCAAAAACTAGCATTCCGCGTGTAACGTCTTCAAGACTGCTGTCCTATATCAGGGGATTTTTTCGAATTAGCAATGACCACGAATCTGAGGGGTCATTCTCTCAAATTAAAGGTGACAGGGGCCAGGCTGGATGCTCGGAAACACTTATTTTCTGACAGGGTGGTTGGAGCATCGAATGCGTTTCCTCAGGACGTCGTTTTATCGGAATCAATAGAGGGTTTTAAGCGAAAAATCGATCGATATAACAGTGCACGATGGACCGTAACTGAAAATTTACAATAATAATACTACTTTCAATTTTTTTTTCAGTAGTATTAGTTTTATATCCATTCACGTTTCCTATTTTTAACGCCCTCCCATGCATAGCCTCATGCGAAGGTCTCCACGGTCTATCCTACTTGGCTATCTGCGTACCGTGATAACCCCGCTGGCGATCTTATCAGCCAGATCTGATAGCCTTAACTTTCTCCCTTGGTTTGACCCAAGGCGGACTGTCGACGATCTGGACGGATGTCTCTGTTTTTCCATTTCCGTTGGCGGACTCTGCAATCAGCAAGGAAGAATCAGGACGTGGCTTTCACGCGGTGATGATCCTGGGAACCTTTGTAATGCTTCCCGTTGGATCCCCCTTTTTTTCCTAAACCCAACGCATTTCCCTCACAAAAGCGACAGTTTTTCTCCTAAAAATCCCTGAGGAGTTTTTTCACTGTCTGCTCCTATTTTCATCCTATGACACTGGACAACTGGCTTCGCCAACAGTCTGAGAAACACATTTTCTTCTACCACTGCACTTATGCACAAATAGGGCACTGAAATGATTTTTTCCTACATTTCCCTCAATATGCTGATACTGATAATGAAGAACGTAGTTATGCACTGGAATACCAGGTTAAAGAATGTTTAAGAGAAGCCGCAAAGCGCGTTTTGGAGATTCCACAGTATTTTGCCATTGCCGGTGGTGGTAGTGGTGTTCAGGCTGTTGATGACGTTGTTAATAGTGGTGTTGGTGGGCTTACTAATGGTGAGGCTCGTGGTGGTATTAATTTTGGGACTTGTGGTGGTGGTGGTGTTGTTGGTGGTAGTGGTATTTGTGTTGGGGCTGGTGATGATGTTGTTGGCGGTAGTGGTGGGAAGATTGGTGCTGGCCTGGTGATGGTGTAGCAGTTGGTGGTTTTGGTGTTTGGACTGATGACAGTGTAGCTGGCTGGCTGGCTAGTAGCCCTTGTTGGATCATAAGTCCCGCCAGGTAGGCCTCAATTCCGGCGGTGAGGAGAAGTTGGAGCAGCGTGGTCGGGATGGGCTGCTCCGTCATGATGCTTGTCTGCCATACTACTCGTTTCTTTTAGCCTTCTGTGCGTCAGCAAACGAAAGAAAATAAAATTGGTTTAGCATTGCCTTATTAAAAGAGTTTTCTCTTCAGGATACCCGGCCCTGTCCAACAAACAACGTTGTGAACTCACTTACATTGATCTTTTGTAGCTTCACAGATTAAAGAAAGGGAATATTTTTTCTGAGTTAACTTTTAAGCAGCCGTTTTTTTGATCCCCTTAATACTCTGAGGCAACTTGACCACTCTCAGCGCACCAAGCCGTGAGATTTATTTTTATTTCGTCTTCTGGCAGGCACAGTTAGACATCGTCATTTGTTTTCAGTAAACGCAATAGCAATGTGAAAAAAATTAACCAGAACTATCCGAATTAAGCACAGTTATCCTTTTTTAAGAAAGCTATCAATAGCTTTCTACATTCAGGACACCCTTCACGTATCTTAGGCGCTGACTCAGTTGAATATCTCTGATGACGTTCACGCAATGTAAACATATGCTGGACTTTATGCTGAGGGCAATGTTGCTGAATAAGTTATCTACTTTTGGCTTATTCTTCAGCCGACAACGAGCTACAGTTCACCGACACACTTTTATCTGGTGCTGAAAACTGACAGCATAGAACTGAAGGAAGACGGGCCACACCGTACACCTGTGTCAACCATTTCCTGTCCTGAACATGATTCATTCCAAGAGCTGCTTTTATTTCTCCCGAAAGACACTTAAAATAATAATCAGGAATTTTCTTTGCAATCGGCTCAATATTCTGCTGTTTTTGTCTCTCGACATTGCCTTTAAACTTACAAGCGATAAACAAATAAAATTACGATCGGTCAGCTGGCCAGAGTTTAAATGAATTCTCGGGAAATAAGAGTGAGTTTTGACGTTAGCAAGGGCCTAGTCTTGGGTTAAAATTAGGTTTTATTACGCTTGGAGTTATGGTTAGTGTTAGGATTTGGACCAATGAATAATTGTCCTTCCTGGAAGTATACACATTGTCAGATTGCTTGGTTGGAAGGGGCTTTTTTATTTCCGTATCCAGTTTAGGAAATTATATATTATCCATATGAAAGACTCAAACACTGCCTGCGCTGACCGCCGTTCGTCTTTTTTCTGGTCTATTTCTGGAGAATGTGAATATACTGATATACTCTTAGTTATAAAATTGCTTTTAGAGGAATTTAATAAATTTATAAATCAATCAGAAAGCACACAAGGGATGCAGAAGGAACCGATGATGAGATGAGCACCCCGCAACTGTATCAATGAGCGACAGAATACTGGTAGAACACGTGGCTGAACTTTAAGCATGTACCTGTGTAGCCAGTAGGGTAAATAATTACTAAATTTATGTAGCCATCTCCCTGTTGGCAGTTTGTCAATATTACATGATTATGCGGCAGTAGCTGATAGTTGATGGACGCCAACTATGGTTTATGACCATAAAACTTGACTGTACTCATCTAAAAATACTTCAAAATAATGACTTTTCAGGATATAAAAAAGCTACAGTCTTTTGTCACCAAACCTACTTCCCAGTAAATCCATCTTCTTGGCCATGTATAATAAGTTCATGGTTTTCACACTCTACTGTAAACTAGAATGCTGTATGTTCAGCCTTTAGAATTCTCGATTGTAGTTCTCCGTTCATTGAAATGCTTACTGCGGCGAAATCACGATTTCGTTTTTTAACGCTCGAAGAAAATTGTCTCACACTAGTCCCGTCATCTATCTGCCTGGACAATTATCCACTGAACTATAATCGGTCGTTTTTTATGAATAACTCCGATGGACCTCGCTTTTCGGACGCTGATAGCAGCCGTAACGCCTAGTTGTCCTAAGCAAATATAAGGAAGACTGTAAAGGTCCTTTCTGTCTTATTGACCTTCTTCAGCTGGCAATCCTATCTGCTTAAGATTATTAGCCACTATGCGGCTGCTGTCAGGGCCCAAGAAAAGACATCCAAGGCAAAACTGGATAAATGAGTTCCGTTAGCGGTCGGTGAGCGTTCATCAATGAGCGTAAATATCTCCCGACCTAAACCGGTAAGGCAACAAGCTCTTAGCTCAATGGCTAGAACGTTAGACGTCTGATAGAAAGGTCATGCGTTGAGGCCTTGGTATGTGCATCTCTTGGGGCTTATTATCACTTGCTGAGGATGGATAAAAAGCCCGAAATGGCCATTTTAGTCTCCTTTTTCTTTGCCGACATGGTTTTAGCTTCTACCTAGATCGTCGGATGTCTCACCGTTGAATCAGACTAACTAAAGGAATGCATTCAAGGGTAGGTAAGTGAAAAGTTTAAACGCATCTAGTTTATACACATGCATATCAAGTTTGTTCACAACTTTCAGTCTACAAATGACTACCTTTCTCTGATATAAGCAGCAAGTGATTATAAGTGCCTGATTAAGTACTGCTAAAAGCTTTGCTGCAGTAGATTGCTCATCAGTGGAAAAGGTTGTAGATACTCTCTTGTTTTATGCGCTTTCGGCAAACCACTGGACCGGCAATACTTAATTCTGAGACACTTTGTCGCATGGTATTCCTAGTATACACTGTATGCTTTCGATGCCTTACACTTTTTGGTCTCTAAGACATCTTTTCTTGCGAACAACAGTATTTTTTTTGAACATGTCATAATTCCTTTGCTCTTTCCTCCTATTTTTCAAAAGAAAAAACTTAATGCAGCAAAATGGCCTATTTCCCTCCAGGTTTTGTTGCGCGTAGACATAGCTGACGTTGATCACGCAAGGGTGTGGTCTTCTGCTCAGCTGATCTACGAGACACGCAAACAAGATTAATTACTCATTCGGTAAAAGTACATGTTTGTCGCCAAATGATTGCACACACTAGCAAAACCCCATCAACACGAAAACGTGCACTGTGGGAGTGTCAGAAGACTGTATGATATAAAAGAAGAAGAGGAAAATAATTTCTTTTGTTTTCACTTTAGTCTATATAATACTGCACGTTGGATTAACAAGACTTCAAACAAACTGCGCAAGAGTTCACCGGGGATTTAGAAAAACCCTGTTTTTTCGGGCTTAAATTGTTTTAGACAAATGACGTTTCCTGCTCCGATGTATTAAGCGTGTCTAAGGGTTCATTTTTGCGTCCCTGGAAAAAATTCACAAAAGGGCTTTTAAATAACGTTTCCAACTTTCTGACGCTCAATGTGAAAATGTATTTAAGTACCCTTTAGTTCTAAAATCCATGGCAGTCAAGGACGTTTTTTGGTTCATTTTTTGGCATAGGTTAAAGAAAAGAAAGGCCGGATATCAAGAGCATTGAAATTCGGAAAGCAATGATTTGTAGAAATTCTTTGTGAAATGTACACCATTCCGAAATGGTTTCTTACATACTCACCTTCAAAGTTTTGCTCAGATGTGTAGCAGAGAGCAGTTCGTGTTTGAATGTCTTGTTCTGACGCTATATTTTGTCCGCATGGAAATGTTTTTATAAATTAACTAGTAGGATAGGTTGAGAATTTTGATGAATTCATTTGATCCGTTTGTGAAAACTCAGCGGCCTCGGTGGGATTCAAACGCATGCCTGCAAGGGCAAGGCTCAAATGCGATTAAAAAACGGTTCCAGGTGGGGGCCTCGTAGCTCAGTCGACTAAAGCGTTGACTATACTATAGCCTTCGCCTTGCCGGCGTATGTTTTGTTTCTAAATGAGGCCACCGAGGGTTTTACAATCGGGTTAAATTAATAACTTTACATGCAGACCGGGCCCAAAGGTGTGTATCCTCTAATAATTTTGTTCATTTATCCGAAAAAAAATAATTACGAAAAAACCAAACGTGCAGTCTTCGCAATTATTTGAGGGCTGTAAATACAGAATGTTGGAAATGCAGAAAGTGGATCGACGTCTGTGGTGAAGATATGTTTACGCTGCCTTATTAATCGTTACCTAATCAAATGGATTTGTAGCTGGTGATGAGTCGTTACAAAGTTAAGGATATTATCAAGTCCTTAGGTTTATGCTTGTTAAATATCGCAGAGCAATATATTACTAAAATCTTACCTCTAGCGTCTGGTTGTGTTTTTTTACAGTACGATAAGTAATCTGCTGCCATTGTCTGCAGGCAGTTGGATTAACTTGACACAAGGCCTTTGTGGTTAGCAGGGATCTTCTCATGGCTTTTGACCACTTTTAATGGATTTTGAGTCCACTGGGATGTTGCTCCCTTTACTCCCAATCTAAAAGCAAAATAAGCAAACAGTCTTCAGTCTTGACTTATAAACCATATGTTTTAGATGTATTATTTTCCTCCAGCAATATACACGATGTATTCGAGTTGTTTTGGAAAGAAAAGGAACAAAATAACGGTGTCACAGAATGAAGAATGATTAAATAGAAAAAAAGATAAAGCTTTGTTCTATTATCGCTGGATTTATGAACCCTACTAGTAGAACTTCAGGTGTATTTGAACTTTTAAGCTGAAAATTAATCTTGTGAAAAAATCGAAGGTCCGCTTGACGCCCTTGACGTTCGTGTTATTCGACGAAAAAGTAAAATCTTTTATTTTAAATTATACTTCAGGTTCGCTATGGGCGATAAATTCTGGCTCTATCAACGTTATGGAGTCAGAATGCATTTTGTACAGATAAAAGTTGTAAAAATAACGCAAAACTGTCATTTTAACAAACCTGCAGCTCAGCGAGTTAAGAATATTTTTGAAGGTTCAGGTTAATTCTTATGTAACCTAGTATGTTCCTGTGTCAACGCTGGTTATGTTCCCTCAGTACGTGCAAGAAAGATAAGACAGAACAGGATAACAGCTACGACTTTACTATCATTTGTACTAATACATCAACACTGTTCCATGTGCCCAGCAGCTTGCCTTCTGTGGTCGGCCTCGTCTAAGCAGCAGTGTCCTGTAATCGGCGGTGTGTCCCACAGCAGAGTCCCCGTTCTGCTCGCAGCCTCGGTATTTAAGGGACAGTCACCATTGCTAACCACTGGCTCTCAAAGTGGCCATACGCACATTTTGACCGCACATTTTTGGCCTCTGTGCACACACTCAGTAATTTTCCAATTTTATTATACCTAAAATGAGAAAACCAGTAAAGATATGGCATCGGCGGAGGTGGGCTAATTTTGCAAACTCATGTGTGCACAATTGTCCAGGTATCCTTCTTATAAGACTGCGTAATAATTGTGGTGTCATTTTCAATTATGGCTTTTAGGTTAAGTCAACGAAGGGAAAACGCTTGTTCAGATATATATATCTATATATATATTTAATCAGAAATGTGCGAACAGCGATCATATGTGCTTCCGAACTAAATAAAGTTCATGTGGTGGTCAGAGGTCACCGATGGGTGACCGCCTGCCAGGCCGATTCCGGCCAAGTCATAGTAGCAGTAAGGGGGGTATGACAACGTCTGGGGGTTACTCGATACAGAACTGTTTCGGGCTTATTAGCCTTCATCAGCCAAGCATAACCCTGAACCACAGCTGGTCAGACAGCACAAACAAATGCACTGACAAACGGTGCAGTTGGTCCACCACTGGGGTCTATCAGATGGGTCATAAGCACTTCATCAAACTCCGAGGCTAATTTTGAGAGTCTTTTGCCGGTAACTTGATGTCGGGCATCGTACTGCACGGCTGAAATCCATGAAGAAAGAGGGTGATGACATCTTTAAAATGTTGGCTGACTTAATACTTTGGAATGTTTTTCGCTGGACAAGAGCAGTCAATGAATTGAGTGGAACCATTAAAAGCTGACAAAGCTTTACAAATATGTCGCTTTTTACACGCACATACCTACATGGGTCCATGTCATGGATGGTTTTCCAGACTAACAATGGCTGCTGTCAGCTTGCTTAGTTCTTAACACTGGTAAACCAAAGACTGTATGCACTATTATTTGTTAAACACATATTACATCACCAATTTAAATTGCATGCTTATAGCGAATACTAAACATATAAAACTAGGCAATAGTGCTATAAATTACTCATAAAGGGTACAGTCTGCAGCTAAATAGCAGACATTTATTGAATAAAAAGCCGTCGTTTCGAAATGAACAATAAACAGTACTTACTCTGTATATCTTAAAACACGCGTAAACTCTAATATGTATGTGAGTTTCATCAGTGCTGCTTCAACATATATTAAGAGAAAGTAGGTTCTATCACGAGAATCGTGTTTGTATTTGTCTTAGCTTTCAAAATCTTGCGGGAGTCCATCGTCAGGGATAAAAAATTCAACAAAAGCAAGCAAAATTTATAGAGGGAATGGACCAATTAACCGTCAGCAAAAACAAGCAACATATATGGAGGGAAGGAGGGGGGCTATTAACCGTCAGCGAAGGCAAACAACATTTATAGGGGAAGAGGTCAGTAAGCCGTCATAGGGGCGGGGAGGGAAGGGAGAGAGGGATAGGACCACCAGTGTCGTGAGCCAAAAGATACCTGCGCAGGGCAAAATATGCGGGCGCCAGCTCGATGCATTTGTTAACTGAGTTGTCATCCGACGCCCAGGCTTCAATCACTTCTCAGCCCGTCTTGCCGTTTGCGTGGGCAATTATCCTCGCAGCTGCGAAGTTGAACTTGTCACCCGTCTGGTAGGTATGCGCGGCCCCTTGCAGTAATACATCACCCCGTCGAACAGCCGACTTGTGTTCATGAATGGGCATACCCAGAATGCGTCCAGTGTGTCCCGTGTAATTAACAGGACATTTTAGACACGATATGCGATGCACTACACCCGACTGCTCACTGGGCATTAATCGATCATTGATCCTAATGACCCGGCTGCGCATCGTAGCCTTGGGAAATGTGCGATTCCAACGCCTATTCCCGCGGCAATACGCTCAATCGCTTCCGAAAGGTCCTTGATGTATGGCAGCGCAAGCCAAATCGCGGGGGTTAATTCAGTTTGTGTCATTGGAGGGCGGGCACCTAGGCATTGTCTTACGAAGGCTTTAGGGTAGCCTTTCTGCATAAACTGGTCGCGCAGATGTCGGGCCTCACGAACTCTTATCCTCGGTTTATTGCAGTTAGTCTGGATTCTGTTGAACAGCGTTCTCACACCTTTTCTTTTGTGAGCCATTGGATGATTGCTGGGAAAACTGAGAAGCCGTGTCTTGCTCGTTGCCTTCCTGAAGACCCTCGTTTCTATTTTTCCATCGGGAGTTGGCATAACGAGTACGTCGAAGAAGAGTCGCTGCTGATTTGTTTCTTCTTCCTGCGTGAATTGTATATCTGGGAAGATCTAGTTGAAGGGATCATGGAAACTCTGTAGCTTGTTCCGTTTGTCGTTAGCAAACGTGTCGTCAGCGTAACGGTGCCAAACATCGGGGGCTTTTGGGTGAAGGCACTATTTTCCAGCTCTTCCAGGACCGATTCTGTTATTAAATCAGCGAGTAGAGAGCCTATCTGAGTTTCCTTTATTTGTTCATTAGTCGTTCCGGCAAAGGTGAAGTAGTTCTTTAAATAAAATTCGAACAGTCTCATAAGGTGTCCAATTTTAAGTGCACTCTGGGTTTCATCGTACATCTTCTCAAGTTTCCTATGCAAGATATCTCGTGCCAAACGAGGTAAAATGGATGTGAACAGTGATGTCCCGTCAAAGGATACCATCACTTCGTCTGATTGAATCCTCCGGCCGTGGAGGTCTGTCAGAAATTGAAAGGCTGGACGGCCTGAGGCAGCAGAGTTTTCTTAGAGGATTTCCAATTTGCATTGCATCCATTTTTCCAAATTAAAGGTGAGGCTGCCTTTTAGGGCAACGATTGGCCACAATAGAACGTTCGGTTTATTGACCTTTGACAGACCAAAGAAGCGAGCTAGGGCAATATCTGTTGGTTTCATAAGACACCGCCGATCACTTTCCTGCGTTTGAATTCTCCAAGTTATTTTTTCAATTGATTTGATACGACTTTTGTTTCTGAGCTTTGTGCATGTCTGTAGGATTCTCTGTCATAAAGTAGGGCTTTGGTTTTCTCGTCGATCTCGTTACGATTTATGCCGACAGTTCACCGACCCTTACCCGTGAGCAGTATGATAATACGGTCGTCCATTCTCAGTTCCTTGATCGCTGCGCAGGTGTCTCTAGACTCATGGCACTGGTGGTCCTGTCCCTCCCTCCCTCTCCACCCCTATGATGGTTAATTGGCTCCTTCCCCCTGTAAATTTTGCTTGCTTTCGTTGACGGTTAATCGGCCCCTTTCTCTGCAAATGCTACTTGCTCCCTTCCTCCTATAAATGTTGCTATCTTTCGTCGACGGTTTTATCGCTGACGATGGACCCCGCAAGAGTTCGAAAGCTCAGAGAAATAAAAATATCGATTGAAGTGATACAAACTACTTGTTTTCAATCTATACACATAACTGGGATGCGAACCTTTGCCCCTACTTCACACTGCAAGGGAGTTAAGAAAATTTATTTTCATACGAGTACCTCAATCTTTAGGAGTCTTTTCAAAAGGTATATCCACCTAGTTAAATTATGGTCGTTTCCTAATCGTAAGGTATCGAACCTTCAGAAAGTTAAATTATTTGCTGTACCTCCGTTAAAACTCAAGCAGATCAGGCCTAGTGCGATGAAGCTGGTGGGAACATTTCTATCGTTCGTGCCTTGCATAATTCTGGGGTAAAGTGATATTATGCTGATAGTTATAAACTATCGTTACTATTTGTAATTATATGCCGGAGACAAGACAGATGTAATGCATAACCCATCTCTAAAAATGTACAACTGCTAGTAACATTGGTAAATAAAGGAAAAATGTAAACTTGAAACTTTTCGAATTTTGTCAAAAGACCTACTACACCATTGCTTGAACAACGTATGAACAGATCAAGGGAACTCCGATGTGCTTTCCAATTTCCGGTCTAATAGCAGAATTGGTCCTGCAGGAGCTAGAGAAGATTGCCTTTATCCAACAGCCCCCAATCTTTTGGCGCCGTTACGTTGATGACACGTTCGTAATCGTCAAAAAGAACACGCTGCAGAGCTTCCATGATCTCCTCAACTGGATCTTCCCAGATATACAATTCACGCGGGAATAAAAAAAGGATCAGCAGCTACCTTTACTCGACTAACTCGTCATGCGAACTCCTGACGGCAAAATAGAAACAAGGGTTTCGTATGAATCGAAAGGCAGGCATCCCAATAAATGTAATTTCATGGAAAGGCATTCTTTGGGAAATAGGTAGTTTATTGCGTAAA
>JAYGXS010000009.1:25343125-25361316 GCA_036362985.1 Ligula intestinalis | reverse complement strand
TGCGTGAAATCATGGTTGTTTTTTTCGTGCACCGGGGTTGACCTGCCTAAGTGCGGGTTTCCACACCGCCAACCACCTACGCTCGATCCCGCCATCGGTCCTCTTAACCCTGCCTTGATACTGAATCCAGCTGGAAACGGAGGAGAAAGTGTGGAAGATCCTAGGAAATTGTAGTATAACCAAAATATAAAGCAACCCTAAGTAGCTGACTCTGCGCCCACCTTGTTGTGCGGTCTAACTGTTGCAAAAGCAAGCACTCATGCACCGATGATTGGTTGAGCCGAGATTGGTTATGTCCCCATTATATTGACGGGGCTAGGTAACACATACGGCTTCCAGGCGGTCAATATAAAGCTCTTTCATTCGTTGATGAACGTTCACCGATCGCTAACGGAACCCACTCGTCCCGCTTTGCCTTGGAGATCATTTCTCGGGCCCTGACTGCAGCTGTAGCGGCTAGTAGTCTTATGCAGATAGTATTGCCAGCGAAGTCAACGGAGACTGGAATAGCCACTTTCGGCTTATAAGCCATCGTCAGCTAGTCATACCCAGTTCCAAGTGGAGCACCACACGAGGCTTGAACTCGCGACCTCTTTGATCCAAATCTTACGCTCTCTCATTGAGCCACGACAGGAAAAGGGAACATTGACCAAGGGGTGTTGCTATCTTTCGACCACGAGCAAATGATTCAATGGTTAGAGCGTCAGAATTCTGATCGAAAGGTCGTGAGATCGAACCTCCGGTGGTGCACAACTTGGATTTGTATCTGACTAGCTTATGAAGCAGAAATGGCCATACCAGTTTTTTTTGGCTTTGCCGGCTATACTATCAGCCTAAACTACTAGACGCTACGCCCATTGCATATTAACGCAGCTCTGGATAATCTCCCGCCAAGACTTGATGTGGCGTTACGGGGGTTGTCACGTGAACCACTTTTATTGGTTTGGACGGTTGTTGCGAGGACAGGGAAAAGTCGGTGTTTATAGCCGTGAGTTCCGGTTTCACGAGGTTCCAGTTTTAACTTTTGTTTCGGTTTTAAACTCCCGCCATTGGAAGCGGCAGAACTGACCACTTTTGTCTGGCTTCCACCTACTGATCAGTAAATGACGCCAAAAAGTATTCATGAAGAAGAAGAAGGCAATGCTTGGTTGGATCCTTTCTCATGTCGAATGTGGACAACAGGCTTATCGGTTTAACCTCCGTTGACAAGAAAAATTGCAGGACAGATAAAGCGTGAAGGAATCACCTAACCTTTATGCATTCATGAACAGCGGTTTTCTAAGGAAAAGCCGTTTCCGTTGTAAGCCGTGCATTCAAACATTAAGCACGTTTACACTGAAACAAATGCTAAGCTGAACTTAAGCTCCTACCAAAAAAGTAAACTGTGTTCCTGACGCCTGAGCCGCGGAGTAAAAACCCTTTTAGGACTGTTTGCATTCATGCCAGAAAAAAACGCTTGAAAACTTAACTTTGGGTTCTTCGCACATCTCATCAACTATATAATCGAGTAGATCAGTTTACAGGTTAAGTATGGTGGCTAGCTAAAAATATCGTTACTGCATAGAACTTTTAAGTAGTGACACGCCACACCTCCACACTAAACCAATCATGGGAGGATTAAACGTTAACATCCCAATCCCTAGATTCATTACGCTATCGTGAAAGCATCTCGCGTTTGGTGAGTGCATCATCCCTTATTGGCCGCGATGAAACTTTTAAAATTTGAGCAAACCATTGGCGCCATGTGCTCCGGTAGGGTGTCGACGTAGTCAAAGTCCATCAGAAAAAAGACCTTCAATGCGTTCAGAAATGATAATCTGGGAATGCTGTCAATTTAGCCGAGCTGGGGCATTTGAGCATTTCAGAATGGCTACCACTAGGCAAAATACACTAAAACGGAAGCTGACACCCCCTCTAGGTTTGAACCCCGATTCAGTGAGTCATTGGAAAATTTAGGCCCGAAAATCCAGCTGATTAAATTACCGGGCTATTTCACTGACGGCTGCTTTGAAATGCACACTGATATAACATTGGCGTTCAGTAATTGCATCAAAAAGTGCTTGCGATTTCGACTTTGAGTCCGGAGAGCACGCCCAGAAACTGTACCGCGCTCGACAACCACAAACCGATCATTTTTTGCCGATGAAGCCTAGGCATGCTGGGGTAGCCATCAACCAGTCATTGCCAGATGCGGGGGGTGAAGCTTATAGCAGGCTGGCTGATTGTATGCCATAATACTTCTGAGAAATAAGAGTATAAGTCCGCATTGGACTGTCACCTGGATAGGTCGAGTGCTTGCTTGCATTTTAGAAACCTTATAATTCTCCTTCTCGAGTGCACAACGCCCAGATGCTCGCTGAACCGGATTAATAGAAACGGTACAGGTCTGAGCGTCAAATTTCCTCCAAGGCCACAAATTAAAAAATAGGGCATGGCGTGCTTCCCTTTCTTTGACGACCATTAAGCAGGCAAAAGCTATTCCAACCTCTCTTGCACATGTTTAAAGTACTGCCTAAGTGCTGAGCCCTTTTCGCTAGGCGGTCGCATGCTACGACTCCAGCCTGTAGTTTCTAGGCAAAACAGAGATCCCATGTGCATTTCTGCACTCAAGATACATCGTTAAGCTCGTGTGCATGTGCCCATGTGACCATTCCTCGCCCCGACAACAGCCGACACTGTGTAAACCCAAGGACACAAATCAGCTCCGCCTCCTCTGCCCCACAATGAGGAGTTAACACTGACAAAAGCAGTAACAGCATTTATTCGTTATGCTTGTGTACAGTCACGGTAAAAGAATATCAAAATTATAAAAAAATACGCCGGTACCTAACCACGGAAGTCTGTCCTCTGAAAGCGAAAAAAGAAAACATAGGTAAATGTCAATCACGCAAAACGAATTATCCTAAAATCGCAAAACAGTGCTGTATGGGTAGTTAGCTTACTGAAGACAGGAAAACTGGACAACGATCTAGGCATGCAGGGGCGTAGATGAGAGCTCATAAAGTGCGTATACTTGATTTTTCAGACCGGTGTTTAAGCACTGACTGGGGACGTACAGCATTCTCGAGAAGGATGTTAAATAGCTTTAAACTGCTCACAGTGTTAGAAGTCAGTTTTTGGCAAACAATTGTTTTCAGCAACTCTTCATCAGACCAAACATTTGCAAGGGAAATTAACGCTGTATATAACAATATACTGTCGAAGCAGAACTGCAACAGCTGCAGCATACACTAATTGAAAATGGTACCCGGAAAGGTTCCTCCGCAGAAATATTGGTGAACGCGCCAAAAATCCTGTCACCTTAACTGCAGAAAAAAAAAGACGTCTTCATAAGACTGCCTTTCTTAGGCGATGCAACCAGCGAACTGGTCAGACGACGCTTGAGGACTGCAATCACAAACGCTTTCCCTGCGGCGAACTTACGGGTGCTCTTCACGAACTCTCTCCTCCTACAATTGGGAGGTAAAGACAGACTCCCTTTGAAGGCCACATCAATGTGCATTTACTCTTTCTCTTGCTTCTGTGGAGCGGGATACATCGGCCGTACAACGAGGCGTCTCGAAAAGAGGGTACGTGAGCACATGCCGACCTGGCTAAGTAAAGGTGAAACTAGATCGATCTCGAGTGCTATTCTCGCACATCTAGTCGATACCAACCATTGAGTCGATACTAACGAAGGCCTTCAGGTGGTCTACAGGACACCACCTAATTTTTCAAAGGCCTACGCCAACGGATGTTTGCAACAGCCGAAGCAATAGCTAGGCTAGTGCACTAAGTTGACCTGCTAAGTTCTACAAGTAATAACGGGTCCCTAGAATGACTTACCCGAGGAGAACTACGGGTGGTAATTGACCTTGCCTCATTCCTTCTTGATCCAGCCCAGACTGCGCTCAACGGCTCGTTTCCAGCCATCCAGCCACAGTTCGCGAGTCTTCTCATCAACTCTTGGAGTAAAAGTATTGGCTTCCTGGTCGCAGGGCTCGTGTGTGCGGATGGCGAGAAGATGGGTGGGATCAATGCCAACAGATATGGCAGCAGCAACGGCAGCTCCCAGAGCCGTCATCACTTCGGACTTGTTGGGACGCACCACCTTTGCACCTGATGCGGAGGAAAAGCACAGAGTTAGCCTCACTGACTTTAACTTGGATGCATGATAAATACTAAAACAACGTGTGTGGTAGTAATTGACTCACCCGTTATATCGGCTAAACTGTGCATGAGGACGGGGCTTTTTGTCAATCCACCATCGACGGAAATGACCCTCGGAGGCCGGCGTTTATCGCCGTCAGAGCTGGAGGCCTCGAGAGCAGCTAAAATAACCTCCTGAGTCTGGTAAGCCGACGAACGGTAGCCGGCAGCGATGACATCGCCACGACAGCAGCCCTCACCGAAACCTGCGATGACGCCACGAGCATCCTCCCGCCAGTAGGGGCAGAACAGGCCAGAGAAGGCGGGCACCAGGTAGCAGGCATCGAGGGAATCAACATGGGCTGGTCGACCATCCTTGTTTGAGAGTGAACCGTGTGTCTTTTGGAGAGCCCGCATCGCCAACTTATCACCTCTTTCGTGGTCCGAGTAGAGCTGCAGGTGTTTGCGCAGCCAGTCCATGGTCGCACCGGAATACGCCACGGCGCCCTGACGGAGAGTGAACACGATATACATAATAATTAGTTTATTTTAACATCATTTGGTAGAAGGCAACAGTTCAACAGGAAATCGAGAAGCCGGAAACCGGACTTTTGCATGGAACCGAGTGCTGTTGAGGTCTGCACCAAAAGGGCTCCCCACGTAGCAGGCGTCCTTAGTTCTATATACAGGGAACTGAGCTACTTAATTAGAACAGATCAAGTTTATGATCTCTACAATGGGGTTGAACTGTAGCATGTAATGGGCAGAAAGTGCCACAGAGCAGTCAGGTCGGCCAAATGCGTGTATTTATGAGCAAAAGAGATTGGTTCATTCCTGCCCATTGTCACCGTGCAGTACGTCAATGATCAGTAAGGGGATCCTAACCTGGCAGCACTCAATAGCCTGATCTGTCCGGGGGGTGAACTCTAACACCCAAGCTTTTTACGGTCTAGCAGCCGAACAATGATTGAAGGGAATTCTCAGGCAATCCACAGTGCTATGGTTAGGCTCTGTGTCGAACTTAAGCCCTCCAACTCTTGAAAGAACTGATTTACTTTACTTGTACTTGTAACGGCATTCACCTCGGGCGGGTTGAGCCGGCATCAGTTTTGACGTTGACTGCATCATGAATCACAGCTGTCCAGGCGCGTCGATCTTGCGCCTGTTCAGACGAGAGCAGCATCCATTCACGGTTCCACTGGCGTAGGCCGTAGACGCATGGGCCGGAAACTGACGACAGATCCTGCTTGACCGTTGCTGTCCAAGTTTTCAGCTGCCCGCCGCGACGTTTGCGCCAGGTGGGGGGAGGCGTCGCCACAAGCAGGTCACGAATCAGCTCACCATCATCACGCCGGGACGCATGCCCGAACCACCGAAGTCGTCTTTGAAGCAGGAGTGGAGGGAGAGCGTCCAGGTGACAGCGTCGGCGGAGATCGGAGCAGCGAATTCGGTCGACGCGTCGGTGACGAAGGATGCGGCGTAGGCAGTCATTGTCAAACACCTCAAGGCGCCTCATGTCCTCAACACGCATAGGCCATGTCTCTCCGCCATAGAGCAGGATAGATCGAACCACTGCTTGGTAAACACGGGACTTTGTGCGTAGTGATATTTCCCTTCTATTCCATAGAGGAGCGCACAGTCGGTAGAAGGCAGATCGGGCACGGTTGACGCGTGATACAACCTCGTCGACACCTTGGCCCGTTTCCGTGACCAAAGAGACTAAGTATCTAAACGAGTCGACCTTTTCGAGAGGAGCGCCGTCGAGAATAATAGGAGTGACAGATGTAGGGGGCACACAGGAGAGGCGTAATCCGATGGATCGGGCACGCTCATTAACCTTGTCCAACGCCTGCTGAACTGCATTACAGTTGTCGCCAAAGAGGACGACGTCATCAGCATATGCCAAGTCAGTCACCCATTTCGAGCGATCAAACTGCACTCCCGGGAAGTCATGCAGTGCTTTGGTCATGATCCAGTCCACCGCATAGTTGAACAGGGTTGGTGAAAGGGCACAACCTTGGCGGACGCCCGTCCTGACGCTTAAGGCTTCCGTGTCATCGTGCTGCGTCCTCACCCGTGTGGAAGTGCCACGATAGTATGCCTGCATGAGATTGAGAAGCTTAGGTGGTAGGCCGTCCGTCCTCATTATGTTCCACAGCGAACTGCGATCAACAGAGTCAAATGCGGCAGCAAAGTCGATGAAGCATAGAACAGTGGGTTGTTGGTGACCCCATCTCAGTTCCAGTACACGGCGGAGATTGAAGATCTGGTCGGTGCAGCCACGACCTGGTCGAAATCCACTCTGGTTTGGACGGGTGCGCTGGTCTCTCGCAGTTTGGAAACGTTTGAGAAGAAGAGACGTGAATGTTTTCGCCGCTACATCGATAAGGCTAATGCCTCTGTAATTTCTGCACGCTCGTCTGTCGCCTTTTTTAAACAAGGGGAGGATCACTGCTTTTCTCCAGTCAGAGGGCACAACTTCGCTCTCCCATATCTTGGCAAATATTTGTTGTAGCCTGGACCCAATAACCTCGGGTGCACATTTAAAGAGCTCCGGCGGGAGGTCATCCTCACCAGGTGCCTTGTTGTTGCGTAGCCTCAAGAGAATGGAGACAACTTCCTCTACACTGGGTGGCTCTGTGTTGCACTCATACAGATGGTGGGGATCGTCCGCATTGGGCGACAGGTCAGACATCACAGGGGGATCATGGTTAAGGTGGTCACAGAAATGCTCGCGCCATCTCTCTAACCGGTCATCGATCTTAGTGATTACAGCACCGTTGCGATCCAGTCAAGTCTCGGTGGTGTTCCCCAAACCTCTGCTGACCTGCTGTAAGAGTCGGTAGAACTTGTGGGTGTCACCTCTGGTAGCTGCTCGCTCCGTTTCCGTGGCAAAGTCGCTCCAGTAGGCGTTCCTATCGGCTCGGATGGCCCTTGTCGTTTGGCGCCGCAGCTCTCTGTAAGTGGGGGAGCCAGTGAGTCTGGCTCGGCCGGCCTCCTCAGCTAACTCAAGCGTGGGTCTAGTGATCCAGTCGCGATGTCGCCGTCGGGTTTTGCCCAGATGGGTGTATGCCAGCTCTGACATCGCGGCCTTCAGGGACTGCCACGCGGGCTCTGGGTCCGCTCGGGCGTCAGGGTACAGGCCGTCGAAACGTTTCTGGAGTGCTAAGTGGAAGGCGTCGCCAGCAGAGGACTTCAGCTTTGCAACATCGATCCGCTGTGGTCGGGAGGGTCTGTGAATAGCTCTCAAACGCAAGCGAAGGGTTGCCCGCTGTAGGACATGGTCCGATGCATGAGCGTTTCCTGTATCAGCACCGCGGTAGGCTCGACAATCCAAGACCGAGCTGGCCCAGCGTGCTCGGACAAGGATGTGATCTATTTGGGCCTGGGTATGCCCGTCATTTGAGTACCAAGTGACAAGGTGGTGGCGCGGATGATCAAAACGGGTGCTTGACACAACGAGGCGGTTAGACGATGCGAAGTTGACAAGGCGCTCACCGTTGGCACACTGCGCTCCGACAGCAAATTTGCCTACCACATGACGGGTTCCAGCGTCACACACACCTGGTCGGGCGTTCCAGTCACCGGCAATGACGAGTAGATCGCTTCTTGCGATGCGGTCAACTGTTCGCTGGAGGTCACCGTAGAAGTCATCTTTTATGCTGTCATCAGCAGCCAGAGTAGGCGCATATACCGAGATGATAGAAACGTTGACTGGGGCACTTTTCAAACGGACCCAAGCGATCCGCGGTGAGACAGCCTCCCACTCTAGCAGACTCGAGTGAAATTCATCGGCCAAAGCTATAGCGACACCATACAGTCCAGAGTTGTCGGACACACCACTGTGGTAGAGATGGTACGCAGAGTCAGTTCTTGGTACTTGCAGCAGTTTGTGGCCAGTGCCAGGTAGGCGGACCTCAGAGAGACACGCCACACGGTATTCAGAAAGGGATTTGGCTGTTAACAGTTGGGCGCCGTCATCCCTCAAAGTTTGAACATTCCAGCCTGCAATTCGCAATCCGGCATCAGCTCGCAGATTTAACACCCGTCCCGCGATGCCAAGAGGATGGGGTGCGTCGGTTCCCGCGGATGCCGTAGCAGAGATCGTATGTTGCGTATAGTTGTGATTCATGAAAGTGTAGAAAGTCAAGAAAGTCAATTCCGTGTTTCGTGGAGAAAAGGGGATTGGCGCTAGGTCCCCGGTCTTGCTCCCCTACCAGAGCCCCGTTAGCCAAGCAAAAGCAAGTTTCCGGCGCGCACCAGCTTGGAGGTGGGGTTGGATTTTTACGCACCGAAAGAACTGATTAAAATGATGCGGTTCTGCTTATTTTAAAGCCAGCTGCGACTCTCCTACTATTCACTACATGAGAACGCGTCGGGGAGCATACAGCCAAAGAAATGAGCATACGGATGTTAAGTGTCTATTTCCTGCGGAGGCACTAGACCTTAGGCCTAAGAACTAAAGCAAACGGCATCTGCGCTTTTTAAATCATGAATCCTTAAAAGGCGGCGTTCATGAACTTTTATATGAAGTCGCCTTCCCTTAGTACGCGTCCACCAACAAAACAACAAAGCTAAAATAAGTGTATTCAAAGTAATATAGGTGATGTAGGTCAGTCATTAGATAAGGATTTCACCACCTATTTGACCAAAACATTCCTGTGAGAGGCTCTGAGCCCGCATTGTCAACAAATTCGTAATAGGGTTCATAAATGTTTACCAAAAACACGCCACTTATTCTAGGTACTGAAAATGCTGTTTTGTTAAAAAAACACAATTATTTGTTAGCAGAGCATGTCGGAAGAAACAGTAGAACAGGCCTTACCTCGAGAGCGTAGTGGGGCGTGGCATCTTTGCCCATCTTGTAGGCAACTGTGGTGAGAATCCCCTGGGATGAAAAGCTTGGCGTCGTTCCAATATCCCAAAGCAAGAAGGCGCCAGTACCGTAAGTTACTTTCACGTGAGGTCTTGGGCAGCTGGGATCGGGGTTAGGGTCCCAGGTCTGTCCGACAAGAGCAGCCTGTTGGTCACCTAGGATACCGCCTAGGGTAACACCCTTCAAACTGCATTCAGGGTCCTTGACGGTGCCATAAGTCTCGGCAGAACTGATGACCTTGGGTAAGATTTTCCTACTAATTTTGAAGAACCTAAAAAGGGAGATCAATGTCTCTCGGTTAATTTTAAAAAAAAGGCAAAGGCAAGTGAGCAAAGGACACTGATTTGACAAATTAGAATTCTACGTAATGATATGCTTAAGATATCCTCCGGCCGTTTAAATGTACAAGCAGGAAAGGCAGATAAGGAACACGAAGTCAATGGCAAGAGAACAGTTGTAGCTTAAAAGTAATTTCTTATTTAATACCAGCCGTTTCGCTGTCGAATGAATAGATTAACTGTCTAAACGCAGAAAACGGCAGTAACGCTAAACTATAAAAGCCTATAAGTCGATGAGTACTACTAACACTGCTTTAGAAAAGAGCATATCAATTATCGTTCTGAGTTCAGTGCTCGGATTTTAAGTGTACGCAGGTGTTTAGAAGAAAACTTAATTTCGGATAGACTTGCCCGACACCGCAATGTATGTGTTTGTTTGCCAGCGTTTAGGGAATGTCTATGCGAATTACTGCACAGTTTTTTCCGAGCTCAAAAAGGCTACTGAATTAGAAAATTATCGGGATAAAAGAATGTTTTAGCAATAACAAAGGAGATAGTTGACGACAGACAACAAGCAGACAGCTTAGATTGGATAGAAACGCCTGTTGAAGTCTATACAGCTTTTATTCTTCGAAAAAAGACAAAGTCTTTATGGAATCATCCAACATTCTCTGTAAAACACATTATAAGGCTCTAAATACTGTTTGGGTGGGCTAGACTATAATGTTGACAGTGAGATTTGCCTGTTTATTTCGAACCTTTTTGAGAAACTGAATTCCCTGCTATAAGTGTGATTAGTTGCCGTGCAAATTGTTTATATGGAGTAATACCTTTTATTTATTTCACACTGACCTCATAGAGTAGGCTTTTCCTATTTCTTGCCCTACATCTTTCAGGTATCCATTTAAAATTATTCTTCGTGCCTCTCAAGAACCTCAATAAACATGATATGACCCTTGGTCTTCAGCAAAATGTGACAGATTCTTCGTTGCGGTTTTCGATCTCTCAAGCAAATAACGCATGGAACAAACACAAAAGTTAAAATTCGTACTGTTTGCTGAAAGTCGGTTTTGCAGCCAACCCCAAGGATATTTCGTGCTCGATTGCAAAGTTAAAACGCTTTCTGTTTGGAACTTGTAATTATTGTGGTTGGCAAACCTGAGATATCTTGTTTACCTTTTTGATTTCTTTCTTATTCTTGGCTTCATAACTTAAGTATGAACAGTGGCCATTTTATACTCCAGACCTAAAAATCTGTTGAAGTTGCTCCCAACGAAAGCATCCAGACAAAGTTTATCTCTGTGCCATCATAGAACCAAGCAATGAATCGTCATCACTTTCAGGGGCACAGGCTGAGAAAATAAAAGGTAAATGACTAACTTGCAAAGTTCGGGGTCCCACTCCAGAGTATTAATGTTAAACAGCAGGGTACGGCTGGCATTTGTAACATCTGTCAGATGCTGACCACCCGACGCGCCCCCGGTCAACTTATAAGCAACCCAGCTGTCCACTGTACCCACACAGAGACGCTTATCTTCCAGTGCTTCTTTGACGGCAGGTACGTTGTCAATCATCCAACGAATTTTCATGGCCGAAAAGTAGCTGTGAAGGCTGAGACCAGTTTGTTTCTGTGAGTGAAAGAGGGTAAGAGGGAATATTTTAGAGGTCATTATAACAGAGTTACTATGTAACTGCGCAGAGCTGAAGCGAACTACACGAAAACATTTTTACTGCATCGTCCTCTTACGCATAAATGTACGTGAGCTTTAAAGCGCTGGCTGAAAACAAGATCATCATTCTTCAGCTATGTACTACCTGGTTTTCGAATGTGGCTTAGGATGCGCTTATTTTATCCAAACATTCCCTTTTTCCAAGATTAGGAAGTTGTACAGGAAAAGTGCCGTGGTAAGTAGCTACTTGTCCTAAGATACCACAAAACAATAACTTTATCGGAGCACTTTGAAAAAAGATACTGTAACTCAAAGTCCAAAGAAGGCATACCACACCTGGAAGGCATTTTTTTCTTTGGTTGGTGTCTTCGAGATAAACTTCAGTACTAAATCGGATGTTCGGGAATCAGACCACACGATCGCAGGGCATAATGGTTCACCAGTCTTTGAATCCCAGGCAATCGAGGTCTCGCGTTGATTAGTAATACCAATGGCGGCAATCTCCTGTAGGACGAAATACGGTAATGTTAATCAAATAAAAACGAGGGGTTTCTGCGAATTCAGTCCTTAAGTCTAACATTACGTACTGAATCTTCAATACAAAGTCATTGCAGGCTAACGGACACGCCTTATAAGAGACGCGAAATAAACTAGTGTTTTTGAACACTGAAAGCAATTTAAAACAGACAACCACTTACCTTCGGTGATATTTTTAGATTACGCAGATCGCGAGCTACCTCATTCATGCAACGCAGAGTAGCGCTGTATATGTCCGCTGCAGATTGTTGTACCCATCCAGAATGCGGATGCTCTCGATCAATTTCAATTTGATGCCGAGAAACAATGTCCCCAGTTGTCGCCGAAAACACGATAAAGCGTGAGCTGCTAGTGCCCTGGTCAACTACACCTATCAACTGTTGTTTATCTGATGACATATTTGTATGCAGATGACGTTCGTGGCAGGAGTCTAAAGCGGAAGTAGAACTCTCAGATTATTTATGAAAATAGGTAATACGCTTGAAAGTGGTCTCTCACAACTGTGAACCTATATGATACCGAGAAATTTTATCGATACAGAATCCTGTGTGCATAAATATAACAACAACTCGGGAATATGTAGTGTGCTAAATTACTTTCATATTCGCGTCGCTTATTCTCACAGAAATAACATACGTGCCACAGACGCACGCTGAAGTATATGCTAAAGTATGCTATAATCTTATGTCAGATACTTATTAACCTGAACATTACCTTGACGTTTACATAATTACGTAAAAAGCGAAAACTTTGCTTACAATTAAAAAGGCTATAGATATAAAGATTGAAGATCTGAAACAACTTTCGATCAGCACTAGTGCTTGCACAAAATTGAGAGCTTCGAACCATCCAACGTTGCATGGTTCGTGTAATGTATATTACACGTATACGTTATAACGGTAAGTACTTACCGGTCGCTTCAGTGTATCTTCTGCGCGGCCAAGTCCTTGTTATATATTTCAAGCGAGATAAACTTCTCAAGGTCAAAAATGACGCACAAGCTTGGCTGCAAAAAAGTTTGCATATGAGTGACCTTAAATCTCCGATGATACATGTGGACGGTCTAACCATAGTAGACGCGTTGTCCGTTGACAGGCTCCATTCACTTTTCCCTAATTGGCTAATCCCACAAAAATCTCAGGTGGCTACAGATTGACAAATTTTGGAATGAAGGGAGAGTATATGCAAATTTTATCAATATTTTGGGCTCTAAGCTCAACTTGTGCATTGTTTAAATTTATTAATTTTCGAATTGTTTGCGAACTCAAAATGAAACTCTTTCCGGTCTGACAACGTGCTCTTCGCTAGCAACTTTCTTGCAAACAACTCTCCACAGCTCAATTTCTCGCCTCTCCTGCCGCTGTTTCTTTCACCCTTCATAGACACCTTTCTCTGGGGATCATTTCCGGGCTCGGAAAAATCCTACAGCAATTATTCAACGAGATTTCTCTAAAATTTCGCGATTGCCACCCACGAACTTGGATCTCGGTCTTCACGATGTCATCCTTTGGTAAGTCAACTTCTTGGCCATTGCTCGCAAGGATCGTGAAGAATCTAAGTGAGTTGTATCATTTCTTTATCTTTATTGTTGTCGTTGTACACCGCTTTTACGCTTTTTCTGCAAGGAAAACCTGGTAAATTACTCACTAGAGGTTAGCTTACGCTAGAAAGTTTCCATTGCACTTTTGCTAAGACTTTTTGTATATTTGTAGTGATAAAGCCTCTACAAATTTGATGACCCCGTTTTTATAATGATCCACGTCTTATTTTTTATTCCATTCACCTGTTTTTTTCCCGTTTGTTTTTGTCATCCATAAGTTTTTCAACATGGGCGATGGCTACCACCAATGTCACGATTGCGACGAAGATTATGCTGGTTCTAACAATTCGTGTACACTACCTGATCAGGAAGAGCATCAGACTTTTCAGATATCCATTAAGCTTGCCCGTACGAAGTGCGTGATCCGACTGTCTGGTTCAAGCAGATCGAGGCTGATTTTGCCTCACGTCAGATTACTGGCGAGTGTACGCGTTACGTGTACGTCGTGCAGTGCTTACCATTCAACATCGGTTTCGCCGTTCAGGATCTCCTGGGTTCTTTTTCCAATGTCAAGCCGTACTCTTACTTAAAAAAGGCTATTCTCGAACGTACGGCACAATCTGCAGACAGCAAGCTTCGCCAACTCCTCAACAATGTCGAGCTTGGCGACCAAAACCCCTCTGCTCTAATGCGTCCCATGCGTCACCTGCTTGCTGGTCGCACTTAGATGATTCTATTTTCTGTCGCATCTGCATGGATAAATAACCTCATTTAATGCAACACGTACTCGATCTGCTTGACGACAATGTTCCACAGACCAAACTCGCGGATCATGCAGACCGCATCCACGCAGACCACATCTAGCTGATGACACGCCTCTACGCAGGATTTTGAAAGGATATGGGACGTTGCAGACGCCTGATGTGGATCGAGGCAGCTGCAAGCTGTTTTCACCATCGTCATGTAAGTGCGCCTTCCGTTTGTCAAATATCAATCTAGCTTTCTCCATGACTCCAAGAATGGACCATCGGGAAATTAGGAGATCCTCTTGAAACTATTATCTCTGCCTCATGTCCCCCGAGAACCTAGATATTTCCATTAACCACCGCTGAATAAAACGAAGCCACGCGGAAGTATTCAGTCTAAAATGCCGCGGTTTTGTTGACTACCTTCATTAGACCTCCCACACCTATTTATACTCTAATAAAATGTTCCTACTACTATCTTCCTAGGCAGATTTTTTCTCTTACACACCTTTTGAACATAGAGGCTCTTTGAACTCTGTCTCCATTTTCACTCAAAGAGTTTTTTTAACTGTCATAAGTTGTAGTTCTATAGTTCAGAATTACCTGCAAAACCTCGAAGCTAACCCTGCAAGATCACAGTCAATATTTCCATACACTCCTCGTAGGACTGTTCTACATCGATTTCCCCCATCAATTACGATCTAGGATATTGTGGCTGCAACCGTACGCATAGAATGTTTTCCTGCGTCTATGGAATTATTTTTATTGCGTGGACGATCTTTTGAAGTTGGAATTTACGAAAATTTTGTTTTCCAACCAATTCTACCGAGACGCATGCTCTTTAAACCGAACCCAACCTCTTCAAACCAACAAATTCGCAGCCTAGCAACAGAAATCGTCAAGATCCAAATATTCTAGAGACCTTAAAAGGCTGAGTCGTTTCCCAATATTTTATACACTTTTTCAAATGAATTTAAAGTGCTTATTAAAAATAAAAGCTGCATTATTTGTTAAGTTCACTCTGATTCTTTGTCGTAAGTCATAATCTGAACATCATATCAACTGGTTTTTCTGAACATAATAACTAATACAGTTTGTTAAACAATTTAAGGGATTTTAAAAACTAGCTATGGTAAAATCGTATAGGCTGAATTTTTTTAATCTTCTCACATTTAAAGCAGATTTCCATCAAAATTGTGAGAACAAAAATTGTAGCTCAGCGTAATATATCTGCTCCCAGACCCAAGCTGTGCCTGACCACGCCTACCAGTCAATGCCTTGATATCAACATGCAGCCCATTTTGAAGGCTAAGCAAATTGATTTATCTGCATTAAAGAACTTTAATGACTTCGTGATGAAGTTTGGTTCTGCATTGTCAATGCTAGGTAATATGTTCAATGGTAAGTTATTAGATGTGCCCTCGCAAGAATCTAAAAAGTTGGACTCCCTCATCCATCTTATAACCACGGAAGCTTTTGATGGACTAAAGCGAAACTTTAACTTTACACTAAAAATGGCTCTATATTAAGTCGCCCTGTGGATATTGCAAAAGATTTTATATATTCGGGTGGTTTCATTTGCAAAATTGCAGAAGCCAAACGCCTGCAATCGCGTAGCAGAAAACCGCCCATCCTAGTTAAATTGTTTTCATCGATCGAGGTGAACTCAATTTTTGCTCAACGGATTAGCATTTCCCGATAATTAGAAATGACTAAAAGTTTTCTCTGTCGAGATCTTACAGCAATCGAGCGAATATATGCGGCTCTCCATTCCAAAAGACCAATGCCTTCTCAGCCTACTATTCTTTAAGCTGTTCGTAGTCCCGATAGGGTAAATGCACTCGCTAATCCTTCACCACGGATATCTTGTCATAAACCCACTAACGGCAGTACACCTGCTATCCCTACCTCTCGCATGTCAAGCCATAGGCTGGTAAACATCATAGCACTAGTTAGCCCATCCCTCTTGTTGTCGGGACCGTCAAGCCCCGGTGCTCCATTATCTAATACTAAGCGATCTCTATTTTTTGCTTCTAGTAATAGCTATCTTTGGAATAATTTGCCGATTGATATTCGGACGTTGACTAGTCTATGTGCATTCAAGCGAAGACCGCACATTTATCTTAACACTGAATCTATTAACCTTTTGTTTTCATCATCTTTTCCCGGCAGCTTTCTCCACAATCCGGAGAGAGGACCATCGGGAATTTAGGATCCCTTCTTGAAACTACCTTCCTCTGACTCATGTACCCCGGAATCAGGATGCAGTCTTGACGGCTCTCGTTTTGCTGGTCATCAACCATCATCAGGGCCTTATATTTGGTCACATCTCAGACATCCCCAACGATGGTCTTGTAGATTTGACGGACTTTTGGATATCATACAGCGGTGCCCATCACGATCATAAACTGGTGGGTTCCCTATGTTCCATTATGCCGCACCGGTTTGGGAACCCGAGTGTAGTGCCGGGAGCCCGTCTATACCAGTAATGTTTCGTTAATACCTATTGTTCTGCCCCACACTCAGCTTCGACTGAGTTTGCTTCCGAGCCCTTCCCCCTAACTAACAGAGGCAGTGGGTACCAGAATACATATGTCAGAATTCTAGTTAACGATGTGGCTCATCTGTGTGTGCCCTTGAATTTCACCTTCCGCATAACACTGCTATATTCATTTTTTTCGAATCTAACAAATTCGCTTCTAAACAGTTATACTCGTCTTATAGCTATAGACTACGGATACTTTGTGAAACCAATTATTTCTAGTACTTCGTGTTATCGAATTTTTGGTTTATTGATGAGGCCCATTGGGCCTGAAATATACAACTTATTATTATTATTATTATTAAAACTAGTCTTAATACATTCTCTGTCCAACGATCGATAAATTCTACTGCCTCTTACTCGGCAACAAGCTCATCAAGAATATCGCCAACACCGTCGAAAGCGTTTAGGCCGAGCGCTTCTCCATCACAACCTCTCCCTTGACCTCCTCCTCCCTTGACCATGGGAGTCATATAATGTGTTATTGAACATGCCGGGCCCGAACTACGAAAAATTTAATTTGCACAGCAGTAACCCAAACTGGTATGGTTTTAAATGTAATCGGAGTTGCCATACAGAACATTCACTGATTAAGACCACTAGTCCTTACGCGAGCGGCACCAACACTAATTTTATGTCACGTTTCCCCCTATCAGTTCCTTTACCCATCCTTTACCACACAAATCTGCAAACTTCTACATGCCTTCTGGTCTCCCCCCATTCCTCTCAAATGCTTATGTTGGTTTATCCTCTCCTCATTTTTCCCTGCCAGAAAGCGAGGCCCCTAGATATGACAGATCTTATCAGCCATCAATTATTGGCTTCCCGTATGCTAACAGCTCCATACCCGTCAGTACTTATTCCGCAAATAATAACGGCCTACAGTTTGCCTACCCACCTTCAAGTTCTTTTTTATGAAAAATGATAGCCATAGTCCTGCCACTCAAAACACACTAGATGTCATATTGGTAAATGCCAGGTCTGATATCAATAAAATGGCTCAACTGCGAGCTATTGCTTTTGAGATGACGCCCGATGTTATATGCATGACAGAATCTTGGACCAATCATTTCTGACTCCTCCCTTATCATAGACGAGTATGATCTCTATCGTCACGATCGCATTAATAAGCGTGGTGGTGGTTGTCTCCTCTATATTAGAACGTCAATAAGGCACTTTCCGTTTTATCTAAATAGCACTTCCTTCTCTGGAAATTAATATTTCGCTTCTTTTATCCTGTCACCCCGTCAAAAGGTGATTATCGGATGTGTATATAATCCACCTAACTCTTCATCTGAAGCAGATGCGAATTTGTTTGAAATATTCCAGTTTATTTCAGAATCCTCTTTTGAAGTTAAAATTATTGCTGGAGATTTTAATTTTCCTGAAATCGACTGGCTTTCCAACTATTGTCCACCTAGATTTCAGCCTTTGTTAGATACCATTAGTTTTTCTAGCTGGTCTCAACTGGTTAGTTCCCCAACAAGACAGAATCATATCGTAGATCTGAGTTTCGCAAATAATATTGCCCCTCACTTCGTTAATTTTAAGCAGGACATCTTCCAAAGTGACCACATATTAATTCACTGTTGCCTTCCGCTTCCTTCTACGAAAAAGGCTAGTGCTAGTCGTACCTATCATACGTATGACCTCGCAGATATTAGCTTAATCAAAAATTTTCCTGACTCATTAGATTTTCAGAGCCTCTTCACCATTAACGACGCTGCATATCTCTCTGAACTCATGTTGGTCATTTCTAATAAAATGCTGGAATAAGTGCCCACTAAATTTAGATTTAATTTTAACAAATGATATTTTCTCCTTTTTGTTGACTACAATCAGAACCTCGTCCCAAGTGACCATACTTTGATCCA
>JAYGXS010000009.1:25332546-25343025 GCA_036362985.1 Ligula intestinalis | reverse complement strand
AATATTAGGATAAGGGTATATAACAACACAGTGATATAAAGACTCAGCCTCAGCGTGAAATTCGGAGATGTGCAGATTTTTGTGGCACAGAGGAGTTTTTCACAAAATCGTCACGTCCAAGAAGCAATTTCCAAACTTTGGAGATAATTCACAGCGGAGGAATTTTTCAGAGCGACCGGATTCAGATTTCCACGTAGAAAATTCCAAACTTTGGAAATATATAGTCAACGCTTGAAAAATTTCCAAGAAGCGTGTCTTCTATACTGAGATAGAGACTAAAAACACGTAAGCTCGAGAGACTTGAAATTCGCAAACAATTTCAAACTTCGCGCTAATGCGTCACTTGACAAAGAACAACCTGCTCAATAGAGCTTAACGTGGCTTTCTCGATTAACGATCTTGTGACACCTGCCAGCTCTCTTTGTTTGATTATGTGCTGCAATCTAGATACAGTGGTTTCGCCAGTTATAGCATCTTTTTTTGATTTTACTAAGGCCTTTGATCGGATCGACCATAACCTCCTCCTTCTGAAACAGGCCTTCTTCGGCATAGGTAGCAAGCCTCTGAACTTCATATCTTCCTATTTGGATGCTCGCACACAACGAGTAAAAATTTCCAATGTTATCTCCAACCCCACGTATGTGAGGAGTGGAGTTATAAAGGGTAGTGTACTAGGTCCGCTCCTATTTTGCCTGTTTGTCAACGACGTTTCAGTTTGTTTTCAGCATGGCAGACGCTTCATGTATGCTGAAGCTTTAAAAGTCGCTTATCGATATAAACCAGCAAATCGCAACATCTTGATCGAGCTGATAAAAAGGGATCTTTAGGCCTTCGCCCAGTGGTGTTGCACATGGCGCCTTAACCTTTCATGGCACAAATGCTCCGTTATGGTTGTTGGCGAAGATCATCAACCGGAATTAAGTATTGACGGCCACGAAATAAATGTCCCAGGAGGTATCAAGGATTTCGGCGTATCCTACTCTAAAAGTCTCACTTTGTCAGAGCACTGTGCCCTGATAGTCTCGAAAGCACGTCGAACCAATGGAGTTATTTTAAGAAATTTTAGGACTAAAAGGTAATAACTTGCCTTTATAATCTGTACGTGAGACCCAGCCTTGAATACTGCTCGCCCTTATTCAGTCTTCTGCGCACTAGTGAACGGAATGAAATAGCATCGGTGCAGCACTTCTTCACTAGAAGAGTTTTCACTATAGAACACCGTAACTTAGCCTACCAGCAAAGGTGCGAACTTATAAAGCTGGATTCCCTGTGGATTTGTAGATTGCAGAAGGGCCTTTATAATGTTAAATCTTTTGAATTGTCAAACCTTCAATCCTCTCAGTTCAATAAGGCAGCTTGAGCATTCTCGACGCGCCAGTCATCGAGCCGTATTTTTATTTCTTCCTATGGCACGTACAGTTAAGTACCGGCAATTCTTTTCAGTAAACGCCATATCAATCTGAAATAAGTTGCCCAAAAGTATTAAATCCCAGCAAAGCTTCCGTATGTTTAAGAGAGCTATAACTAGTTTTCTACATTCAGGACAACTTTTACGAATTTTGGGTGCTGATACGGTGGAATCTCTCTTTCACTTTGATGGCGTTAGTGGACTTTGAACACCACCAGGCTTCATGCTGAAGATAATGCTGCTGAAGCAACAGCCCACAGTCTGCTAACCCTTCAGCCGATAGCGCGTAACTTTTGCCGACAACCATTGAAGGAAAACTGAGAACACTCTGTTCGTGTGCCGACCCTCTCGGTCTCGAAATTATGTTCTTCAACGATATGCAACATTTCTCCTGCTGATGTGTCAACTCAGCTTACAACTGTACATATATTCCTTTTGTATTATGCCTTTGAAGTCAGGTTTTTTCACTTGAAACGAACTCCCTATCTAGCCCAGTATTGACAAAACACGAAACGTGAAACAAAACCAATATTGGCTGCAACATAGGGAGATTGTTTAAGGTATTTACCGGTCTTCGAGGTTTTGGAAGGCGCCCAAGAGGTGCATCACCAACTCTTCATAATTGCCTGTAAACTGGCATCATAAACATTTTATTATATTTTTACATCATCTGCAAACATGGCGTAATCGCAGACCAATTTCTGTATGAAATCATTAATGAACAAGAGGAAGAGGGTGGGTCCGAGTACTGAACCTTGAGGGACTCCGCTCTCGATGATTGTCGGCCTTGATTGCTGTTGTCCTACACACACACCGTTTGGGAACGACCAGATAGGAACTTCTCAATCCACGTAAGAAGTCTGCCTCCGATACCCATCAGTCTCAACTTGTGCAGGAGACGTTGGTGTGGAACACTGGCGAAGGCCTTCCGGAAATCAATGTTAGCTGCATTTACCGTTTCTTTTGCATCAATTACCCTTGTCCAGCGTTGCATCGTATAAAGCAAGTTTGTAACACATGAACTTCCCCTACGAAATCCAAATTGCGCATTTGACAAAATATTGTGAGTTTCACAATATATCATCAAATGCTTCTTAATAATCTGCTCCATTACTTTGCAGCATATGGAGGTCAGACTAAGGGGTCTGTAGTTGTTCGCAGATGCACGACTTCCGCTTTTGTAAAGCGGTGAAATATGCGCAGTTTTCCAGTCCGGGGGAAGTACTCCAGTATCGAACGATTTCCGGCACATCAGTGAAAGTGGTTTAGCTAGCTCTCTAGCAAGTTTTTGAGCAATTTGGTAGGAATTTCATCTGGACCCAGAGATTTACATTTTTTCAAACTTTTGAGTTCTTCGAAAATTGTGTCTCTTCTCCGAACAAAACATCATCAATATTTGGTGCTCGCACAATCTTGTCAACAGTTGCGACGAAGGGCGGTTCTATGGTGAAAACCAACTGAAAGGACTCAGCAAAATGTTCACCTTTGTTTTTACAGTCAGAGATTTCGAGACCATCATCATTTTGCATAACAGGAATCTGGTTCCTGTCGCGCGTGCTTTTCCGGAACTAACTGTATAGCAACTTTGGATAAGGAATTAAGAATTTCTATTTTTCAGCGCCGGTACGGCACTATCTATACAGCTCAAAAGATTAAATCGCTCTTAAAGTTTCATTAGGCTTTGAAAACCATTTTTACATCGTTCCGCTGGACTTTGTACTTTTAAAAATCTTCGTTGCTGTTTGTGTTACAAAACTTCTTCCAAAGCTCTCCTTTTTTATTGATCTCTCTTTTAATATCTGTATTCAGCCATGGAGGTCAAATAGATACCTTTGGTACTGAAAGTGGACAATGACTGTGCATTAGGTGCAACAACTACACCTTAAATGTATTTCTGTCCTCAGTGACATCCCCGGAGATAAGATGACCCCAGTCTATTTGTAATGCTTCTACTCTAATTTGAGAGAAGTCATCTCGCCATATATTCGGCCTTGGTTTGTCTACTGTAGAGGGTAACGAATAACGTCCATTATCTCACGAAAGTTCAGCGTGATCACATCGACCAAGTGGAGGTAGGCAGCATACCTCGTCTATACTGTCGGGATGCTTGGTGAAGACTACGACTAAACAACTAGCCTGTTGCCCCCCACGTGCTCTAGTTGGAACGTGAACAACAACAATTCGCCAGCAAATCGTTCCAACTGATGCTGGGTACATTAAAGACACCCATGAGTACAAAATCAGGTTGACTTCCTATTTCCTTTACGCGCTCCAGTAAATTTGCATCTGCATCAGTGGCTGTCCGCGGTGGTAGGTAGATGGTCACGGCTTCCAGGGCCTGCAACCCCCGTGCCTTATTTGTCAGCCTAATAACCTCCATTTCATGGGTAATCCATTCAGTCCTCTTGCACACGCTTAACTTGCTCTTGACATAAATCGCAACTCCTCCACCCTGGCGTTCAACGCGGTCTCATCTAAATAATTTGCATCCTGATAGTGCTTCTTCGGTGTCAGTGATGCTCTGTGACAGCCATGTTTCTGTTATTGCTATAACATCAGGGAACCCATCGGATACCTGTATTCAAAGTTAATCAAACTTCGAGAATAAACTCTGGGCGTTAGTATGCAGAAATTTTAGCTGGCGAGAATCCGCCATGCATTTGGGCGCGAGTTTGCAAGTACTACTGGACCGCAGCCGTCAGTAGGATTGACTGCTTCCACAGCACTTTGGTAGTTTTCTGTATAATTTGGTCACTGAAGATAACCAGATTGCTCTCTCTAACTCTCTCTCCCCGTAGTTTCGACACCAGTTCTCTGCGTTTCAGACGTTCCGCTGGAGAGTAGTCTGGTTGAAAAAATATCATCTTATGTGAGTTGCAGAGGGCTGCTTTTTCGGGACAGAACCAAGTTCACCTGTTCCTCGCTTTCCAAGACTATCTTGATAGGTCGAGGTCAGACAGTTTTCGATTGTTCAGTAACCTGTTTGCCTTTCCTGAAAGCTCCTCAAAATCCTACTGTCTCTTGCGGTCTGAGAATGTCCTTTAGCAGGTCCCAAAACTTTTCGACGTCCGCATCCGTCCTTTCCTTCGGAAAAGTTCCGTTTGACTCACGTATGCCTTGAACAACTATGCAGGTTTGGCGGTCAAGGGAAACCCTTGATATATTTCCAGCCCTACTGCCATCGAAAGACCCTGAGGTATTAATAGGAATGGCTTGTGACTTTGTGTTTTCCTCACCATTACCAGAGATAGGCTTCTTTTTGAAGCTGTGATGGCGCTGTTTAGAGTTGGCTTCGTGCTGCCCCTTCTGCGTTTGTGGTTTTTTCCAGTGGTTTGTATGCGGCCTTAGCATACCCACTACCCTGTTTTTGCTGGTTGTCTGTGCCCGAATAGACTTCACTAAAAAGTAGAGTTGTACACTCTCCTTATCTGATTTGAGCGTGTTGTTTGGTGAGTGTGCTGTTTCGCGCAATATCGAGAGGAGTTGAGACGGAAGCTACCGATTTCGCGGCCCGGGTTGGCGGTGTCTGTTCAATTTCCACAGTAGATGCTGCGCCCAGGGATTCTGCTATTTTTTTCCTCTGCTGGCTACTCTCAAATTCAGGTTCTGTTATGTTGCTCTCTTTAAGAAGGAAGCGAAGAGATTTCTTCAATTCCTCCATCTCCATTTTCAGATTATGGAGCTCCTGATCGTGGTCTGCAAATTTGTGCAAAAGCGTAAGACATGATAAATAAATAAAATTTAGATTTAGGCCCGGAGGGCCTCGTCATTGATGTGCAGGCCTCATCTATAAGAGTTGCACCCCATAAAATTTTGACGCTTCTCGGCCATTTGCTGGGAGGTCTTTTCAATAAACTTCGTGACCGCTCTTTTGTAGCTGATAATTGAATTCGATCCTCACTTCTGTATGTTTCTATAGCTCCATCGGCTAGCCGTTTGACTACCACCCGAGACGTCCGTGGTTGGATTCCTGGCCCCGCTGACAGTTTAGTAGAATTATCGAGGGTAATATTTGCCACTTCCGTTTGCAAACGAAACGACTAAATTCAAAATGCGACTATGACGTAGTGTGTTGACTGATATTCAAAAAAACGAAAATCTTCTGACGGTGTGTAAAGTATTGCAAATATTTCTAGCAGACTGAGTAAACAATACGCTTGTTTCTTAGAAGAACTTTCAAATATGTATAAACAATATGCAGGATATTCAGGAACGACTCAGCCATTTGTAGATCTTCAAGGTCCTGAATAACTGCTGATCATTTCACTGGTGGTTTTTTCAGGCTGTTTTTACTTGTTTTGGTTGTAGGCTGCGACTCCAGTTCAATGACGTGAAAAACAAATTTCCAATTTGATTCCATCTTCTGATAAAGTACGACACAATAACAAACTTAACGAGTTGCAGAAAGTACTTTTGCACATACAGTTGAAGCGTTATATCAAAAACAGCACTGGCGAAATGGTATCAGAATCCAAATAGTCCATGATGATGAGCAGAAATTTAAGTTGTGTCCAGCTGGGCTCAAGATCACGGTCGTCAGCCTTCCCCACGTTCGCGGGTGAGAGTCACAAGAGCAGCGTGGCATGCGTCCTCATGGAGATGCCCGCGAGACCAAGGGGCCTGCGAACGACCAAGATAGCGCAATGCCAATGACAGTGTAAAGGATGGAACCAACAAATGGCCAACGCGCGAATGAAATCATCTGCATCGGGCATGGCAACAACACACGGCTAGCAGTAAGGCGCATTAATTCGAGGCCGATGAAAGATTAAGCAACATGCCCTGACAAGAATTATGAATATGTTTTTGAAAAGTCAGCATAAATACAATTTGGTCCCAGCACTTTCCCCTTCTTCTTCCTATTCCGGGGATACTTAGCACCATATGGCATCTAAACTTCGAATATTTGTGCGCATTAACGCTATATATGTAAGCACGACGGGAGACTGGAAACACTTTTTTGCGTGTTAGCGAGAAGGAGGACGTTTAGAAGTTTTGTACACTGTCAGCCCGATCCTGTACTGTGCATGTCTTTTTGACCTCGCCTGTAAATTGGCAAATAATAAATAAAGTAACTATGTCGGCTTTCAATATACTCCGCTTTTACAAAAATCCACCGTACCCTAATTTCGACGAATTTCGCACGAATGTAGAAAAGGTTCTAACGAATTTCTTATGAATTTGATACATGAAAACTTGGGAAATTCTTACGAAATTTCGTATCTTAAATTTCATTTGGATAGTGGGACGCTTTGCTTCTTAAACAAAGTCATTGCACGATTGACCACGTAGAATTTGTCTTAGATTCTTGTTTACTTTATAAACACTTCATTGTATAAAAATAGTTGTAGAAAACATTTGGCTTTGTTTGTCTGTACAGATAATATAATCAGCCTGTCGACGGGCTGGTGGTTAGGCTATATAGTGCGAACTAATCGCGCTCCACTCCAATACTGCACCTGGATTTAGGGGCTAGAATGGGTGGAGTGCATGGGGGAACATTTCAGTGCGCAATAATTATGTTAATTACAAAACGTTACGCTGGCAAGTTGGCAGACGTGCCATAACCTCGGGTGGGAAACTAAAGTAAATTTTAATACCATCTCTATCCCCAACCGGATCAACGGTGAGCGCGTGCGTGTCGGAGAAAGTGCTCGCTGATCTCGGGTGAGGTCACTGAGGTACATTTTTCGTAATATAGCTAACTTCAACTAGGACAACTGTAAAAAAGTGAAGAATGTGGGAGATTGTGCTAATTAGTTCTGCTTGAAAAGCAATTTTACTCCATAAAGTGGTTTAAGTGGTTATTATATATGGTGGCCTTCCCAGGACCCCTGTACAGCTCGATATTATCATCCAATCCCTATTGGACAAACGACCGGCATCCCAAGAATTGTAAGATTGTGGAAAATTCAACCTACTTAAAATATGTAAGTAACTGGTAAGCATACATGTTCACCTTTTTAGAACCTTCTGTGAATCCCTGCCTGAACGGCTTTCGGCGACATTTGGTCGCGGGCTTGGAGCTCTGAAAAAAGAAGAGGACAGATTGGCAGTATGCAAATGAGGGCAGTATTTACCTGGCAATAGTATCCGTTGACTTACCGACAGAAGCTGTTTCTGTACCAAACTTATTGCCCCGTCTGAGGTGTCTGTCGTATGCTTTCCTGAAAGTGTTCTTGTAGGTGTCTCCAGACAGTGGCCGCCAAAAGTCCGCGAGGCATGGTGGCACCACAGTCGGAATATTCCGACTCGGACGATAGCAGTAAGCAATCAAATGTGTCGGTTATAGAGGAGGTAGGTATATGGGTATGAGTAGGTATATGGGAAAAATCTCTGCAGGTCGCCTGATGGCGTCTTGTTCTTTTAAACTCCCATTGTTCGGGTTCGTCATAGGACATAATGAGCTGCAACACAACAGAAAAAGGTTGATTAAAGAAAAATGCCCTCTATAAGACTAACGCCGTAGCAGAAGTTATAGTTTAATGACAAGTGTGTTTATTCAAGTGTAAAACCACAGTCGCTCTTAAGGCATTGTTATACAATGCCCATGTGGGCAGACGTACAATAAAAAAAAGGAGTTTACCTTGGGAAACTTCTGTCGGACAGACTAATTCGGTCCTCATAATTGTCAGTGTTCGCGATCCCAACGTCCGTTGATTTCAATAAGGACGTATTGATCACCTACGGGGAAACAAGCGTATTTTTCGATTAACTGAATTAATAAATTGAAAATGGCAATAGGCAGCTTTTCAATAAGGTTCCCATACTAGCCTTAAAAAAATAAAAAAGCGGTCAATACTCAGGATAATCGAGGTATTGGTTTACCTTCTGGTAATCAACGTACACTTAGCCTATTTCACCGGTGAGGTAGCTTATTGTGTTTCGCACGCAAAATGGTTATGGTATCATTAAACGTTTATTTGGAAAGCACATCTTCTGTGCCCAAAAAATCCCGGAAAGCATTCCTAACCGGAAAAAGAGTATATTGTTGTTATCGGACATCGTAGGGATTACGCTAATAAAATAGAAGTTATCTTAAATTATTCGAGAAAAAGTCGTCTGGAAACGCAGGTCAAAGAAGAAGTGGAAGCCCTGGAAGTCTCCGCTCTTTCCACATTGTTTCAAGTCGCCCACTTTACTAATCAGCCTTCATGACCATGCCCTATGACCTTATTGACCTTTCTGTACAAATTCAATTTAGTATTTTCACATTCTTTTGAATTTGGATTTCAATTTCAGGCTTCTATATAAGTCAAATAATTTGATATCCAACATTCTTCCGACGCTTATTTTTCAAAAACAGCGTTACATAGACATATATTTAGCATTTAAACATCCCCTACCTGAAAATTTTATTGGAAACAATGACTGACGCGAAAGTTATTTTTGGTCAAATCGATCTGTCAGCCCTCTTAAATTTAACGAACTTTATTAAAAAGTATGAACCATTATTTAAGATTCTTAATTCACTTCTGGACTCAAATTCATTTGAAAGCAACCTCACCAATTTGCCTCAGCCAGAGTCTGTGGTGCATTTAGTATCATCAGAAGTTTCAGTTAGATCAAAACGTAGCTGTAATGTAATCTTCCGTAACTTTCCACAAACGAATAATCTAATGTTAGAAAAACAAAAAGTTTTTCAACAATGTGGGATAGGTATACGAATAGTGTCTATCAAAAGACTGAATTCACGAATTTAAAACAAACCGATTTTGCTTGCTTGTTCTACCCACACTGAAGCTCAAATGCTACTGCAAAATTCTGAAATAAATAGGAGTTTCCGGAGTTTTAAAGCATATATAGGCCCCAACTTGACCTTGATGCAGCGCACACAAGTCTTTCATAAAGACAAAGTGCGTAAACGAAATAAGCCACATATAGTCGCAGAGGACGAAAGCACTCCACAAAATGCTACCTCAGAAAAACAATTACCGAGCTCCTCCTCCTCTGGGAAGGAAAATGAAAACTATCAACATAACATCAGCTTAGGTGACTCGACAGTGACTTCTTCTAGTTATAATAATGACAACCAGAAGGCAAATCAAAAACCTGCTGAAGTTCAAACTATACCGCATGTTTGTTCTCCCTAAACTAGAATACTGCTGCCCGCTTTTTGGCCTCATGACCCAGCACAACCGTAGTAAGATTGAAAAGGTTCAGCGAGTTTTCACTCGTAAAATATTTTATTTTTCTGGGTCTGGTATGTGTTATACAGACATATGTCAATTAGCAAACATTAAATTTCTTTGGATGAGAAGACTTGAAGCTGGTATATGCTTTCTGTTTCGCGTTAACAATAGTCCTAATCTCCCACAAATAAACGCTCTCCTTCCAGTAGACCGACCTTACGCCACTCGTAACTCTTCCATGATAATTTTACCACCCCGTAGCTCCACATCTAACCATTCTCGCTTTTTTATCTCCAAATATGCTTTCATTTGAAACAACCGTCCTCTCGATATAAGACTGTCTCCTACGCTGTCGATTTTTCAAGGCAAATTATATAAGCATCTAACTTTAGAGGAAATAAAGTCGTTACTGTCTGTTTCCTTTCCAAACACGCAAGTTTTAGATTTTTAAAGGGTCCTACTGGCATTTGAAGCTCTTCCCAGGATAATGAAATGGTTTTTTAATATGCTTGTATTTCCCTCTGCAGAGTTAAGCATCACTTCCAAGGACTGCGAATTCTTCGCCGTTGTTGCAACCTTCGCTGTGGTCTTCGAGATTGGCTCTGGAATTCGGTGGGTCACATCTAGGTGATGTTGCCTTGACTTCTACTGCCTTCTCCTGTTGTCCCGGATGACCGCTTCTTAACTCAACGATATATTATTTTTTTCCCATGACCATTAACGTCCCGAACCCTCAACATCAGGTCCCAAACGAACCACGTCAAACCCTGTTACCTACAAAGGCGGTTTTTTCCAAAAGTTTTTTTGAACTCGGTGGCTTGCTGAACTCATCCACCAATTAAGGAGTTTTTCTTACTGCCGATGACAATTATTTTATAAGAGTTCACTGCTTGCCAATAGAGGAGAATATACGAGTTCCAGGCAGCAGTTCCGAAGAAG
>JAYGXS010000009.1:25317411-25329552 GCA_036362985.1 Ligula intestinalis | reverse complement strand
CAGACCTGTTTACGATTACCTATGACTAAGGATTCCCGACGGAATCCGAAACGTCAGGAAAATAAATTCCTTGTTCCAGTGATCGCATCTTCTTCTTCGGAGTTCACTGCTTATCATCATTACTTTTATTTTCACGATATCACAAATTTTGTAACGACAGGGCCCTTGGGCCTTAAATATACAAATTATTATTATTATAGAAGCTGATAACATATTATATGCTACCCTAAATTTAACTCAAGATACTGTAAATGATGAAAGATCCCCATGTAGTATATCACTTATCCCAACCTTTCCATGACCCATGTATTAGTTATCTATTCACGCTCTGACGCATTATAGAGATTCACGAGTAAGCCCAGAAAATTGACACAAATAAGGCTATAGCAGCAGAACATCGGGCAATCGAGTCCCCAGAAAGGACAGCCCAGATCTTCCGGAAACAAATAAATAACCATCAAAAGCAAGGCCCCCAGATCATGCTTGATGACCAAGGAATAGTAATAACAAATGACGACTAAATAGCAAATCTTTTGAACGAGTATTTTTTCACCAACTATTCAGTCGAGAAAGAACCGATCCCCTAGCCAACAGAAATGACTGCACTTGTATTAAGAGAGGTATTGTTTAACGAAGAAACTGTAAAGAAATCTATCCGCCATATGTCCAATGCCACATCATATTGAACGGAGAGAATCCCACCTTGCATACTCAGACGTATGATATATGCCCTAATACTTCTGTCTAAAAAACAGGCCTTAGTGGGTTCCTCATACTCTACCCCTACCGCCATTTTAAGCGGTGTCCTTCAAGGTACCGCTCTGGGCCCTCTGTTGCTCTTCATTTATATAAATGATATTTCAAAAATAGTTGAACACTCTCAATCGTAAATATACGCAGACAACTTGAAATGTGTATACTCCTTCTCTAATTCCACGGCTGAGCGATGCTTAGAGCGCATTCATTCGGATTTGGGCGCTCTATCTGTGTGGAGCTCCACGTGGCAGATGGAGTTCTCGCCTTCTAAGTGCCAGTTCATGTGTTTTGGGCCTAAAAGGCTGCCACAGCCTATTATTTTTCAAGGTTGCCCCATGACTGAATGTTCTTACATTAAGGACATAGGTTTAAGTTACACCAATAAATTAGATCTTTCACCTCACGCTGATCGAATAACAGCAAAAGCTGCTCAGAGATGTGGCTTCATCTCTTATAATTTCTACCTTCCCGAAATGAAGCTAAGACTTTATCGTATATACGTGCTTCCTATTCTCGAATACTGTTGTCCATTCTTCGGTCTTATGAACGAATCTAGCCGTTCAGAAATTGAGCGTGTCCAAAGAAGATTCACTAAAAGGGTCCTCTATCCGGCATTTTCAGATACTTCCTACTCAGCTAGATGTGAGACAACGAAACTGAAATTTCTTTGGGTCAGGAGACTGGAAGCAAGGTTTTGTCTCCTGTTTCACCTTAATTATAGTTAAAATCTCCCCAAGATTTCTGCCCTTACTCCCGTTACTCGCCCTTACAACCTAAGAAATTCCACGCTGATTATACCTCCTCCTGCTTCTTTCACTTCTAAACGATCTCTATTTTTTTGCTTATAGGCATAGCTATCTTTGGAATAATTTGCCAATTGATATTCGGGCGTTGACTAGTCTATGTGCATTGAAGCGAAGACTGCACATTTATCATAACACTGAATCTATTAACCTTATGTTTTCTTAATCTTTTCCGGGCAGCTTTCTCCACGATCCCAAGAAAGGACCAGCGGGAATTTAGGATCCTTTCTTGAAACTACCTTTCTCTGACTCATGTCCCCCGGAATCAGGACGCAGTCTTAACGGTTCTCGTTTCATTGGTCATCACCCATCATCAAGGTCTTATATTTGGTCGCATCTTAGACATCCTCAACGATGGTCTTTTAGATTTGACGGAATTTTGTATATCATACGGCGGTGCCCATCACGATCATAAACTGGTGGTTTCCCTTTGTTCTATTATGCCGCACCGGTTTGGGAACCCGAGTGTAGTGCCGGGAACTCGTCTATACCAGCAATGTTTCATTAACACCTATTGTTCTGCCCCATGCTCAGCTTTGACTTAGTTTGCTTCCAAGCCCTCCCCCCTACTAACAGAGTCAGTTGGTAACATAATACACAGTCAGAATATAGATAACGATGTGGCTTATCTGTGTGTGCTCTTGAATTTCACTTTCCGCATGACACTGCTATATTCATTTTTTATCGAATCTAACAAATTCGCTTCAAACAGTTATACTCGTCTTATAGCAATAGACTACGGATACTGTTTGTTAAACCAATTATTTCTAGTACTTCGTGGTATCGAATTTTCGGTTTATTGATGAGGCCCATTGGGCCTAAAATATACAACTTATTATACAACTTATACAACTTATTATAACCTTTTCTCGTTACTGCAGTCAAATGGTACTTATCCAGAAATATGGAAAAAATCGTGTATCACCCCAATTTTTAAAAACAGAAATTGGTCCATGCCCCGTGGGCATGGTGGGGCTAAGGTGGGGCAAGTCATCACTTTGGCCCCGGCTGGCCCCACCGTGAAAACAATTTTGTAGATGAGCGCTTATTTTCGCTAAGTTGGCCATTTAATTTGGCAATCGAACAAGTGGCAAGACAGCCAGCTGTAGCAGCTTGTAGAAAATAAAACTCAGGTCGTAAATGAATGATGGTGGATAATGTATTGACAGATGAAATAATTTTTACAGAAATTAATGATCCTTTTCACGTGATATCGGCAGGAGAGCTGTCATTGTCTGTATCGGGCTCCTTAAGTATAAACAAAACCGCTTGTAACATATATTTCTATAAAAGATTTAAATCTGGATGAAAATTCAGAAGTAAAACCCATTTATTTATTGGTACAGGTAATAAGTATTAAAACTAAATTGATATATACAAATATACAAATTATTATTATTAATTGCACTCACATTTTTACGGCCATCCCATATACAAAGCATATATGCATAAGATGCGCTGGCTTGTCCTAATCCGCGCATGTAGACAATGCGTCACGTTGTGACGGCCCAAACCGAACCTCACTTGTTTTACTATATACCCTTAATGTCACCTGCCTTTTTCTCGATTTCCAGGACGCTGATTGGAGGAGACAACCACCGCACACCCCGTTTCCTGACTCCGCTAAGTCTCGTCCTCGTCTGTTTTTCTATGCTTTATTTCGTACCCCCCTTCATTATAACTTTATCCTATACTCACTCTCTTGCTTCGTCTCTCGATCACCTGTATTCCTTAATAAACATAACATTCATATTATTACTTATATTCTTCGAATATTATCCATCATTCTAGCTCTAGGGCGTCTGTTTGTGATGATGAGGAACCTCCAATAGGGGAGGAGTTCGAAGACAGGAAATTCGTCGAACAGAAGCAACTGATACCGAATCCGTTACTGTGCAACCAGTGTTCCATAGCCAGCTCAGACGCTACAATGATGGCAGCCGGTGCTGGAAGCTACTCACCCCCGGTGGTTACCTCAAAACCCGACGTCATCATTCCCCAGGTTCCAGTGGCCCCCATCCGTCGTGCTGACCCGTTCCTTGCCCCAGCCATTTTCCAAGCGGGCCGAAATCTGCATCAGTGGCTCGTTTGTTTCGATATTTTTCTCGCAGACGTTGATCCATCCGACCACTCACGCTATGCATTTAATTTCCTGTCGTTTAATGCATGCGAACTGCCCTCTCATCAGGAATTACCCTAACGTCCACTTTGAACGAGACCAAAACCATCCTTGTATCGCTTTTCGACCACCAGATGTAAGCTGGTGTGGCTGCTGACTGGTTTAATGACCTGAATCAACAACCCCGCCTTCGGCAGATTAGTTCGCTCTGGAGTTGGAGCGTTTCGCACGGCTCGCGTTCCCCGACGTCCCCAAAACAGCGTTAGACCGAATGGTCCTATATCGTTTAACCACGGGTCTCCGTTACTACATGGTGACAGACCATTTCTTGATGCAGACGCCGACTGACCTCCTTGTGGCTTTGTCCAAATGTCGGCAGTTCGATGATTTCCATAATGATGCCCCACAACCCCCATCCAACACACCGCGTCCGCCTTACAACCGAGGGTATTCACCCCGTGTTTGGCCAACACAACCACCCGACTTGCCACAGATGACACAGAAAACAGCTTTACCTATCCGATTCCCTGACAACAACCGCGGATGTCCGTATTGCGCTACCTTTGGAACCCAAGCACGTCACTCTGGCCATAATGTATACGGGGAGTCATTCGTTTCCAATATCTTTTTGGTTAAACATACACCCGTATTGTCATTTACGGGTACAATTTTAAGAGATAAGCACCGTTTTGACGCTTTAATAGCCACAGGGGCCAATGTCTCGCTTAGTACCCCGGCCAGCATCCCTAGATCTTTCTTTAGCCACATAGGACCATTATTCCTGCCCCGTCTTATTCACGCCGCTAACGGCACTCAAATACCGATCGCCGGCTGTATTTTTTTACCGTTTTCCTTCAGCGTTTCCGATATGATCCAAGATTTTCTGGTTACTTCCGATAGCCCCTAGCCTATTGTTCTGGCATTTGATTTCCTCAGCGGTTATAATTGTGTTATTCACACCCACGGTAGACGCGGGGAGCTGGCCGGTAAACATTAACCTTCCCCCTACCTCCGCACCTGAATTGCATTTCGAACTCCTTTACAGCATGGTTATGGCGGCCGTGGCTTTAGACCCTGCACATTTAGAGTAAATACTTCCCCTGCCGTTCACTGTTGGTACTGCCGCTTATGTCCAACTCAGAAATATACTTTATGATTTCCCTGAACTGTTTTTCTGGTCTTCAAGTAACCTCGGCCGGACACGCCTTGTGCAACACACGATTGACACCGGCGATACAAAACCAGTCTGGCAACCCCCCCCCCTCCTTTGCGTTCCTGTACGATATCGCAAGGAAGTTGAGAAACTTCTTGACGAGCATTTAGCAAATAGCATCATAAAGCCCTCATCATCCCCATGGGCCTCGCCGATAACATTCATCCCAAAAAAGGACAGTTCTCTACGCTTGCGCATTGGCTACCGTCCCCCAATGCAATTACCGTACGCGACTCACTCCCATTAACCCGGCTGGACGACACTTTAGGCTCACTCGGCAACGCATCATGGTTCTCGACCCTAGATCTTGAGTCGGGGTGCTGGCAAGTTGAACTACACCCGGATGACCGACAGAAGACATCGTTCACGGTCCCACAAGGACTATTCGATCCTGCAGGTCAATCACAGTTTCCTCCTCTCGGGTAAGGCTAAGGTCGAGACAGTTCGACTGTTGTCCTTCCCTAGCCCACGTTCCAAATGCGACGGTTTGGCAGAGCAGTTTGGCTGTGGCCCATTTTATTAATTTGTGATTGAAGTTGTCTTGAAGACCCTGTGCAGTCCATGTCTGCCAGTCAACACCAGGAGTGTTAAAGTCCCCAACGATGAAGATGTCTTTTTTCTCACTTACCCTATACAATTCTGCTATGAGGATTGTGTCTTGGTCATGAGAATGGTTTGCCAGGCGGTATGTCGCCGAAAGCGTCAGTGGCCTGGCGTACTTAGCAGACATAGCAATATTTAGCATTTCCACATCTCGTGCTAAGACCGGTACTTCAGCCGTGGCTGTCAACTTGCAAGTGACATAGACTATAAGCCCTCCTCCCCTAGTTGTTCTGTCTTTCCTGAAAAGCTGATATCCTCTAAGTAATAATTCAGAATCAGCGATATCTTTTGAAAGCCAGGTTTCAGTTAAAGCCATGATGTCTGGTTTCACCTCATCGACAAAGTTTTTTAGTTCGTCCAGCTTGTTAAACAAGCTTTGTACATTTGTGATTAGGATCTTTAGTGATAGTTTTCTCCGTGAGGCCCAACCCTCATCGTGACAGGTTTTGGCCAGAGGAAGGGCTCCTTGACATTTATTATTTGCCCATCTTTTATTTTCAGGCCCTTTGCGCCGCTTTCGGTCCTCTCTCTCAATTCTATCCTTAGTTGCCTCATTTTCATCCGCTCCCTCGGCTCGTATTCTGGCTGAAAAAACACTTGCTTGTGCGAATTTCGTAAGGCTGTTTTTCCTTTTAGCAGTTTAAATGCCAAGCCTTCGTTATTGAATATAACTTTAAGAGGCCTTGGTTTTGTTTGTGGGGCGCGGCCTAGGTATGCTTTACCCAGACGGAAGGCTTTATTTACGGTACAGGTTTCCCCATTCTTTAGGACAGCGTTGACGTATTCGTGTATTCGATCATAGTCGTGTGCAACTCGTTCCGTTGTACTGTCAAACGTGGACTCAGGAGCACCTTGTATGATAATGTTGTTTTTCCGATTTATGGACGACTTCTGTAATACCTTACCTGTAGTTCCGTTCGACTCGTCTTGAACAACTATGCAGTTTTGTCGGTCAAGGGAAACCCGTGATATATTTCCAGTCTTTCTGCTATCGGAAGACCCCGAGATGTTGTTAGGAATAGTTTTTGACTTTGTGTTTCCGCTACCATCACCAGAGATAGGCTTCTTTTGGAGTCTGGGATGGCACTGATCAGGTCTGGCTTCGTGCTGTCCCCCTTCTACATTTGTGGTTCCTTCTGTGATTTGTATGCAGCCTTAGCATACCCACTAGGAGTGGTTGATGTGCTGGGTACATTTTGCACTTTCGGTCCGTAAAATGAGCCTATAATTAGCGGGGTTTTTAATTCGGAAAGTTCTTCATGTGCTGAAATTGGGCGCAGAGTATTAGTCCCGCAGACCGTTAGAGATGTTTCTGTAGAATCTTGATCACGGTGCTCCTCGTCGAGGACAAGTTGACCATTTATGTTACTTGCCTGATCATTTTTGTGCGTTGAAGCTTCGGCGAGAGATGCTGCTGCTGCTGCGTACGTTAGGTACCCTCGCTCAGGTTCATGCATCGCCAGTGTTTCCTCGTGAGGGAGAAATCGAGAAAATTTATTCAGCTCTTCCAGCTCCACTCTAAGACTATTAACCACCTCCTCAAGTTTCGTAAATTTGTTAAGAAGGGTAAAATATGACATGCAGGCTTCATCTTTATGAGTTGCATCCCTTAAACATTTAAGACTTTTATTTCGCTTGGCAGGAGGACTTTTCAATAAGCTTCGTGACCGATCTTTTGTATTTGATGCCTGAATTTGATCCTTATGGCTATACGCTTCTATAGCTCCATCGGTTAGCCATTCGACTTCCACCCGAGGTATCCGCGGTTCGATTCCCGGCCCCACTGGCAGCTTTGTAGAATTATCGAGAGCAATAGCTTCTACTACCATTTTAGTTGTAAACGAAACGATTAAATTCAAAATGTTAAATTTGCCTTTGTGACTGTGACGTAGTGTGTTGACTGATATACAAAATTACGAAAATCTTCCGACGGTGTGTAGACTATTGCAAATATTTGAAGCAGACTGAGTAGACAATACGCCTAATTGCTTAGAAGCATTTTCAAATATGTATAAACAATATGCAGGATATTCAGGAACGACTCAGCCGTTTGTAGATCTTCGAGGTCCTGAATAACTGCTAATCTTCGAGAAAGCTTGAGATCCTTGCACCTTGGTATTTTTAGGCTGTTTTCGCTTGCTTGTTTGTAGGTTGCGAGTTCAGTTCAACGACTTGAGAAACAAATTCCACTTTGATTCCGTCTTCTGATGAATTTCGACACAATAAAAATTCCACGATGACAAGATTGCTAGAGCGCAAACCAATGTTACGGAGTCTGCATTCGCAAGTTTTTTTTCAGCCGGATTACGAGTTGAAAGAGCGGAGAAAGATGAGACAGCTAATAATAGAGCTAGAAAAACGAAGATCCAATGGCGAGACAAATCTCAAAATAAGAGAGGGAAAAATAGTGCAGGTCAAAAGGACATCGCTCTGGTCGAAGCCGGTAACAGTGACGGCCTAGCTGTCCCGCCACCGAAACCTCAGACATGCCCTCTTAAATTGGTCGTTTTAAATGCCAGATCACTGACTAATAAAATGCCTCTGCTCCAGACTCTGGTTTTCGTCAACCGCCCAGACATTGTTATGGTAACTGAGACATGGGCATCGGCCTCTGTAGCTGACTCAGAACTCTCCGTTCTAGGTTACTCATGCGTTCGGAACGATCGAAACAATGGCCGTGGCGGAGGAAGCTGCATCTATATTAAGCAGCCACTTGCATTTCTCCCGTTGGACTATCCACAATTCACAGCGGTGGAGGAGAGCTGCTGGCTACAAGTTGTTCTAAAAAACAAATGCTCCTTACTTGTTGGCTGTGTTTATCGCCCACCTAATGCCGATGCAGACTACGATCTTTGTCTCTCGCAGGCATTTCATGCCGCAGCTGACTTGAATCTTAAGTATTGCTTGATTGCAGGCGATTTTAACCTTCCTGACGTGCAGTGGTTTCCACCATCCGGTCCTTCAAAGTACGAGAACTTACTTGAGGCAATAGATATCGGCATGTGGGATCAGGTAGTCGATTTTCCCACTCGAGGAGCAAACATACTCGACCTAATTTTTTGTAGGGGATGCGAACCACTTTCAGTGTCATCCTTAGACGCACTTGGGAGTTCAGACCATGTTACAGTTGTTAGTGAACTAGAACTGGAGGCGGATAAAACATTTTCCCAAAAGTATAGTATTTATCATGACTTCCGATCAGCAAACACGGCTGACCTACTGGCACATCTAAACGCTCTCGACTGGTCTGAATTTTTCCAATGTTTGGATGTAAATGTTTGTACCGATGCACTGTACAAAGTGTTGGATCCACTCATCCTCCACTTTGTCCCCCGTAAGAAAGTAATACATGTCAAGGATGAAGTGTACCTTCCTCTGTCTTTCCGTCGTAGGCTGCGTAAACTCTCTCGTCGTTTGCATCGGCTGAACGACACTTCCGTTCTGCCCTTGATCACACTGATCTTTGAGCAGGCTAAGAAGCTCTCCGAAGAAAAACAGATAGCCGATGAGGCTCACTTCGCTGAAAATCCTTCCCTTAATGTTGCGAAACTCTTTTCGCGTACAGTAAAAGCGCAGATGAAAACGCAGCACCCCATACTTAGAGATGCTTTAGGAAACCCCATAGCTGACGCTAAGCTGACCGCCGATAGCTTCAATGCGTTCCTATCCAAAACGTTTAGTGAAAGCTCGTTCGCTGTACCTCCGGTTATCCAGGCTTGGACGGGTGCCATACTCGAAACCATAAGTTTTACCGTCTGGGATGTGACTGTAGCCATTCGTCGTTATCGTCAATCCTATAGTCCAGGACCAGATGGCGTCCCAGTTAGCCTACTAAAAGCTGAAGCGAATGATATCTTTCCGTCTATTCTTTGTAAGGTATTTAATCTTGCTCTTGAGAGCGAAACCTTTCCTTCGTTGTGGAAGGAATCGCACATAATGCCTATTCGCAAGCATGGCCGATCGACATCATTCGACAACTTTAGGCCAATAAATACACTTCCCGCAGCATCGAAGATCTTGGAGACCTTAATCAAAGAAAAGATGATGCGTCACTTGACAGAGAACAACCTGCTCAGTACAGCTCAACATGGCTTTCTCGAGAAACGATCCTGTGACACCTGCCAACTCTCTTTCTTTGATTATGTGCTGCAATCTAGAGACAGCGGTTTTGCCACTTATAGCGTCTATTTTGATTTTACTAAGGCCTTTGATCGGGTCGATCATAACCTCCTCCTTCTGAAACTGGCCTCCTTCGGCATAGGTAGCAAGCCTCTGAACTTCATATCTTCCTATTTGGATGCTCGCACACAACGAGTAAAAATTTCCAATGTTATCTCCAACCCCACGCATGTGAGGAGTGGAGTTATACAGGGTAGTGTACTGGGTCCGCTCCTATTTTGCCTGTTTGTCAACGACGTTTCAGATTGTTTTCAGTATGGCAGACCCTTCATGTACGCTGATGATTTAAAAGTCGCTTATCGATATAAACCGGCAGATCGCAACATCGTGCTCGAGCTGATAAAAAAGGATCTTCAGGCCTTCGCCCAGTGGTGTTGCACATGGCGCCTCACCCTTTCATGGCACAAATGTTCCGTTATGGTTGTTGGCGACGATCATCAACCGGAATTAAGCATTGACGGCCACGAACTAAATGTTCCAGCAGTTATCAAGGATTTGGGCATATCCTACTCTAATAGTCTCAATTTGTCAGAGCACTGTGCCCTGATAGTCTCGAAAGCACGCCGAACAACCGGATTTATCCTTAGAAATTTTAAGACTATCAATGTAAGAACTAGCCTTTATAATATGTACGTGAGACCTAGTCTTGAATACTGCTCGCCTCTGTTCAGTCTTCTGCGCACTAGTGAACGGAAGAAAATAGAATCGGTGCAGCACTTCTTCACTAGAAGAGTTTTCACTACAGAACACCGTAACTTAACCTACCAACAAAGGTGCGAACTTATAAAGCTGGATCCCCTATGGCTTCGTCGATTGCAGAAGGGTCTATTTTTACTGTTTAAACTTTTGAATGGTCAAACCTTTAATCCTCTTAGTACAATAAGGCAGCCTGAGCACTCTCGACGCGCCAGTCATCGAGACGTATTTTTATTTCTTCCTATGGCACGCACAGTTAAGTACCGGCAATTCTTTTCAGTAAATGCCATATCAATCTGGAATAAGCTGCCCAAAAGTATTAAAACCCAGCAAAACTACCCTATGTTTAAGAGAGCTGTAACTAGTTTTCTACATTCAGGACAACTTTCCCGAATTTTGGGTGCTGACTCGGTGGAATCTCTCTTTCACTCTGATGGCGTTCGTGGACTTTGAACCCCGCCAGGCTTCACTGCTGAAGATAATGCGGCTGAAGCAGCAACCCGCAGTCTGCTAACCCTTCAGCCGATAGCTCGCAACTTTTGCCGACAACCATTGATGAAAGACTGAGAACACTGTGTTCTTGTGCCAACCCTCTCCGTCTGGAACTTATGTTTTTAAACGATATGAAACAGTTCTCCTGCTGATGAGTCAACTCAGCTTACAACTGTACATTTATTCCGTTTGTATCATACCTTTGAAGGCAGGTTTTTTTCACTTGAAACAAACTCCTAATCTCGCCCAGTATTGACAAAACAAAAAACCTGAAACAAAACCAATACTGGCTGCAACATAAGGAGTTTGTTTTAGGTTTTTTCCGGTCTTCGAGGTGTTGGAAGGCGCCCAAGAGGTGCATTACCAACTCTTTACAATTGCCTGTAAACTGGCATAATAAACATATTATATGAGTGTCTAGAAGTGTAAAATCCTGAAACGACTAAATCCCGTGGAGTCCGAAAAGGTCAAACCGATTTCGAAGGACGCGACAGTTCTAAAGGCATTCCTTTTGGGCCACATAACAGAATCAAAAGATTAACAACGCCAACCAAGACAGTTGAAGTTTGTTCTGAAGGGTGAGGCCGAGATCCAGTTACTGTTAATTAGGAAACCAATACTTAGATACTCACACCCGACGGCTTTTTTCAGCGAGATTTTCCCCCCGCGGAGCGGGAGAAATGAAGATTGCTAAAAGTAGAACTCCACAGGAGATGCGAACTCGGCAAGAGCAATCTTCGCATTCTGAACAGGGAGATCGTCCACGCCCCGAGTTCACTCCTCTGGGGAAAGCCGATAACACTAGCAACCTAATCGGAATGGACAACAGTCCATCTCCATCAGCACCGACAGCTCCCTGCATGCAATCTCACGCAAGAGGCAACTGCCTGCATAAAGTGGTGACTAAGTCTAAATTGAGCTTTCTTTAGACTAATGCCCAAAGTCTTCCCTCAAAAATGGATGAACTCGAGGCAGTACTTTCGAAGCGGAAACCTGATGTAGTTGCCATACCAAAAACATGGCTACAAGCAAAAAGCGCAGATTTAGAGATTTTGATTCCAGCATTGGAGCGTGGAACGGACTCCCGGAAGATGTGGTCCTCTCAGATACTGTTAAAATTTTTAAACACAAACTGATTCTCATTTGCTGGAAAACTGTGGCAGATATTATGAACAAAGTCTCAGTAGCAGCACCTTGCAACTGGCTCACACTTATCGCTGATTTTAAGCCAATATTTGTATTCTGTACTACTGTTACGGTGGACCTATTATGCAATTTTT
>JAYGXS010000009.1:25306748-25317401 GCA_036362985.1 Ligula intestinalis | reverse complement strand
AATAGGGAGGTCAAGGGCAAAAGCCTTCTTCCCTTAATAAAGTGACTAAAAAGTGTCTGAAAATAATTGTCATCGGCAGTAAATGAACTCTTAAATCAGTGGATGAGTTCAACGGGTCACCGGGTTCAATAAATTTAGAAGAAAAAACTGCCTGAATAGGTAACAGGTTCGATGTGGTTTATTTGGGATCTGATGTTGAGGGTTCTGGACGTTGATGGTTATGGGATAAAATAATATATCGTTGAGTTAAGAAGGGGTCCTCCGGGACAACACGAGAAGGCAGTAGAAGTCAAGGCAACAACATCGAGTTTCGACCCACCAGATTCCAAAGCCAATCTCGAAGACGACAGCGAAGGTTGCAAAAACGAAGAAGAGTTCGCAGCCCTTGGAAGTGATGCTTGACTCTGCAGAGGAAAATGCTAACATATTTCTAAATCATTTTATTATCCTGGGAAGAGCTTCAAATGCAAGAAGGACCCTTTTCAAAATCTACAACTTGCATGTTTGGCAAGGAAACAGACAGTAATGACTTTATTTTCTCATAATTTAAATGCTTATGTAATTTGCCTTTCAAAATCGATAGTGTAGAAGACAGTCTAATATCGAGTGGAAGGTTGTTTCAAATAAAACAAGGTCAAGTTCAAGGCGCGCAACTTATCTTTCAAAGCTAAGTGAAATATATATTTTTATCAGATTTCATCGTTACTTGCTGAAGTTACTATCTTAATTGTTGTTATTTATTTGTGTATCTAACACTTTCGCAACTGCACATACCGGTAGATGTCTTTTTTACCGATAGGTCAAAATATACATTTTTATACTGTTTCAGTGAAACAGTATAAAAATGTATATTTTGACCGACATAGCCTCATTCTAGTTCCGGTAGATTCACGTAAAAAGCAAGTAATCTATTGCGTTAATACTGAATAAGATCTAAAAATTTGGTACTATATCAATTTCCAGCAAGAAATAGTTTGTATTACTCGATATACTATAAAAGATAATCTTCACCATGCGTAGCCTCACCGGTAATTCAAATTTTCTGCCGCAATTTTGTGCATAACTTTGCTTAGAACATATCCCATCACTCACCTTCTTTTCAATATGATACCCAAGCCACAACTGAGACGTAAATTAACCCGTAATACCAATTCTCCTAACGAGAAACCCATCTTAAGCATGAAAAAACTTGAGCTTGATACTTTAGAAAACTTTAGTAAGCTTTATAACCACTATGCTTGTCTGTTTACGGTCCTTGGTGCCATCTTTGATGGAAAGGTATCTACACTCACTTTTCAGCAATGTGAGAAACTAGAGCCTTTCGTCAATATGGTGTCTACTGAGACCCGTGATCGGCAAAAAAGGAATTTTAATTTTTTTTTGAAAAATGCTTCAAAAGATAAATAACCGATAGATGTTGCTGTTCAGTTTCTTTACTCTTGTGGCTTTAATTTGAAAGTTGCAGAAGCTAAAAGACTCTCATCCCGAAGTAAAAACCCGCCGATTCTCGTAAAACTTTTTTCGGCGATAGAAGTAGACCTTATATTCTCTCAGCATGAGCGGTTAACCAACTATTTAAAGGATAATAAACTTTACGTATGCAGGGATAAAACGCCAATGGAGCGTCGGGTTTTATCTAAAGTAGCAAATGAGAACACTGGCTCCGGTTCAACAAAACCAAAAGTTGTCTCTGAGGGCGGCCCTCCCGCTCAGGTAAGCCCACATCCCCCTGGATCAATGTCAGTTTCCCCTAATACTTCTCCCATTCACCTTTCTCGTGATTCGAGTGAGATTGTAGCCTCGTCAGGTTTTCTCCTTCTAAGCCAACCACCTCTGTGATAGCTTTAAATTCCGATAAACCTATGAACGCCCCTAGTAAATCTACGTCAGTTTTCGAATTCGGCAATATGATTACCGATAATAACTCAGTATCTAACAAAGACCCAACCGCTCAAGCTAGCGCTTTTCCTATCCCCAAATCTCATCAAGATCTCCAAATAATTCAGCCAGCTTATAAAATTAACCGTTTTTCAAAACCAGTCATGCAATTTTCGAAGGCAAATTTTCCGTCAAATTTTGGTATAATGCCTCAAAGTCCTATATTCATGCCCCTCCTGGTTTTCCCATGCCACAATTCAGCCGCCCTTTCTATAGAGCCCCTCTAATATGCCTTTCTACAATATGCACCATTCATTTGATAATAAGTACTTGACAAACTATAGACCAGAGCCAGTTTGCTTTCCGCCTTTTTTTTCTCCCATGCCACTTCCCTTTTCGCCACCAAGTTTTCCTTTTCTATAAATACTGACGAGCGTAACCTGCATCTGAAGGATACGCTCAGTATAGTCTCACTCAATGCGAGATCAGTTGTTAATAAGATGACAGAATTTAAAACAGTAGCATTTGAGCTTGATCCAGATGTGCTCTGTGTCACTGAATCTTGGACACACTCTCTTATTTCTGACTCGACACTCGCCATAGATAATTATAGTTTGTACCGACAAGATCGCATTGAAAAGCGTGGCGGTGGTTGCCTTCTTTATATTAAATCATCCTTTGTACATTTCCCGTATCACCTGAGCATTTCGTAATTTTCTGGAAATCTTTGTCTTATTTCAGTCATCCTGCCACACAATAAAAAAGCGATAATTGGGTGTGTCTACAATCCTCCCTGTAACTCAAGTAATGTACTGCATCTGTGTGAAATGTTTGAAAAAGTTGCAGAGACTCAATTCGATGTCAGAATAATTGTAGGTGATTTTAATCTGCCAGACATTGACTGGCATGCAAATACCTGTCCACCAAGATTTCAGAAATTGGTTGACACTATTAACTTTTCAAACATGTCACAACTGGTCAGTTCAAGGACCAGAAATGACAATATATTAGATTTAATTTTTACTAATGATGTCCACCCTCTTTTTATGAATTTTCATCGTGATATTTTCACAAGTGACCATGCCTTAATTCACTGTTGTTTTCCAGTCTCTCTTTCTAAAAAGCCCGATGTAAAATGCAATTACCTCGACTTTCGTAACGTGAACCATGAATTAGTAAATGATTTCGTAAGTACCCTAGATCGGCATAGCATATTTTCAACTAACGATCCCTACTTCTGCCAGGAGCTTTTGCAAAACCTTACAGAAAATATTCAAGCTCTTACCCCACTTAAGATTTTTAAATTAAATTCAGCTTTTTCTACTGTGCCACATTTTCTCCAAAATAGACTTAAGAAATAGCAAAAACAACTTAAGGGTTCGTCTAATAGCTCTTTATCAGTTCACTTAAGAATAGCGCAAATATTTGAATTAGCGCTTCAAATAAGGCTTGCACGAGATAGGCGTAGAGAGGCCACAGCATTAAGTGATGCGAACTCTTCCAGATCAGTTGCTCAGGTCTTCCGTCTTCGGTCGTCGGCTAAGCTTCAGAAAGTCATTCCACCCTTACTCAATGGCAAAAATCATTTTGTTACAGAGGATTTGGAGAAAGTAGCATTACTAAATTCATTTTTCGCTAAGTTCTTTACCATCGAAACTAGCCCCACTCCTGTAATCCCCCTGCTGTGTGATTCAAATCTCAGTACCCTTAATTTCTCACCCGCTTGTATTCAAAAAGAAATGAGTCGTCTTAAAAATTCACATTTGGTTGGAACTGATAACATTCCAAACCCACTCATCAAATAATTAAGAGATTTCCCACCCTTAATGAGTAAGTTATTTTCAGTGTTTCTTGAGAATGGCTTTTTCCCGGACTACTGGAAAACTTCTATTATAATTCCCGTATTTAAATCTGGTTCCCCATCAGATATTCACAATTATCGCGGTGTTCATAAAACGCCCTCTCTGGCTAAACTCTTTGATAAAGTAATTGCCAAAAAATTACAGATTTCTGTATAAACAATAACATTCTCAGCTCCCCACAGCATGGCTTTTTACCGGACCGATCTTGTGAAACATGCCACATGTCTTTTCTAAATCTACTTACTTCCCTTCGTAATGATCATCTATCTGTGGTAGTTATCTATTTTGACCTTAGTAAAGCATTTGATAAAGTTCCTCACAGGAGGCTCCTAGCCAAACTAGAGGCTATAGGATTTCGTAGTCCTCTTACTGACTTCATCACATCTTATCTTTCAAATCGACAGCAAAAGGTTTTAGTGGGATCCTCATACTCTTCTCCTACCGCAATTTTGAGTGGTGTCCTTCAAGGTACCGTGCTGGGTCCTCTGCTCTTTTTGCTTTGCATAAATGATATCTCATTGAGTCTTGAACACTCCCAATCTTATATTTATGCAGATGATCTCAAGTGTGTTTACTCCTTCTCTAACTCTACGGCCGCGAGATGTTTAGAACAAATTCATTCTGACCTGCACGCTCTTTCGGCGTGGAGCTCAACATGGCAGATGGAGTTCTCACCTTGTAAGTGCCGATACATGTGCTTTGGGCCTAAAAGGCTGCCACAACCTGTTATTTGTCAAGGTTACCCAATGACTGAATGTTCCAGTATCAAGGACCTAGGATTAAGCTACACCAATAAATTAGACCTTTCTCCTCACGCCGATAGAATTACAGCCAAAGCCGCACAGATTTGCGGCTTTATCTCTTATAATTTATATCTTCCTGAAATGAACTTAAGACTTTATGGTATGTTCGTGCTCCCCATCTTAAAATAATGTTGCCCTTTTTTCGGTCTCATGAATGAAGGTAGCTGTTCAAAATTGAACAAATTCAAAAAATTTCACACCAAAACTGCTTTATCCGACAGCTTCTAATACTTGCTACTCAAATAGATGTCAATTAACAAAACTAAGGTTTCTTTGGGTCAGGAGATTGGAAGCAGGATTTGTCTCCTTTTTCGGCTTAATAATAGCAAAGATTTACCCAGGACTTCTGTCATTATCCCCGTCAGCAGTCCCTACAACCTAAGAAACTCGGCACTTGTTATACCCCCTCCTGCATCTTCCTCATGTAAACGCTCTTTGTTTTTTTGCTTCCAGATATAGCTTTCTTTGGAATAACTTGCCAATCGAAATTAGGTCGTTAACTAGACTGTCCGCTTTCAAACAGAGACTGCAAATTTATCTTAACACTGATTCTATTAACCTTCTATTCTCCTCATCTTTTACGAGCAGCTTTCTCCATGACCCCGAGAAAGGGCCATTGGGAATTTAGGAGATCCGCTTGAAACTATTCTCTCTGCCTCGTGTCCCCCGAGAACCAAGATGTTTCCATTAACCACCGCTGAATCAAACGAAGCCACGCGGAAGTACTCAGTCTAAAATGCTACAGTTTCGTTGAATACTCACCTTCATCAGACCACCCACACCTATTTCTGCTCTACTACTATGTTCCTACTATTATCTTCCTTAGCAGTTTTTTTCTCTTGCAGACTTTTTGAACATGGAGGCCCGTTGAACACTGTCTCCATTTTCACTGTAAGAGTTTTTTTTAACTGCCATAAGTTTTCGTTTTTAGTTCAAAATTATCTGCAAAACATTGCTAAATGTTGCCCCAAAAGGACAATTTCTGCTGACATTATTACGACTTGCTACGCCTACTTGCACATATTGTCAAATTATTTGTTGAATTTTTATTTTTTCGAAATTAACTTTGTATGTATAGTGCCGTACCGGTGCTGAAAAATTTAAATTCCAAAATTCCAAAAAAGCATATTTGGAGGTAAAAAGCGAGAACGGTTAGATGTGGAGCTACGGGGTGGTAAAATTATAACGGAAGAGTTACGACTGGCGTAAGATCGGTCTACTGGACGGAGGGCGTTAATTTGTGGGAGATTAGGACTATTGTTAACGCAAAACAGATAGCATACACCAGCTTCGAGTCTTCTTACCCAAAGAAATTTAATGTCTGCTAATTGACATCTATCTGTATAACACATACCAGACCCAGAAACAGAAAATATTTTACGAGTGTATACTCGCTGAACCTTTTCAATCTTACTACGGTCATGCTGGGTCCTTAGGCCAAAAAGCGGACAGCAGTATTCTAGTTTAGGGAGAACAAACATGCAGTATAGTTTTAACTTCATTTCTGGAAGGAAAAATTATGCAATATAAACCCACATATCTGTGCGGCCTTGGCAGAAATTCGATCTGAATGAGGTGATAATGCAAGCTTTTTCGTGTTAGTAAGACCCAAATCCTTTATCGTACATCTTTCGTACAGTGGAATATTTTGAAAGATAATGGGTCCAGGAAGCCTTCTGGGACCAAAACTCTAGAAACTACATTTTGATGGGGAAAACTCCATCTGACATGTAACGCCCCAACTTGAGATAGTACGCAAGTCTGCGTTTACTTTATCAACACAACTACTGGCCGTGTCCTTCGAAAATGAGTAAATACACTGAAGGTCATCAGCATAAATAAAATTTTCCGAATTATTTAGCACTTTTGAAATTTAATTTATGTAAAGAATGAAAAGGAGGGGAACTAAAACCGTGCCTTGTAATACGCCATTCGTGATTGGCTGAGGCATCGAGTAGCTATTGCCTACGAAGGCATTCTGGCTGCGGTTAGAGAGGTAGGAGGCAATGAAATCAAGGAGAGAAGGCATGATGCCTAGGGCTTCCAGTTTCACTAACAGGCGCCTGTGCGGCACCTTGTCAAAAGCTTTATTAAGGTCAAAGTAAATCACGATGACTTATTGCTGTTCATTACGAAGTGAAGTAACCAAGTTCAGGAATGCCAAGTGGCAGGTTTTGCATGATCTTCCAGGTAGAAATCCGTGTGGTGAGGTGTTTTATAGTGTATTTTCTACACAAAAATCGAGAATTTGATTAAAAATGATCTTTTCCAGAAGTTTGGTTAGGGCCGGGGTTTTATGAACACCTCGGTAGTTATTTACGTCCGAACAAGATCCTGACTTGAAGACTGGAAGAATAATAGATGTCTTCCATGAGTCAGGAAGGAAACGGTTTAGAAGATAAGCTGAGAATAGATAACTTAGCTGAAAACTTCCTTGATAAGTGAATTTGGAAGGCCGTCAGTTTCAGAGAAGTGCGAGTTTTAAGACTGATAATGTGCTTACGAATTACTTCTAGGCAGAAATCTATGGTACTGATAGTATTGACTGAGCATGGCTGAAACGACAGGAGCAGTTCAGATTCCATCGTAAGGTGCTTTGCAAGGAATGCCTTGAACAGTTCAGCGTTCTCAGACTCACCTTGCACGAAGTTTTTATTTTCTTTCAGTAAAGGGGGGATTTCCTGACCTCGTTGAGCGGAGGACCGACGACGGAACAGTTATGCAGTCGATTTTGCAGAGTTTAACTCGCTGAGTGCGCATGATTGTCTCTGTTTGTCACGTGCAAGACGAATCTTAAATGCTAATTCGAAAATCTCTGCAATTCTAAGGTGCACAGATAATGAACTAGTAGACTGGTCTTTCAACTGTTTTTGCAATTTCTTTAGTCTAGACAAACGAAAATGAGGAACAGTGGGCTCCGACGTACAAGGCTTTACATTTTTGATCGGAACAAATTCGAAAATGCTATTTGAAATTGCCGTCATTAAGTCACAGAGAATTGTTACACTGTTCGTGGAGGACAGCTCCTGCCAGTCTAGTGAGTCCATAAACTTGTTTATTAAATTAATATCAGCTAGGTCAAGCACACGATAGGTACGAGTGGTGCTAGCATGTTTCGTAGAAGCAAGCGGAACGCAAATATAGGTCAAAGTATGCTCACTTGGGAAAAGGTTCTGATTGTAGTCCACGAAAAGGAGGAAAATATCATTCGAGAAAATTAAATCTAAAATATGCTGATTCCTTGTTAAGGAACAGACCAACTGAGACCAGTTTGAAAAATTTATGGTATCTAGGATGAGCTGAAATCTGGATGGACAACAGTTCAATGACCAACCCATTTCGGGAAAGTTGAAATCCCCAGCAATAACTTAAGCATCAAAGGCGGACTCCGAAATCAACCTAAATATTTCGCAAAGCTTTTCATCATCTTCCGACAATGAGCTAGGGGACTATGAATGCATCCAATAATCGCCTTTTGTTGAGGAGACAGCATAATGGATGCAAAGCAGTAATTGATCGAGAATGACGCAGCATCTAGGTCGAACGGGAAATGCTTAAAAATAGTTTATATATAGAGAAGACAACCGCCACCACGTTAACTAGGGCGGTCTTGACGGTAGAAATCAAATTCGTCTATTATGAGATAAGCATCTATCCTGTAAAGTCTGTCCTTTGACTCATGTGGGCTCTTGGCTCAACTTGTGCGTTGTTTAAACCTATCAATAACCAATTTTGTTTCAACAAACTATAACACACAAGCACATTTTCAGTTTGGACGCGTGCCAACAACTGTCTTGCTAAACACACTCCACAGCTCAATTCTCTCCTCACCTGCCGCTGTTTATTTCGCCCTTCAACGACACCTCTCTGGTGATCATTCTCGGGCTCAGGAGAATCCAACAACAATTTGCAAACAATAATTTCCTCAATTTGCACAAGCGCGGCACAACGAACTTGGATCCTGATCTTCACGGAGTCATCCTTTGGCAAATCGACTGCTTGACTACTGCCGTTTAGGACCGTGAAGGATCTAAGTGAGTTGTATCATTTCTAATCTTCATCGTCATCTTCCTACACCGGTTTTGACAATTTTTTCATGAGAATAGTTTTGTAAATCACTTACTAGCAGTTAGAATACCTCAGAAAGTTTTCCATTGTGTGTTTGCCAAAACATTGTGTATTTGCAAATTTGGTGACCCCGTTTCTATTATCATCCACGTCGTATTATTTATTCCATTCACTTGTTTTTTTTTTCGTTTGACTCTGCCGTTAATACGTTTTTTAACATGGGTGACGAATACCACCAATTCCACGATTGCGACGAAGATGATGCTGGTTCTAACAACTCGTGTATACCACCTGATCAGGACGAGCCTCAGGCTTTTCAGATATCAATTAAGCTTTCCCCGTACGAATTGCGTAACCCGATGGTCTGGTTCAAACAGATCGAGGCTGGTTTTGCCTCATGTCAGATTACTGGCGAGCGTACGCGTTACGCATACGTCGTGCAGTACTTACCGTTCGACATCGCTTTCACCGTTCAGGATCTTATTGATCCTATCCCCAAAGTCAAGCCCTGTTAGCTTAAAAAAGGCTATTCTTGAGCGTACGGCACAATATGCCGACTGCAAGCTTCGCCAACTCCGCAACAGCGTCGAGCTTGGCGACCAAAACCCCTCTGCTCTAATGCGCCACATGCGTCACCAGCTTGCTGGTCGCACCTTAGATTATTTTATTTTTCGTCGCATTTGGACGGATAAATTACCCTATCCAATGCAACAGGTACTCACCCTGCTTGATGACGATGTTCCGCTGACCAAACTCGCGGATCATGCAGACCGCATCCATCAATGGTTCCCCGGTACTAGTTCGTACGCTGTAAAACTAGCCTCCACCTCAGTACCTCAGCATGCCGTCTCCCATGTTTCGGCCTCACGATCCGACCGTAAACCTGACAACCGTACACAGCGAAAGTCCACTAAATCGCTTAATACCTCATCCCCGTGGTCCACTTCACCCTCTCAACCGATTCGAGGCTTTATAGACAGCAGAGATGACGACCGGCAGGATCTTAAAGTAACTGTCAGGTTATTGGGCTCTCAAGTGAGCACGATGTGGTCCACCGTCAACCGGCTACAAACCAGTCGTCCCTTTGCAAGCCGCAACCGCTCTAACTCAAAAGAGCGTGCAGAACGTGCAGGTCTGCTGGTACCACCGAACAGTCGGCCCAGATGTTATTAAATGCGTCCCGCCTTGTTCTTACGCTAGACGTTCACGTTTGGGAAACGGCGCCGCCAGCCAGTAATGGCGATGACTGGTGCTGGCCATTTGCGACACAGTCGCCTGTTTTACGTGACCGACAAGTCGACAGGGTTCTATTTCTTGATCGATACAGGCGCAGAGGTTAGCGTTTTATCGACCCCTCGTCGTCATCATCTCCAGCCATCGCAGTTTACACTGCAGACCGCGAACAACACTTCTATCGCCACGTTCGGTCAACGGTCCCTGATTTTAGACCTCGGGCTTTGTTGCCGCTTCCAATGGGTCTTCATCCAGGCCGACGTCCAGTCGCCTATCATTGGAGCAGATTTCCTGTCACACTTCGGCCTCACAGTTGACCTTAAATATCAGAAGTTTCTAGATCCTACTACTTAGCTGTTTACTGTTGGGGTAATCTCACGTGAGCCTTCCGCTGGCATCCACTTGGCCGTACCAAGCCCGCCATTTTCTGACATCTTGAGGGATTATCCTTCCCTTTCGAAGCCCTGTCAGTTTACGGAGCAGGTTCAACACGCCGTTCGCCACCATATCACTACCACCAGCAGACCGGTCCATGCTCATCCGCTTAGGCTTCATCCTGAGAAGCTGCAAATCGCGAAGAATGAATTTTAGCCGTCCTTCGTCCAGTCCATGGGCTTCACCACTGCACATGGTTCCCAAAAAGTAATCCGATGATTGGCGGCCATGCGGTGATTATCGCGCTCTCAATTGAGCTACAGTCCCGGACCGGTACCCGATTCCCCATACTCATGACTTTTCCCACATGTTGGCTGGAAAGACGATTTTTTCCAAGATTGACCTCGTGCGAGCATATCACCAAATACCGGTCG
>JAYGXS010000009.1:25254631-25306738 GCA_036362985.1 Ligula intestinalis | reverse complement strand
TAAGTGAGTTGTATCATTTCTAATCTTCATCGTCATCTTCCTACACCAGTTTTGACAATTTTTTCATGAGAATAGTTTTGTAAATCACTTACTAGCAGTTAGAATACCTCAGAAAGTTTTCCATTGTGTGTTTGCCAAGACGTTTTGTATATTTGTAGTGATATAGCCTCTACACTCACTTGTGACAAAATAAACGAGAGTATTTAAACGTTTGCATTCCTGACAGTAAAGAGCTCCTTTTTTCGATCTACCTTGGCTACATTGACAGCATATTGGAGCACATAGTGCAAATGTTTCGCTCAAAATTTACAGGTTTCTCTCCGGCTATTAAGTGAGGATGCACTAAACGAACGCGAGATGCTTTCACGATAACATGAGGAATCTAGGGATTGGGACGTTCACGCTTCTTTCTGTCGTGATTGACTTAGTGAAGAGATTTGACGTGCCACTCAGTAGAAGTTCAATGCAGTAATGATATTTCTTGGCTAGCTACCATACTAAACCCTTAAACTGATTTACTTCATTTATTTGGTTTATATTTGATGACATGAGCGGCGAAATCCAAAATTTGTTTCTCGAGTGTTTTCCGTTCTGGCATGACTGAAAGCATTTCTGAAAGGGCTCAAGCGTATGGACCACAGTTTTCGCCTTTGGTCGGGTATTAAACTCAGCTTACAATATGTTTCAGTGCAAACGTGCTTAATCTTTGAATGCACGGCTTACAACGGAAACGGTTTTGAATCAGTAAGGTATCGTTTACGATTCGATTAAGGTTAGGTTATTTCTTCACCTTTATGTGTCCGGAGATTGTCGGGTCAACAGAAGTATAGTCGATAAGCCAGCTGTCCGCATTTGATGCGCAAAAAATTACCCCCTTGCACTACCTCCATCTTTTACTTCATGAATACTTCTCTGGCGAAATCTCCCGTCCTGTAGATGAAATCCGGACCAAAATTGGTCAGTTATGCTGCTTTAAATCACGAGATTCCAACTCGAAACAAAAGTTAAGACTGAAACCGCGTGAAACCGGACCTCATTGTTGAAACCCATGGCTTTTTCACCGTCCTCGCAAGAACCGTCCAAATTAATAAAAGTGGTTCACGTGACATTCTCTGTAACACCACATCACGTCTAAGTCGGAGATTTTCCAGAGCTGCGTTAATCTGCAATGGCCTTAACGTCTAGTAGTCTAGGCAGATAGTATTACCGAAAATGTCAAAAGAGACTGCTATGGCCATGTCTGGGTCATTAGTGAGTCAAACCCGATGGCAGGTTGTACACCACTGGAAGCTCGAACTCGCGACCTTTCGAACAGAAGTCTAACCATTGAGCCCAGAACTCGTTGTCCTGCCGTTTTAGAACGAGAGACACTGGCACTTCTTGAGAAACGTTCAACGATCGCTTATTGAACCCACTCATCGAGCCTGGCGTGGTGCACCACTTAGGGCTGTGGATGACTTGCTGATGCTGGCTAGAAGCGGCTAACTCAGTCTACCTTGTCTTTGCCGGCATCAAAGACTACTAGCCGCTACGGCTGCTGTCAGGGCCCGAGAAATAAGACCCGCAGCCAATCAGGACGAGCGAATTGCGTTAGCGATCGGTCAACGTTCACCAACGAGAGACAAAGCTTTATATGGACGAAAAAGATCGAGGGACCGTTCAGAGCCAAACGTGTTGCCTAGGCCCGCTAGTAACCGACTTTGGGTCAACCAATAATCGAGCAAATGAGTGCTTGTTTGTGCGACAGTTACACCGCCGTGTGCCACACAACAAGGTGGGCGCAGAGTCAGTGGCTTGTGGTTGATTTAAAATATAGTTATACTTCAATTGCCCAGCATCTTCCACATGCTCTCCTCCTCTTCCAGTTGGATCGGGCGTCGAGAAAGAGTTTAGAGGACCGACTGTGGGATCGAACCTTAGTGGCGTGGGAACCTACACCTAGACAGGTCACTTCTGATGCGCGAACAAACAACCATGATTTCACGCAACAATATAAAGAGGGGTGGGGCAGTTAATACCCCAAATGATTTGGCGTGCCATAAAGACCACATTAAGAAGGAGGTATTGCAGCCTGACCCTCAGTCCACCATTTGGCCACTATACACCAAGACACACTGGGCTGCCTTTATTGGTTTGCGGCGCATAATGACAGATTAAAGTTCGTCAGATCAGTTAAAGTGAGGAAAATGCCCAGAGACCGTCGGTCTAACTCTCCCTCTCTCTCTTTCCACTCTCAGGTATCAGTCCAGTGTCTCAGCCGGTCAGTTATCTGCTGCGATTACAAATCTTTTTGTCTGACCGAACTGGAGAGTTCGTTTGCGCGTGCCACACCCAAGACCTGATCCACCCACACCTACACAATTTACCAGAGCATCAGAAAAAAGGGGTGGGTGTCGTGAGTATTTTGTATGTGGCTTGCTGCAGCAGACAATAGATGACTAACTCTAGGACCTTTCGGGCTGATACGGGTAGAGCAAGTATCTTTTGATCCCTGACATAGGAACGAAGACTCCATAACAAAGGCATCTGGAGGGCTGCACTCTCAAATGTTGGTTCTTGGCTTCAGACCATATCCCTAAGTAAACCACTGGGCAAACCTTAAACATCACTTTTGTCAAAAGTTACGACTTTTAGAAAATTCCCATTGAAAATGTCAGGATATAACTTGGCGAACGTACGTTTGTTCTCGATAAATTCTCGTCAGGCCTTTACATTTATATGGCATGAATAAACTATGGTGGTTGGTGGACAGATGAAGTGTTCTTGTTTTCACGGTGGAGAGGAGGGGGGAGAAAGGGATTGGGGGGGAGTTGAGCTCAGAATGTCAATCTCTAGACGGTCCGGCGTCAAAGACCGCTGATAAGGTGTACGTGGTTGGAGTTGGACTTGGTTGTCTCTGCGGGGGCCCGTTTCCGAGGCCTGTGGTCCGCCGTGGCCGCTCGTGTTACCTAGTTTCGCCCATGGAAACTGCGGCGCCGCGACGAAATTCTTTTGGGCGCATAGCACCGGTCTGCGTAAGTTGATGGCGGCCGCCTCTGCCGTCGCCAACAGACGCTGTCCGAGGAATTTCGAGTAGCTTGAAGGCACCTTGTAAATCACTCGGAAGGCCTCTTTGGCATCCATGCGGTGGGCTGAGTCTACCAGGTGCGTTAGAATGGAACTGTTTACACCTTTAAGTTTGGCCTTCCCTTACCATGTTGGTATGTGTTCCCTTACTATTTTGGACAAGCGCTGGCTCGTGAGACCAATATTTCCTACCTCATAGGAACAGGTAAATAAATATATGCACATTGAGGTGGTCTGGGTTGGCAGTTTATCCTTGATCTCCGTATAGGATGAGAGTAGTTGAGAACAATATATGGGCATTGGCTGCTGGGAAGGTAGTTGCTACGGCTTTACTCAGGCACCTCCTTAGAAGTTTGCTTGGTCCATCCCCTTGAAATGGGACCCTGATGAATATTCGTTTCTTTTCTACTGGCGGCCTTTCAGTCATGTTTCAGCGATAAATAGACTAGGACACCCATTTTGTTAAAAACTTCTTCAACAATCTTACGCTCCTATTCAATGCTATCAGTCGAGCAAATCCTCCTCACCTTTGCATCAAACACCGGGAAATTAAGACGTAATAAGCACGGTGGTGTTAACCGACAAATGTTGAGATTGAAAAAGCAGAATGCAGCAAATAACTTATCTGTAGGCGACTCGACTACGCATTGGCCAAGGACTGTCTGAGCATGCAGTAAATTGTTACCAAGCAGCCGCTATTTAAATCTTCATTTCTCGTTTTTATTATCTTAAATTCTACAGGTTGTGACGACAGACTGCACTGGTAGAGGCAGTACCGCAAGACACAAAGAGTAACGCGACTCAGTTAATAAAAAGGGGACATTTTGATAGCAAGTTAGTTTAGCGTCTTGCTTTTGTGCCGCGTTAGAAGGAGGTGGATCGAAAATGGTCTATAATTTACTCACACAGAATTTCTTCCCAAAATGGTTTGACATCAAAGGGAAAAAAATAATTTTATTACCGTTTGTGCATCAGTTTGGCGCATGATTAAAAACAAATCCGTCAGAAGAGTAAACATTGAAAAATACGAAAAAAGGAGCTTTTGACCGCATATTTTGGCTGCAGTTTACGACAACTGGTCCGTCATCCCTATCACTTCGTGATAAGGAAGTTTTCAAAGACCTTAAATTTCAGACATTTAAATTTATGCGTTCTGAAAATCACTTTTTAAAACGCATCAGCAACCGCTCTCAAAGCTGATGACCCCACCAAATGTCAGCGCTTCGTTCACATACCACAGCATAAAACAGTTTACAAGCCTGGATCCATGTGCGTGGTGGGATTTCAAAAAGCCAGAGTATGAAAATACCTTTGCCGAGTATCTCCTATGTCGTTCCTTATCCAACCTCAGAAAATCGTGGCTTCATCACCCGTACCAATATTTCGATAGTCGCAATCACAGCAGCTATATGCTGCTATTAGCCAAATCTTCGATCAAGCGGCCCATGACTCACTCTGGTATGACGTTTAGACATTACCGCCCACACCACGCTAGCAGACGGACGCGTGCGCACAAGGCCTGGGCCTGTCGCGCGTCACGGCTTCAGACCACCACTGAGTGTCGGCATACAATCGACAAAGCCTACTGGTCCTTTGCTTTCTCTTCCTCTACGGAGCTGGGCGAGATAGTTGTGGTGCTCTGAACACACCCATGGCTCAGACTTCTACAAAAGCACGCTGGGCATTGCGACCTGACTCACAGTCGGCCAGTCAGTCACTTTGCATGACTCTAGACTGACCGTGCGGTCCTAGTAATCACATCAATTGACAACGCTCCATGCTGCGGCTTTTGGCGCACCGTTATAGCTTCAAACGCGTCAGACTGTTTACAGTGAGGCAAAAACGCTGCACCGTCGACCTCGTCTCGATAGATTTGGAGCTTATAGACGTGTCAAACAGCGAGTTGATCGACAGCGTGAGAAGGACGGATAGTGTGTGCAGAGTGGATAATTACGCATGGGAGAAGGGCCTGACAGAGCGAAGGCAGGAGGAGTCACGCGCAGTTGCGCTGGGCGACAGACTCCCACACACGCACAAGTTTTTTTGGAATTGGGTGGGCGTTTCGGTTCTCATGTGCGTGAAATTTCCACGGTAGGGAGCCTGCATTTCAGTCTGTCAAACGGCCGCTACACACGCAAACGGACAGGACCGGCTGCGATGTCTTAAGTATGCCATCAGTTTGTTAAGAAGCAGGCGCGCCTGACACATGTAGACGAACAGTTTAGCCTTCTTTACCGCTGCGTCTGATCCCACCTTCTGTATTTTGTCTCTATCTGGACATCAGAAACAAGTGGGTGTTAAAGGAGACAGTTTCATAGATGCAGCGCCAGTCTGCTAGCATTCTAAACTACGCCACTAATTTCGCGCAGCTGTGAAGCACATAGTCGGTAATTACGGTCCAACTGCTATATATACGGCATTTTAATCAGTCAAAATTGCTATAAAATTATTAAAAATCTCGAGTATCGCCAGTCCGACAACGGCTCGACCGAATCCCAAAAGGGGAATTCAACTGCTGGGCCAAAATTAAGCGTTTGTTGCCGTATGATAACAGTGTACTGTGTAGAGACAAGTAAGGTATGGGCAAGGTTGAAATGCATTGAGATAGTGGGTACCAGCTAGACTGACTTTCTGACTCATCCGACCGGCGAGGCATAGTCCTAATCCTGGAGGCAGCCTGCGCCTCATCATGTGTATTTCGCGTGGACGGGCCTCTAATTTGGCGTACGAGCGCGTCCATTAGGGAGTATTAAAACAAAAACTTACCGCACTTCTGTTTATGGGACATAAGGTGAGGAGCAAGTAAGTGTTCATAGGCATGTTCCGAATTATCAGGCAACCGATAGGGCGCTATGATTTCAAAGGGACGATATTTCAACCTTTGCTGTGGCAATATCCGCTTTATGCTCCACTAAGAGAATTTTGCACCAAGGATTTAAGCATGAATCATTTTATATCAAGGCAAACTTGCATAGCATCTACTCATGTCCACTTATTTTCTCACCCGCATTGTTATACTACTGTGGGCCGACAAATCTAAACAACCACACCGACCTCTTACTCAATCCCTGTGCAAAACTACAGTAAGAGATACTGAGGTCTGTGTAATAATGTCATAGTGGACCCAGTACTGCTTTATAACAGTCTGATTGACGTGTATAATCAGTTGGCAGCCTTCAAAGTTACTACTGTCAGTGGGTTGTGGTGAATTAAAACGCACCAGATTTGTAAAAAGGGATATACTGATTTGCCGTGGGGATTGTTGCCACAGTTTTGGCCCCAATCATCCCTCATGCATGCACCAGTCGGCTGTCCAAACATGGTGTAGTGGCCCTTTTGCAGCCACTTGGAACCCAAGACCAGCCGCTGGCGCATGATTCATCTAGCCTGCTTGTGCGCCCACTGCCTCCTGGGGCTAGGCGCTAACTGTCCTTGACCGACGCGCAAATACTCCTCAGCGCACCGCTCGCTCAGGCTAGCCAGCGTTAGCCAACCTCAAGGTCGTCCGCCCACGCTGGTCTAGACATCAGCAGCCCCATTGGCCCCGGGACAAAGCATTCGCCGGCGGTTCCAGATTCTCTGGAGCCGACCCGAATAGGAAACGGACGCACTACTCCGCGAGTCAACATTCTCTCCATCTATGCTCCGTTTCATTGTGTACACAATAAACTCTTCTACTCTGGCCTTCCAAAGACTTCTCCTATCTCCAAAGAAACCAAGGCCTCGAAGATTTTAGCTGTTAGGGTTAACCCTCTAAGCCTTACCATCCTTATAATGGCAGCTAGCGTGTTATGAGGTTGGACCTGGTGTCGGTCACGGCACGTAGACCAATTACTGAGGCACGTCAACCGGCACACCATGTATGACAGCTTTAGAGGGCAAACAAGCGAAATGCTCTCATTGATTCTTTCCAACGCAGGGTCACTGTTCAAAGTAAGAGTACTCCAGATAATTCCTAAATGAGAAAACTGTCACAGTGGTGAATCCTGCCCGTAGAAAGTGGCAGTTTCTAGTAAGCATAGGAACGACCAACGAGGAAATTCTCAATCCACGCAAGAAGTCTGCCTCCGATACCCATCGGTCTCAACTTGTGCAGGCGACGTTGATGCGGAACACTGTCGAGGGCCTCCCGGAAATCACTGTAGGCCGTATCTATGGTTTCTTTTGCATCATTTGCCCTTGTCCAGCTTTGCATCAAGTAAAGCAAGTTTGTAACGCATGACTCACCACTACGAAAGCCAGATTGTGCATTCGACAAAATATTAGGAGCTTCACAATATATGATCAAATGCTTCTTGATGATCTTCTCCACTACTCTGCAGCATATGGAGGTCAAAATCACGGATCTCTAGCTATTCGCAACTGCATGACTATCGCTTTTGTAAAGTGGTGTAATATGCACTGTTTCCCAGTCCGGAGGAAGGATCCCAGTATCAAACTATTTCTGGCACATCCAAGAACGCGGTTTAGCCAGCTCTTTAGCAGACTTGGCACCTATGGCTGCTAAAGTACTACCAGCTACTGGAAAAAGTACAAAAAAGGGCAAAACATCGTGAAGGGCCTAAAGCTCTCATTTTCGAATGTAGACTAAAAGCGCTTATCCAATTTCCTCTTGAGTACAGGTAAATCCGCGGTGATCTAACATGCACGTACAAGATCGTGGGGAATCGTGACTGTGCCCTTCATTTTGATGACTTCTACACGTTTGCCACATCTACTAACCTCCCTAGGAATTCTCTCAAACTCCGGGCAACCTTAACCCGTCTGGATGTCCGCAGACATTCGTTCTCACAACAAGTCATCGCTGCTTGGAACGGACTGCCCGAGAAGGTCACAGTTGCATTCAAATGCAAACTGGATGGATATATTCTTAACAGATACCGTTCATATGCACAAGTCAGCACTGTCAGTAGTCAACTACGCATTGATTAAATCTATAGTTAAAATTTGTACATATGTATATGTTACTCATTATATTATAGTAACATATTTTATGTTGGATACATTGTGCCTAGAAGAAAGCATTGAATGCTCTCACTACAACGTTGGTCATACCTACAGCTAAAATTTGTACATACCTATATGCTACTCACTATTTTATAGTAACATATTTTGTGTCGGGTATTTTATGCATTATGTTTTCAATAGGGTCTAAAAAAGTGTTGCCTACTACCCTAAATATACTAAACTACACTGAACTAAGTTCCTTTAGCAATTTTGCAAGAATCTCGTTTGGAACAGGAGATTTATATTCCTTCAAGCTGTTCAGTTCTTGGAAAATTGTTTCCACTCTAGACAAGCCATCCGCAATATTTGGCGCTTCCACGATCTCTATGGTGAAAACCGACCGAAAGAACTCAGCAAAATGTTCTGCTTTGTTTTTACAGTCGGAGATTTCGAGACCGTCATCATTTTTCATAACAGGGATGAAGTTCCTGTTAGGTGTGCTTTTCGTTAAGTAGCTGTATAGCAACTTAGGATTTTTGACAACTCGATTGAGTAAATCACTCTCAAAGTCCCGTCGTTCTTACTCAGTCGTTGGGTTGCCATCTTTGACGCTCCCTCAAATATTGCGACTGACAGCGGTGCTCAATTCGAGTTTAACCCTTTCCAGTCTCTTCTCTCATTTCTAGACTGTACCCACCGCCTCCGCATACAGCATAACCTCCGGCTGCCAACGGTATGGTCGAGTGGTTTCATCACCAGCTGCGAGCCTTCATACGCGCCTCACCCTATCTGGAGACATTGATGGACTATCTCATCATGGTCCTCTTGGACATCCGCTCCTCCCTCAAGTCGGCCCTAGACTGCTCTACTGCTGAACTTATGTTTGGCACTATTGGACGAATTCCTGGTAAGATGATCCGCCATCCCCTAAAGATGCGGTCAAGGATCCAGCCTCCCCCCTACTGCATCGCATCTGGCATTTTTTTCGGACAATATCTCCGGTTCCGCCCAGGTCCTCTGTCTTCGAGTCTTGTCTCGAGGAAGACTTGGCAACGTGTGATCGAGATCGGCGGTCCCTGGAATCACCCTACGCGGGACCTTTCCGTCTTGGCCCGTGAGGGCTGAACACCTACAGCATCCAAAAGTAGGTTGTGAGCATTGGCTGGCTCAAAGCTGCTGCCCGGACACTTCGCCGGATGAGCCCTTTGGCCACCTGCCCCCCTTCTCATCCTCCTCGACCCACTTTTCTACCACAGCACCTTTTACCACTTCTTCCCTGTCCGCAATTTCAACCTGCTGCTGCTCAAACTATAACACTTCGGCCACTGCTCACACCCAGTCCTCTTCTCAACCCCCTGTAGAGATCACCCTGAATGGACCTCATGTTCACTTTTCTGAGCGTTTTGTAACTCATATTTTTTAAGCATCAACCGGGCGTTCGGCGTCACTACACACCACCTTCGGTCCTTCTGGGGGCGGGGGAATGTGGGAACCTGCGTTGACTCATGCTCTCTTCACTAACCAAGTCTTTGTGTACTCGCAGGTGACGAACTCTCCCGCAACTTTTTTGTTTATCACTGCAAAAAGCCCGCGATATCCTGCCCTTCTCACACTCTCAGTCGACTCGCTTCCTGTATCGCATATTCCGCATTACCATTTTTTTCGTTGATTCATTTTGGCCTATCACCGTAGTTTGCAGTAGTTGAGTCGCTAATTTCTAGGAATTTAGTTAGCCATTACAAAATATGGGTTATAGCAAGCATGCAAGAAAAATGTATTCTAGTATTTGCGCCCAAGTAAATTGATTTTTCTTGATATTATGTACGGCGAAGGAGCAATATATTTCAGATTTAAAGTTTTTCAATTCCGGAATCACTGTGAACTTCGAGATTTCTGTACAGATTCTATTTCTATACATTTGTCTTTTCTCATTGATCCGAGTTCGTGTATACTAATGTTTGAATCGATCAGCGACATCGATTTTGGAACTCTTTACCAAAGTGCATTTAGTCGACCACAATGTTTACTTGAAACTGCCAACTTCTTCGAGCAGGATTCACCACTGTGACAGCCTGCTCGTTCAGCAGATTTCTGGAATTAACTGGATGACTTTTGTTTTGAAGAGTGATCCTGTGTTTGAGAGAATCGACGATAGAATGACGTTTGTTTGTTCCGATAGCTACTATACAAGGCGTGCGGTGTGGCGCGTCTCAGACGTTGGCCTAAGCGCCGTGGCAGACACCAGGCCCAACCTCGTAACTTTCATGCATGTAGGACCTGAAACCCCAACTCAATTCCATGAAAACTTGTTGTGCGTACGTGGGAGTCTGCTGCCCAGCGCAATTGCGCATGGCTCTTCCTGCCTTCGCTCTGTCAGGCCCTTCTCCAATGCGTATTATCCACTCTGCACACACTATCGGAACTTCTCACGCTGTGCATCAACTCGCTGCTTGATAACCCCATCAACTCTAAGTCAATCGATACTCCGCTTCATTTGATTGGCTGAAAACGACAGAGTTCTCATCACGCAGGCAAATCAACACAAATTCATAGACACACCTGGCCGCTGACTCATCACACAACCTATGTACTGTTAATTTTGCGGCAGAAAAGTTTTGTTTACAAAAATAATCTTACCTGACTTGTGATTTGGGCGATACTTCTGTTGTCGACGCAACCACTTGCGACACGTATTCTAGGTCGTGTGTGGCACGCGTAGACGGCCCTACATTTTTAACAGAAACCTTATGCGCAGACAACGCACCAGTCGGATAATCGGCCTGGAAAGCGTTTTTATGTATAGGGGAGGGAAAAGAGCAAGGTGGAGTCCTGGGAACGTGTCGCCCTTGGCATACATGCATATTCTTCGTCACAAATAAGCTGAAGCAGGCTGCGACGGTTTCTTCTTCAGGTAGCCTCAATGGCACGCCCCGTCAGTTGGGATTCGAGCCACCCCTTTCCTGTTTACATATCGTCATCTGTTCACTGCCATTCCGTGTTATTAAACTAAAGTCAAGGTCCATTGTCAACAAAACCTATTCCATACCAAAGCAAAAAGAACCACAATTCAGGCGTTTCTCGGGCAAATCACCCGAATTTACGTCTTTTTTTGAATGAGCTTGTCAAATGGCCGCTCGGAAAACCTGTTACTAGCCTCGGGGTTTAGAAACGAGGAATCAATTCGACCCACTGAAAATCAGATAAACTAATTCGAGCTGTCCACTGGCGATAGTCTAAAAGCATAACAATTGCGAACCACACGACCAATGCTCATTGATCAAGCAAGCATTGGAAGCCCTACTGAGTTTTTTCAAATATATAGAGCGTTGCGCAGTGGAACTAATCTTTGCGTCATGTCCATACTTGATAGGGAAACCATCTAGGGGAACAGGCTCTTTCAAAAGGACAGAAATTCAGCTTCACTCCTACATGAAGGAATTCATTGCGGATCATATGGTTCTGAAGAAACAATCACGATGCCTCGAGAACAAGATGCAACTGCAAATAACAAGAACCATTAACAACCGCAAATTTATATCAAACACATGTCAGATTGGACATTTCTGTGAAATAAATGATCACTGTTTGCCATTTTGCCGAATCCTTAAATATAGGATCGCTGATATTGTGACTCGTGTTCTGACGACCTACCTGCTGAAGACCGAAAAGTTGCAACCCCTTAAAGGCTTTATGTAAGTTAATGCCGTTTTCGGCAACGATTCCTATATATAGAACACTTTTTAGTTTACTATACATACCTACCTACGCCGAAAGATTCGGTGTCCAGATATGTCATCGCGCTCATCATCTCCCGAAGGTAAGGAAGAAGAGGGGGCTAGAGAAACGTTTTAGAGACGACTGCAAGAATCCTACAATCCTTTGAAATTGGAGTGGCGCATATACCAGATTTCATAATCAGACAAAAAATCATGAAGCCCAATGACCCGCTGCCAGCAACCGAGCAATCAGCCGTAGTCTACACCCTACCATGCAAAAACTGCGAGGCAAGGTATGTTGGAGAGACAGGCTAACGCATAGTCACAAGATTACACGAACATAAACTTGCAATCAATCGCAAGGACAATTTGTTTTTGGTCTATGGCCATGTGCAACAGCTGAAACACGAATTCACCTTTGAGAAAGCGAGGGTGATCGACAGCGCCAATGAGAAAATGGCCAGGCTAGTGCTGTAAAGTCGGTCCTCCACTGGCACAATCAACAGAGCTATCGACCTGAACCTTGCCTACCAAGCGCTTCGCACAAGGCTCGGATCAAGTCGGCCAAAGGCAGTAGGGCAAACGAATACGCAGGACCGAGAGCCAGCGCCCACAGAAATAGGGTTGGAGGTCGGAGGTCACGCGACCAACATCAAACACTGCCTCAAAGTCGCAGCTGCGAGGCAAAGAACAACTCAGGCGAACAGCAACGACTGATCAGTCCTCCGGGTGACGTGGGGGAGGCCAGTAAGCATACTTACTCGCCTACAACTATGCTGACCGCGGGGGGACGAAGGTCACGCCAGCTCACCAGTAGCCAACCTCCGTAAGACCAAATGCGGTTGGCAACACACGGGCAGGTCAAACTTCACACGTCCAACACCGATATAATTTGAGGCAATAGGCAAGTCAGACTAACTCAAGACCACCAGACTCAACTATCACTAAACTCTGACGATGGAAGCGAGAAGGTTTCCCGAAACATCAGTTCAAATATACTTTGGTCCATGAACCCACCCCCTCTTTTTCTTCCTTACCTTTGGGAGATGGTGAACGCGATACCTACCTACTTATTTCGTTATACATAACCCATATCCTTACCGTAAGAGGCAAGCTTGGAGTTTGCTACTACCATGTTCCATGTAAGGAATTGCTGTCCCGTTTTCGCGCACAGTTTTCTACAGAACACTTTCGAGATAACTGAAGGGTTCAACGTTTGCCGGCACCCCAAGACCCTGATGAGCATGCAGTGTTCAATCAGAAGGCAGGAAAACAAAGGCTGGGCAAAAAACGATAGTCTATTGCAAAATCACGTCGATGACAAAATGCAAGGATTCGAATAAAAGCAAGGTGATTGTGGGAGAGAAGGGCAGACGTGAAAAAGACAATCAATCGAGCCAAACATACACTCTAGGCTTCTTAAAAATACTAATTGTTGATTCCAGCTCAGTCAACTTGCTCTCCAAGTCACTTCGATGTCTGCGAACCCTCACGGTGTCCATTCGAATCGGCAGACGACCAAGTTCTTCAACGACTTCGGCAAGAGCTAGCCACGCATGCAGATAAAAAAGGGACAATTATTGAGTGCAGAAAAAAAGCCTCTGTAACATACAAAAAGAGGTTGAATTTTGCATTGTAAGTTTTAAAAAGTGCATGGTCTGTTTAGGCAGTTGAGCCTTAAACTACGCATTTGACTAAATGCTCAGGTACCAGGTCTTCATCTGCAAACCAAAAACGTCAATCATTGGTCAGATAGAAGGCATCGAGTGGTTGCCTGTTCACGAATGCACGTTAAAATATCAAGGCTTGAATTAATGAATGCAGGGTCAAGGATCCTCTATTTAAGACTCAACCATTCACTTTTATTCAGCAACATGTCTGCCTAGAACAGAAAGTAGATAAATAACAATAGGAACTTTAAAGGGCAAGGGTGGGGAACATGGGATTGCCCATTTCTGTCTTTTAAATCAGCAACACTCATCTTTATCTGAATACTAAGGTTCGACTCGAAGTATTTGTGCCGTCGAGCACTGACATCTGACGGTCCACCAGAATGATCTGGTTCGCATTCAGCGAATTGAGATAATGAAGACGCAATGTTACAGGAAAGTAGCATTCACGATCTACCTCGAAGGCAAGGTGACCTTTCTGTTTTGCTTTACGGGCATTTGCAGACGTGGCAAAAAGCCTTTAATGCAAACCTAGTCTTCGACCAGATAATCTGATCAGTCGCTCCACAGGATGCTCACATTTGTGAAGAGTTGGGGGGAGAGGGAAAAGTCAGATGGTTATTATTTGAACAAATACTGCATTCGACAAGAGTCTGTTAGGAGTCAGTCTAACCAACTGACAGCATAACCTTGAGGCTGCCCTGGTGAATCGCTCCTGTAGCCGACAGTCATTAATGATTCCTCGTTCAAGACGAGCGGCCTCAAGAGCATGTGTCTGCGCTGATAATTGTTATCGCTAAAGGAGTTAAGGCAAAGTCGGTTTAACCCTAACTACTGCGATCTTCCAGGCCTGGTTCCTTAGAAGAAGATAGAAGTCGCAGAAGCCAAGGTAGGAGATTCTATTCTGTACAAAATAGGTAGGAGAAGAGATAACAGAAGGGTTGACTCGGCCTGGGGTGGAATTCGACCATGAGGAGCAGGAGAAAGAGCGCCGCAGCCTCGCGTTCGTCGCGCAACGGGGTGAATAGCCGAGTGAATTGGCTTACTGTCAAGTGTAAACACTGCCAGCGCTGACAACAAATCCGGCGCATAGCAGCAATCAGCGGTACGCAAAATCGATTAACTGATTTAACGAGGCGAGTTCAGTGCATACCAGTAATCAACGATGCGCCAAAAATCGATACGCTGGCCAGGTTGATAGAGCAGGTAGACAGCGCTGGCAAGGTAGGCTCCTACATTGTCCTCACTCGATGACTTTACTGGACGGGCATTCTTTCGCGCACACACGTGCGCAAACGCACGTGAGCACGCAACCCAGCGGCAACGCAGCAGGTGACACTGTTGAAGTAATCCAACATAAAAATCATGTAACACTTGAACTCGCTTGACAATTACTTATAAGCAACTGTCACATCTCACACAGGGACTTGCTGAGACTTGCAGATACCCTCAGGCGTGACTGCATGCAGTCCACACTAGACCTGGCTCCGTCAGGGGCCACTGCCACCCGACACAGCAACTCCAGGTTCAGTACACAATAAAAGCCTCATTGGGGTGGCTTCCACCTCTACGCCCTTGTTGTTTTGTTCTTCCTCGGGGATTCAAACAATGTGTAATTATAAGGCGACATCTCAGCTTTGGTAACACTACAACAGGACCCACCATCCTGCCAACAATAATCGCTTTCAACGGTAATATAGTCTCAGTTTCCGTCTTTTGCCAGTTGGCCTGACATTGTGACAGACAGGCCTGTGTTTGGAGTCCTTGCACACGGCCCAGGACCGTCAGCCATGAAAACCGTCCGTATATCAGCACAAGGACCAAAACTGCCAAATACTGCACAAAAACATACACTTAGGTTTCGTGTGATTTTATCACACACAAATACACACGTATCCACGACACCTGTCTTCAGTACACCACGCAACACCCGTGCAAACATGCAATACCTCGGTCAATATGCGAGAATGCGCACATCTCACACCCGTGAGAAGCGTGTTCATCTGCATATTGCCTAACGCACATGCAGCAGGGATAAGGTTGTGTGTAACACGCACAGACGGACCGTTTAGCTTTGTCAACCACCGGATCCAATTTTATTCCCCGGGTGGCTTGACTGGCGCATGGAAGTTAGAAGAGCGAGAAAGTGCAGTCAATAGGACATCCTCACGGCGCATTAACGCATTTCCCACTAAAGCACAGCTGAACCGCTATCGTTCCTTGCCTTGGAGGTTGTCAACTGGCCAGGAATTCTGATCTTTCTCAGAATTGGAAATCAGGCTTTAATGACTCCTTCATAGTGCGTCTTCTATAGTATTATCAACCCCATGCGGTCCCAGTCGTCCCCTTATCTAGCATGCAGATATGGAACCAGCATCCACACCTACATCCACGGCATGAAACATCTGGAGTAGTTTAAAGGATCTGCTGCAGTTACAGACAAAACAAATACGTCGAAGTAACTAGAACGGTTGCTGTTCTTTGTCATTATGTATCGTTTGTTATTTTCGCGTGTTACCTTTTTGCCTACCCATTTGTATGCACGCTGAATGGTAGTTTGCTAAATATTATACTTCCAGAATAAAGCCTATCTCTGTCTCTTTCTGGATATTCAGACTTTGTGTGGGTCTAATCGATCATACGTGTCGCCCGTACAGATTGCAGCAGCCATCTATAAATCGACGAAATAACTGCTCTTGAAGTAAGGAGAGACCCGCAAGATTCAAGTGCTACGGACAAATGACGTCAGCACCCATCGTGTCCACACTGTTAATTCACACTCCATGCAAGGGTAGGCTTTGCTTTACACCTGCGGCCCCACCTGTTCAACCGACAATTCTGATGAGGTCCACTGTGTACTATACAGGCTATGTGTTACCACGGGGACTTGCATGTGAAGTAGTTTTAAGTGATATCAGACTTGCATTGCATCTCCTACAGTCTCTTTCTGCCTCTCTCTTCCCTCACCTGCCCTGCCTGACTCAGAGTGCAGGCAGGGCCAAATCCGTACATAAGCGTATCACCATGCTCCTTGGTGCACAACAAAAACTGACCAGGATTACAATATGACAGCGAAAGAATGGAAGCGGCGGTATGGATACTAACTCAAACAGCCTGTGCCTTCCTGCCTTATATCTCATTATACGCCACCTGGCCTCAGCCAACGAGAAATGTGGCAGTGGGTCGGAGACATTGACTTTGCTATTCACTGCGCCTATCATATATCACCTTGTCATAGCCTACTCGTGACTAGGATGTGGACGCAGTAATAGTTCAGCACGACTAACCGGCCTCCCATTTCACAACATATGACTGGCATCACTCGCGAGGAGGGATCTGTTAAGAGCCAGTCGATTGGTTTGCAGGTTGCTTTGATGAGTCAGTCGTGTGTTGGACAGTCAACAATGATCTGGAGTCCTTGTTCAATGCGAACTGCCTCAGGTCATTGTCTTCGCAGGTGGCTATTCCCATTCGTTGACTTGAAACGGCAAAATGCATGCGCACACAGGTGTGCACACGTGCGTGCAAAACTAGTCGTAGTTTCTCAAGAGACACCTAAACGCTCTATCTTGCGGCCAGGCAGCACTGGAACTTAATACTCAATACCCCCAGAGCAATCCAACACACCAATCAAGCAACATTTAAGCGTGCTTCAAAATCACCTAAAAGCAACTGTTACATCTCACACAGGGACTTGCTGCGACTTGCAGATACCCTCAGGTGTGACTGCATGCAGACCACACTAGCCCTGGCTCCGTCAGGGGCCACTGCTACCCGACACAGCAACTCCGGGTTCAGTACACAATAAAAGCCTCATTCGGGTGGCTTCCACCTTTACGCCCTTATTGTTGTGTTCTTCCTTGGGGATTTAAACAGGGCGTAGTCAGACGGTGACCCCTCAGCTTGTCGCCGTTATAACAGAGTGAACACTACAAAACGCTTCAGCCCAAGTCACATGAAAAATCATTTATACCTGCTCTATGGTCACTAGGCTTTAATTTTGACACATGGAAAGTGGGTCGTTGCAAAATTAATCACACAATGCGTGTATTAACACAATGTAACAATATTCGCAAAGATTTGAAGTCCAGATATTTTATTGTTTTCATCATCCCTCAAAGAAGACGAAGAAGAAAGTTCAAGGGCATGGACCGAGTTATGTTGAGACTGACGTTTCGGAAAACGTCGCGTGTTTCGAGCGTCAGAGTAACGTGGTGGTTGTTTCTGTTTGGCGAGGCTGTTTCAGCCTGGCTGTAAGCTAGCATGCCTGGTTGGCCAGGGACTAGGTGACCAGCGTCAAACGCTACCTCACCGCTACCGCGCAAACTAGGTTGACATGAACTCATGCGGGCAGCAACAAGTGCTTAGTCCTTCGGTGGACGATGGACAGGCCAGTAAGCGCACTGAGTTGCCAACAATTACAACAGTTGCAAAGGGGACAAAGGTCACACGAGCCCTCGCCCCCAGTGGTCAATCTTACGGACAGTCAGCAGCGAACAAACAGGTCAACGTTCGTGTGCTGAGCACGAATATAAAAAGAGGCATGAAGGAGGCTGAAACAGTCCCGACAAACAAGAACAATCACCACCACGTTACTCTGACGATGCATACAAGCGAGTAGTCGAAACGTCAGTCCCAATATAACTCGGTCCATGTCCTTGAAACTTCTTCTTCGTTTTCTTTAGGAGATGATAAAAACGACAATGTAACAGGCATCTTCCGGACAAAAAACCGTAATGTTGTGTAAATTTCGGTTCAGACCCTTCACATGCATGTCAACATCTGGGTGGATAAGGCACATGCATGCATGTATGATGCGAGTGTGAGAATATTACGGTTTACTGTGGCTGGGAAGGCAGCCAGTTGACACATCTACTAGAGACACCGTCAACCTAGTGTGGCCAGTGGCTGACGAGTGGACTGGGAGTCAGACGGCAACGGCTCCATCTAATCGCCTGGTTGTGTAAATCCTGGTGTGTGTGCGTGCGTGTAAGTGTGTGTCAAATGGGCTAGGTCTGACTGTTCCATGCGCAAACGAGTTTGCCAGCCCTTTAAGCCACTGCGTGCGATCCCGCCCCTAGTCTTCTTGACTCTGTCTTGACACCAGGCACAGGTATGTGAGGCAGGAGACTGTGGTAGATGCTGCTGCGCAAGTTTACTATCGCTTAAAACTAATCTGCGCGCAAGTCACCGCATTCGCCTTCGGCTTGCTGAAGCGCGCGGTGGCCAGTGGCGAAACCGACGGTAGAACTGTCTTCAGATAAGGTACAGACTCCCTTTTCCGTGCACTACTTGAAGCACGCAGTAAGAAAAAAGGTAAACCAATCAGACAATGGGAGGGAAAGTCATGGAACTTTCGCATCCGAATTTAAAGTTTACCTGATATCTGAATTAAGCTGTTTTTTTTCTGTTTTCCACGCACGTTTAAATGTTCGCATATATTCATCAGTTGGTCCAGTATATACCGATGTCGTTGGTACAAAACGCTAGTTTCATTTAGAATAAAGTCAAGATATGCCTTTATGTTGCGGCTTATTCAAAGGCGACGACTCAGTATGTCTAGGGTAACAATCTTCGGCAATCCTGCACTGTTTGTGATCTTCTGGTGTTCTCTTTGGCTGTGTGCCTGACTTCATTCACAGTGAACGGAAGAATTTGTTGTTAAAAATCCTAAAGATCAAGCGTACCTTTTTCTTTCCATCAAATTACAACAATCAACTAGTGGAGGCGCCCAACGCTAGGCAAGAACGCAGGCTTATGTTTGATGCCCAGAATATATGTTACTGACCAACTTGGAGGTGTTTCAAAGTGTCCAATCGCTCCTCTTCAGGCATCAGTCGACAGCCCTCGGGGACCGCGTTTTCCGTCTGTGATTGTTGTTCTTGCTTGGCAAGTTCCGCTTCCCGCTTACGACGGACAATACTGCAAAGGAAAAAGTAAACAAAATTCAACTTTAATTAATTAGGTTAAGGCGTATCGGCGAGGACTAAACATGACGGAAAGACAAGACGGTCCCAAATGTTGTCTATCAGGCTGGAACGCTTGCCAAGGCGACAAATCCGTCCCAAAGAAACGGGCACGCCAAATCGAGAGGCCTAGCTGACCAACATAAATTCCGCCTAAAAATCTATCGAATAGGTTTTCATTGAAGACTTGACCCTTGAACAACAATGAGAATAGAGTGCCCAAAAGTATTATTTGAAAAAGTGCACCGGAATATAGTTATTGCCTTGCCGACGTTTTGGCACAGCTTGGTCGGTTAACAGTTAACAAGTAAACAGCTAACAGTTAACGGTTAAATGCATGAGACTAATCAGAAATTAAAACTCCATGCAGAAGTGAGTGGACTTGGGCTGATCAATTTTTTGAATCTTTCACTATGTGCATCTTCTGGTGTCAGAATGGCGGGCTGATAGTTGAGCCTCTTCGGAGATCTTTCGCTTTAGGGGTTATTTCACTTCCCTATCGAACGATCTTATAGTCGGGCCCTGCCTGTTTGGTTTTCCTAGATTGGAAATGGCAGTCTTTGAGTGGCCATTGTTTACAAAATGACCCAAGACCCTATAAGTCACACAAAGATCGACATCCCGGTCGACAGAGTTGATATCAGGATACACAACTTCTCGACACACATTGGAGAAACTGGCTGTAATTTCAGTCTGCATAGAACGACATCCTTTGTCTATGGCAATTGAAAAACACAATTATTTACACACGAAGCACGGCATTCGAATGAAAACTCCACCAACATACAACAGGACCTTTCTGCAGCTCATAGAAACTTGCACTATTTCATACACGGGTACAAGGTCAAGACTGACACATCGAACTTAAAGCAATCGAGTAGACACGTCCCGATGATAGCCATCAGTGTGAGAGCCAAAGAATCATCAGATTGAAAACCCCCCGAAGAGACTCTACTACCCTCCATCGAGGCAATGACCCACGACGCATGCAGTTGTCAAGTCCGCCATAAATGCATCAGAAAGGCCGACGCAGCGAAAAAATCGATTAGTTTCCAGGCAAGACATTTGCAAGTCAGTGTAAATATTTCCCAGAGAAATAACAAACATAGAAGTACCATAAAGCGAGCAGGAAACAGTAGAGGAAGTTGCAGGGCTCTGATGGATAGAGGGCCTCGGAACTGGGTATTTTTTAGTGTAAAAAATAGGAAAAACGCGTGTCTACGCATCTATCTGGTAACTGTGCTGTCTGTATGGTGAATTATACAGCAGGAACATGTATCAGTATCAGTAGGGATATGTAGGTAAAATTCCTTTGAGTTCCCTATTTGTACATATGTGTAGTGGTAGTGGTGACGAAGGGTGACTTACATGGCCCCTTAAACGGGCCATGAAAAGAGGAACGGCCTGCGGTATAGGTGTATTTGCACCAAATTCAAAGGTTAAGGTGAAGTTTCGAGTAAGGTTTAAGGTTGGCGTTAGGGTTGGTGTTTGTGTTAATGTTAAGTATAGAAACTGGGTTAAGATTGGAGCTATGATTGCGGGTGTGCGTTGGGGTTAGTGTCAAGGTTAGAAAACAGGTATATTTGCCTTTCTTGGAACTATGCGCAGGACCAGCGTTCCTTTCCTCGTGTCTGATTTAGGAGGCCAGATAATCAATACCTACCAAAATTTCTGTTCAACATTGTGCACCCAACGCTTTGAGAAGTGTCAGCAGTCGAATAAGTATTTTCTGATGTGCCTATTTTCTAACTAAAGTAATTTTTAAAATACGGCATTCTAAAAGCTGTACAAGCGCCTGTCCAAGAAAAATGTCAGTGCTTCTGGGTCGCTGTCGTAATCTCCAGGCCACATAATAGCAAAGCCTTATATTGGCTCTTCTAAACACGTGCTCATAAGCTGAGAGTAAAACATAGCAAATAACCCATCAATAATAGTTTATGAAAACTGAACGTACTATGCTGGCACTTTGCCGAGGGGAAGTCGCCGGTTGGCGGCGGAGTAGCTGTCACGTCCCTGGGAGAGCACTAAAGATTCGTGGCTAACGGCTCGTCGGGTCGGGCTGTAGGACATGGCATTTGCATTTGCGCGGATAAAATTAACACTCCGACGAATAAGATGGACCTGTAATATTAGTAAAACATGAATTATTACTTTATTTTAATTAGTAGTTATGAAAACAATATTGAATAACCATCGCCGTACATCTCGCGCTGAATTTGCCCTGGGAACTGTCAGTTTCTCCGGCCGCGGCACCTTGGGGATTGGTTTGATGGGAACTGCACTGAGTGATAACAGAACATCGTCCATGAGTGCGGTTTTTTCATGTGCGCGCAGAAAGGTCGGGGATTTTTGTGGATGTTCAGGTGTCTTAAGTCGACTAGCACTTGGCGCACGGACTATGCGCCGCGAGGAAAGGGGTAGTGCGGAGACTCCAGTGGGTTTTTCATTGCAAGCCGACTGATTTGATCCTACAGCTGATTTCAAAGCTTGTTCATGTTCTTTTGCCATCGTCTGCGTCTCGTCGGAAGTCACTTCACCCGGACTACTTGTTGGACGCACAGATGACTAAAAGAAACAAAAGCTTGTCTCCGTCAGACAAACGCTAGGGTAGAACTTAAGGAAAGCCAACAAAAATGGAATGTCTGACCTTTTTTGTCAGACTAGAGAAATAGCATGCGGAGGAAATGTAGGAAAAGTGGTACAAGGAGGGTGCCAGTTGGCGAGGTCAATTTGTATGGACTGAGACACCGTTGATCAAAAAAGCCAACAACTGACGGGAATAAACAACCAAAGGCACACAAGCTCACAATCAATCAACAAGCGCAACGACTTTCCGTTTCCATACTCCATACTGAGACATTGTCTGAGCAGGGGAATCAACCACGTGGGAGGCGGCCACCCAGCAACAACTCCGACGAGCACAAACATAATTTTCGCGCAATTATCAAGCCCACATCCGACACGCATGACTAAATTGTGGCAATTTATGACTCGAAAGTATACTGCCAATCCATGACCACACCGATTACTATCCCCATGGGTGATAACGAGTGCTGATAATTATGGTACTTATGGGGTCGCCTGGCCAATACGAACTATACGTACTGCGTAATATGTGTATTTATCACACAATTCTACGGTAACCTCTGGCGAGGAGTTCTCGACAGAATCCGAAACGCCCGACGAATACACTTCTTGCTCCAGCAATCGCATCTTCTACTTCTGAACTGCTTCCTGGAATTCTCATATTCGCTTCTATCGGTAACCGAAGGCACATTAAAGTGGTCAATCAGCGCCAAATTAAATGGAACTGTAAATACAAGCGAAGTCCCAGGCGAGTCCCAGGACGTAATTAAGACAATAGTGTGAGCCGAGGGTTACTTTAGTCATGATTCACGGGTCCCCAGACCACAAACAAGTGCAACGGTCTACGCAGACCATATTCGGTGCTGAGACCCAATTTGACCTAAGCAAGTCGCCACTCGGGGATCACACAATCCACCGCATAGTCTGACGCCAATACCGGAGAGACAGATGGCCGAGCAATCATTACGTCAGAGTTCAGCAAGTCAGGACCCGCATGCCTGTCAACAAGTTATCAACGCACAAGAGGGCAATTATCGTTAGTTGTTGTTATATGTTTACAGTAATGACGATGTCCTTTGAATACTGCAAATGCCTGTGCATATGTTACCCGTTTATGCTATGTCTTTATGATCATGTCTCTGATGAAGAATCCGCAAGGCATGTCGAAATGTCTGGCGAATAAAACTGTTGTCTCTGCGATTGAATCTTCTTCGTCTAAAATGACACTTCTAAACGCCTTAGCCGTTTCAGTGTACCGATGCTCCAATTTAAAAAAAAATCATTATGAAGAAGGCAAATCAAAATTTGCACGGAAGTTAGGACTGCCCAGTGTTCGTAGACTTGCAGTTAGAGCCAGGGTTGATTAGACCACTACACAGTTATGTGAGGAGCTAGATTGCTATGTTGGACGCGGTACATGTACCCACAGTTAATTACATATGCCATTGCGTTAAACTACGGCGGGGAGGAGTTAAGGCAAGTGTTAGGTTTCTCAGTGAGAGGAACAGCGCTAGGCTCACGTTATAAGGTAGGGCAAGGGAATGAGCACCTGCTGTGGAATTTAGCGCAAGGCCACGTATAGTATGAGGGCACGTAAACCCATGCACAACCACTCCTGCTTCTATAAGGCCACCTGAAACAGGAGTCTCACTACTAATGATGAAACAACATGGGTGTTTGCTCTTGCTTTTTTAGGGAGACGGTATGCCAAGGCAAATCATGTGTACAAGTGCGAAGGAGTTCACCGACAATTATAAACTTGACCGACGTCCTTAGGTATCCCCAGCTTCAGGATTCTGTCTTAAAAAAGTGTTATTAATAGGGGTTTTATGGCTGTGTCATAGCACGGGAAAAGCATTCACTAAAAAGCTAAGCATATAAAATATAAAATAATAGGAAATACTTCAGAAGACGAAGATTATATCACTGGAACAAGAGTTTTATTTGCCTGACGTTTCGGATTCCATCGGGAATCCTTAGTCATAGGTAATCGTAAACGGGTCTGAGACATGCACAGATAAGGGGTGATACATGCACAGATTGCACGGTATTTATAGTTCGAAGCGGTCACCCGCATGCGTACTATAATTCAGAAGATGAATTGGCGAACATACGTTTGTTTTCGATAATTTTCATCAGGCCTTTACATTTATAGGGTAATTAAGTAAATGGACTATGCGGGTTAGTAGAAAAAAGGAAGGACGGTTGTCAGGGTAGGGGGAATGGGGGGTCAAAACGGGGTCAACATTTGATCCGCGTCAGGGGGAGCTGGTAGTCGGTTGAGGTGTTAAGCCGCTGGCTGTTGGATTAGCAGCTTTTGACCATGGTAACTGTGGTGCCGCGACAAAATTCTTTTGGGCGCAAAGGATGGGTCGGCGTAGCCTGATTGCGGCCGTTTCTGCCGTAGCCAAGAGACGCTGTCCAAGAAATTTTGAGTAGCTTGAGGGTACCTTGTAGATAACTCGGAAGGCCTCTTCGGCATCCACGCGATGGTCAGAGTCTACCAGATGCGCTAGAATGGAACTGTTAACACCCTTTAGTTGACCCTTTCCTAACCATGCTGGGATGTGTTCTCGGACACTTTTGGACAAACACCGACTCGTGCGACCAATGTATCCCGCCCCACAGGAACAGGTAAATGAATATATGCACATGGATGTGGTCTGGGCTGGCATTTTGTCCTTGATCTCTCCGTATAGGATGGGAGCGGTGGAGAAGAGTACGTGGGCGTTAGCTGCTGGGAAGGTGGTTGCTACAGCTTGACTCAGGCGCCTCCTTAGAAGTTCGCTTGGTCCGTCTCCTTGAAATGGGACCCTGATAAATATTCGCTTCTTCTCTGCTGTTAGCATTGCAGGTTTTGGTGGCCTTTCAGCCATGTGCTTAGCGATAAATCGACTGGGATACCTATTTTGTCAAAATACACATTCAACAATCCTTAGCTCCTCTTCTATGCTATCATTCGAGCAGATCCTTCTCACTCTTTGCGGCAAACATCGTACTAAATTACGTTTGAAGTTTAACGGTACGAAGCTAGCAAAATGGATGTATTGCCAGGACCACGTCTTCTTACGATATACCTTCCGTTGAATGCTCCCATCAGCCCTTCTACTCAGTAGTACATCAAGGGATGGGAGTGATCCAGATTTTTCGACTTCTACTGTAAATTTGATAGACGGATGCACCTGATTCACTTTATTCATTAGAGCTGAAAAGTCGGTTTGGTCTGATGCAACAGCGAATATGTCATCTACGTAACGTTTGTAGTATATCAGATTATTTATCTGGTGGCTAAGTTGCATAGCCTCTAGTTTGCCCATGAATATATTTGCTGGAAGCGGACCCAGGGGTGAGCCCATAGCTACTCCGTCTAATTGCCTGTACATCTTGTTGTCGAAAAGGAACTGTACATTCAAGGTACATTTTAGTAGCAATTCCCTGAGTGCATTTACTGGCACTCCTATGTCCTGGTGATTTGAGCTAATGAAGTCACAGATGTAATCTACTGTTTCTGTGACCGGCACGTTTGTAATTGTCAGTTCTTGTAGTCACCACTTGAGGTCTTAATTGGTGCGGTGATTGCTCATTAATTGCCACAGCGTTCTTGTCCGCGTCGGATGCGGGTTTGGTAATTGCGCGACAATTATGCTCGCTGTCGTCGGCGTTGTTGTTGCACCCAGTCCTTCCCACGTGACTGATTCTCTTGGTCAGAAAATGTCTCAGTACACCGTATGGGAACGCCAAATCGTTGCGCTTGTTGATAGAATAAGGGCCTGAAAACCATGACTCGAGCAGCTCGCGGCTCACGCGGTTGTCCCCTCTTGCGAGGATTTCGGTCTCGGCAAACTAGAAAAGATGGTCGGGTCCCGTTGAGTGAGCTCCAGCCTGGGAGTTGGCGTCCTTCTTCCTCACTGCCGCTGCATGCTTTGTCCACAACTAAATCAGATCCGGTAAACGACTCCAGCAGTTTCCTGCCGTAGCAGTGGGTCTTTCTGCATCATGACCCGGCGTCTGATGGTTGCTTCCGGCCTGTGTGCAACTCCAACTCCAAGTGGGGTGAGTAGACGGCTGACTGCTTCCGATGCATTCTTCACGTACGGAAGAGCTCTTCCGCATCCGACGCGGACAAGAACGCTGTGGCAATTGATGAGCAATCACCGCACCAATTAAGACCTCAAGCGGTGACTCCAAGAACTGACAGTTATAGTACGCATGCGGGTGACCGCTGTGAACTATAAATACCGTGCAATCAGTGCATATATCACCCCTTATCTGTGCATGTCTCAGACCTGTTTACGATTACCTATGACTAAGGATTCCCGATGGAATCCAAAACGTCAGGCAAATAAAACTCTTGTTCCAGCAATCGCATCTTAATCTTCTGAACTGCTGCCTGGGACTCGAATATTCGCTACTACTGGCAGGAAATACTTATTTCAATAACCAAAAATTTGCGCGCGGTAAGAAAAATGACAAATACGCTCATCAGGGAATAAGAATAGCGAAAAGTACTTGCCAATAGGCATGCAAATAAATCGAAACCAAGCGATTAAAATACAATCATGAAAAGTTTTTTCTTCCATTTTTAAACACAATAGTTTCTAATACATTTGGAGAGATATAGTATGGTGTTTAGAAGATCAAATTGAAATAAAAATAAGGCTAAAAAGATAAATTAATAAACCTTAAATGAACTTAAAATTCATAAAAATAAAAGAAAATACAGGAAGCTAGAGGTTTCCGAGTTTCGGGGTGCAGCATTTAGCATAACTACATCTATAAATAACGCACAGTAGGTATATAAGCATATATAATGAATAGCTGAAGTGGTAGGCATTCCGAGGTTATTTGATAAAAAGAGAAGGCTCTTCGGAACGAAGGATTTTACTAGTACATTTTTAAGCAGGTATCACTTGCTTGTCATCAGGCGTAATGCAAACTGAGAGGTGAGTTTGTTACCCTGGTGTTCAAGGACGCAGACAGAGAGAATGACAAACGGCCTTGCGAGCGTGCGCAGTGTGTCGTGGTGACTGTCAGACGTAAGCCGAGGCAAATGGAGTCTAAGTTGCTACTCACTGTGTCAGGGGGGAGGGTAGGAGGAGATGGCGTACAGGTGAAGTTCAGCATGTCCAAGCATGCATTGAGAGCTGTTATTGTTAAGATTGATGCCAGTTGGTCCACCCTAATCGAATGGACTCGTAGGGAACGTCAAGGTCAAAATGTCCGTTTATACTGTTCGCATTAGAGTACCAGGCTTTGAGGAATACCCGTTAGTGTTAGCCAACGCGACCACCTCACTGCCCTCCCGATTGAAGCGATGATCACGGTCAAGAGCGAGCGCAAACACAAGAGATAAGGGACCTCGGCGGCGGATGGCTAGCTTCTGTTCGTAAATATGAGTTTTAAGTTAACAACCCATGTAACCGATATAAACAAAACGAAAATGTGGGCGCGAGGTAAGGTAAATGACGTTTTTTTGATGTTCCTTGGGTATGAGATCCTTTACCCGAGATAATGCTGCGCGCAGGCAGGACACCGGCTTGCGGGCGATGGCAAACTGGTTTAGTTGTCCGGCGATAGTTTCGGAAGTTCTTTGCATGTAGGGCTAAGAATACAACTTCCTCTGCACCACTTCCCCATCAGAACTCCGATCGTGTGGTTGACTCTGACGTCGGAGGCAGTTCTTTACGAAATTTCTCGGGTACCTGTTAGATCAGAACATTTGGTATGAGTGGATCAGTTCTATTCTTAGTAGATACTCGCTACTGCAGTACCGAAAAGCGCGGTAGAAAAAAGTTCGAAAGCAGCTTCTTTTGTGGGCCGCAGAATGATTGCTCTCATGGTTAGGGATAATTTCGGCACTGAAGCCTTTTCTGTGGAAGTCGGTTGTGAGACTGCCCTCATCCAATTTTTGCACGCTGACCTCGAGAAACTGGAAAATGTCTCGTGTTGCTCCTTCGTGAGTGAATTTTATGTTAGGGGGTACATCGTTAAAACTCTGGTGTAGCAGTTCAACTTCGCTGCATTTTTTAACAACGAAGGTATCGTCTACCGACCGGCGCCCACCTAAACAATAACAGCTATCAATGCATGCTTGCACATGCTGAACTCCACCTGTACGCTATTACCTCCTACCCCAAACCCCCCCCCGTTCCCCTCCGTTCCCCTCACACGACACAGTGAGGCACACCTGAGACTATTCGCCTCGACTGACATCTGACAGTCACCACAACACGCTGCGCACCTCCTACTCGCAAGGTCGTCTGTCCTTCTCTCAGTCTGCGCCCCTAAACACCAGTGTAACAAAGTCACCTCTCACGTCTGATGACAAGCAAGTGATACATACATGCCTATGCATTGAGACAATTAGATCCAGGTTATAGGTAGTGCAATTTGCTTGCCAGTCAGGCACTTTAATATTGACGGTGCGCATTAAGTAAACATAGTCGCGCCGCTTAGAGGAGACCATTGTTTTTTTCTACCAAAAAACAAAATTTGATGGTCAAGTAAACCTTTCAACAGACGCTCACTTTAAATGGAAATATCGAAAATGCAGCTTTTCTCAGACAAAAAATGCCTAGAAACCAACTTTTTTCTGTTGAAAATGCACGGCTAGCTTAAGTGTCCTTTAGAGATAAAGAGCAACGTGGTAAAACGGGTGCTCAGTCATCAAAACGTGACCACATCAGGCCGCCAGTAGCTATTTACATCAGAAGGAAACACTCAAGAATATTTTATTAAAGGCCACCTGAAGGAGAAGCGGTAACGTCAAAAATCCTAGCCTAAAGTGGATACAACGTGCAAAGTTTTAATCTAAGTTGTTGTTTCACTCTCTTTAACGGTAAGCTGAAGTTCAAAACGCGAATACGCACAGTAGATTTGCTATCTTATTAATTGTAGATTAAAATTTTAAAATGCATTTGAAAGCAAATATGAGGTCAGGTCAGGTTTATTAAGGAAGAGTAGGTAAATGCCTTTGAACTCCCTATTGGTGCATAGCAGCTGTGAAATGCATTGGATCAGCAGAAAATTGCAAAAGACTGGCGTTGCCAGTAAATTAATCTGGGTAAAAAGAGTAAGCAGTGAAAAACCCTTTAGCCATTATGTGTGCTTAAGCGTGGCCATACTATTAATTACACGGAAGTATAATCCGTAGATATTCTATTCATAGAAGGATGCCAGCTTTTAAAGAAGCTTCTTTTCTGCCGTCTGCAAAAGCGAAATTCTGTTAATATTTTTACTAAATTAATATAGATTTTGCTCGTGAGGTTTAATACCCTTGTAAATTCAACAACTATAAGAAAGCATGCCAAAATATTCTTTTATGTACTCCTTTGATAGGAAATTACGCATTTTGCAAATATTATATTAGAAGAGCGGGAAGATTTCGGTTTTAAAGTCTTTAACTATGAAATTTCTGAGACCATTAAATGTCTACTGGTAAATACTCGAAACCGTTCATTTACAATCGCTGCCAGTCAAGTATATAACACGGCCCACATACACTACAAAACGATGTGAACTTCAGTTCACATTCCTAGTAGCACATAAAAATGTACGATATTGCCAATAGGGGAGAATATACGAGTTCCAGGCAGCAGTTCAGAAAAAGAAGATGCAATCACTGGAACAAGGACATTATTTTCCTGACGTTTTGGATTCCCTCGGGAATCCTTAATCATAGGTGATGATAATACAGTCATGGTAATGCGCAGATAAGGGGGAGATATGCTTAGGCGGCACGGTATTTATAGTTCATATTGGTCATCCGCGTGTGTGTGATAATTGCTCACTTCTGTAGCCACCGCTTGGGTGTTAATAGATGCGGTACGATATTCCTTGCATGAATAAATAGAACCATTACAGAGTAGAACTTCTGACTTCAAATGGAATAGCTGGGCAGGTTTAAACGCACTCGGAAATTGCTGTTTTTAGTTACCAAAACAATCCATTCTTCAATTATGAAGAACTTGCAAAGGCCTCGAGAATCGATTGAAAAAATCCATATTACTCAAGCGGTCCTTTTATTCAGAGCGCAGTCTTTATAGGCGGCCGAAAAGGAGCTCGTTCAAACCCGGTACCCTATGGTGGCTGAAATAACTGAGGACCATGTCAGATGATAGTTTACATAAGAATTATACCTAAGTCATTTTTTCTGATCAAAAAAACTTTAACAAAACGGAAGATACTTCACGAGATAGCACATCAATCGCATATTACGGATGACGGCAACACCCGGCAACCAAGGGACATACACAAGCGTTACACTGTACTACTTGTGATAATCGAGTAGTCATGTTTTATTACTATTAAGACTAACCACCAACTTTGAACAAGGCGAAAATCGTGGGTTGAGCAGAATTTATTGACGTCATAAAATTGCATGACCTCTGATGCATCTGCAAACTGTCATTGCCTGTAAATATAGTAAATAAATAGCCATTTACGATTTATTAGCCGTCATCATCCAGCGATATCTAGCCTCATAGGTATTTCTACCTCTATTATACGCAAGCGGCTAAGCGGCTGCTGGCTGGGCTCATGAGCAAGCTCGAAGGCCCAACGAGACGAGTTAGTTCCGAAGCGGATCGTTAAGCGCCTATCTTTCATTATACAATGGGCGTGGCTGGTTTATTGGCCATTGCCACAAATCCACACCTAAGCCAGACAAACGATGACATTATATCTAACAGATCATTGTTCGTCAGCAATAAACTGAGCTACTGCGATGTCGGTGGAGGATAGAAGAAGTAGCATGTCACAAAAAATGCAATATTGGCTACAGTAGAAAGACGTATTCAGAGAGGCATCCCCATCTCATCGGAAAATGCGTTTCGACTCACGGTCAATAGTTGTGGTTTGCAGATATCCGTCTCAACACCGGCATCTCTGTGCTCCACAAGACGGCTCTCAGTTTTCGGATCACCACAACTTCCGATGACCGACTTTTCTGATTTTGCGGGCATGCCAGCAAAGTACTGGTTGATTAAGTTCATACGAGCATTTGCCCGTAAGTCTTGCCCAGTATCGCGCAGGTGTGATCCTCGAACTGACGGGGTTCGACGCGTGTTGGCTGCTTGCGTTTCGCGGAGACGTCGAATGTTCTCACGAATGAAATTTTTCGGTTTAGCTGCTAAAAGGGGAATAAATAAGGTGATAAATGACAAAGCAATGATTGACATTACATCGGCGCAAGGAGCAAACGCATAGAAAATACATGTAACGCTCAATATCTGCGAATGCAAGTGCACTGGGCACACGTAAAGGCAACTGGCAACCTAAGGTTCACGAAGCATTTGCTTAACGGGCAATTTAAGCACTAAAATAGAGTACGACGGCCCCCGATTATTACAAAAAGCTGCTAGAATGTGGTCAGTTTGTCGACAGCATCCCTGCGCTGCTTGGAAGCAGCCTAAATATGGTGGGAGGAATCAGATTTATACAAGCAGCAAAACCAAAGTGTTGTCAACCCCCAACTGCTCTGGTAATGAAGTGCCTAGATTTAATAACAATTGTGATTTGTTTTAATTTTCTCCCTCCTATTTTTTCTTATATGCTGGTTTAAGGTAATGCCTTTCATTTGACGATTATTTGCAGCGAACTATGACACTTGCATTGGAATTGTGTGAAAATTCAAACGGTTTCCATCCGTTACCTAAATCCTGCAAAGAGAGGTTGCAGTTGAATAACCGTCGCAAAATTGATTGGATCAAATAAATCATGCTGCCTATGCCTTTTATAAATTTGTACGGAGAAAAAATGCTCGGAATATTTACCATTATCAACAAAAAACAATAAAGAGGTTTACTAGCCTTCGGTAGAGACCACAATATGTTAATACAGTTTGCCCTAAAACGATAAATTTTGGCAATTAATTGTGCTTGCAATCAGCAGGATTCAAAGCACTTGACGAACTGGGAAAAATTGCCTGATTGAATTGATTCCACAGACACTTTGGATAATCTAGTTACATTTCCGTCATATAAATGCAAATTTAGAAGATAAACCGGCGAACGTACGTTTGTTTTCGAGAAATTCTTGTCAGGCCTGTACATTTATATCGTAATTAATAAAATAAACTATGTCCGCTTGTAGAAAAATAGTGCAGTGGTCGGGGGAGGTAGGGGGGGGGGGCGTTAATTGGGGTCTAAAAACAGATCAACGTTTGAGGGGACTCTTAGTCGAGAATGATGATTAGCTACGGTCTGTCGGATTAACGACTTTTTGTCATGGTAACCGCGGTATCGTTATGAAATTCTTTTGGACCGGTGGGCGCAAACTGATGGCGGCCGCTTCCTTCGTTATCAACAGACGCTGTTCAAGTTATTTTGGATAGCTTGAAAGCAGCTTGTAGATCGTTCTAAAAGCTCATTTGGTTTCCATGCGATGCTCTTAGTCTACAAGGTACGCTAGAATGGAACTATTTATGCTCTTTATTTGGCTCTTTCTTAACTCTTATGGAATGTGATCTACTCTCTTGGACAAATGCCGGCTTTTGCGAGCAATTTATTCTGCCCCACAGGAGCGGGTGAATGAAAAGATGCACACGGAGGTGGTCTGGGGTGGCAATTTGTCCTTTACCTCTCCGTATAGGATGGGAGTAGTCGAGAACAGTAAATAGGCATTGGCTGCTGGAAAGCTGGTTGCTACTGCTTGACTCAGGCGCCTCTTAAGAAGTTTGCTTGATTTTCCCCTTAAAATGGGACCCTGATAAATATTCGCTTCTTTTCTGCTGTTAACAGGAAGGGCTTGGCGTCCTTTAGCCATATTCTTCGCGGTAAATCGACTGGGAAACCAATTTTGTTAAAAAAAACTCCTTCAACAATCTAAAATGTCTTTCGATGCTACCAGTCCAGCAGATTATTTTCGTCTTTTGTGTCAAACTTCATACAAAATTAAGTTTAAAGTTTAACGGTAGAAGACTAGTTAAGTTGGTGTGGTGCCCAGACCACGTCTCCTTACGATAGACCCTACTTTAAATACTCAAGTCGGCTTTTTTATTTGACAATACATCGAAGAATGGGAGCGATACGGACTTTTCTTCTCTAAATGTTATCTTGATAGACGGGTGCGTCTGATTTACGGTATGAATTAGAGCTGGAATGTTGGTTTTTTTCGATGCAACCGCGAATACATATTTAAACAAACGAATGTTCACCAAATTATCTTTCGAAATTCGCAATCGGAATTGTCGCCAATTTAAAATGCGATTTTATCTTTACTAAAAGGGTATGAGCAACAGAACTGCTATATTGAAGGGTGAAACTACTACAACATGCAACTCCGCATATAGTTTGTCTTGGAGACGTTTAAAAATATCAGTTCAGCCCTATTATAAAACAAAAATAGATGGGTTTAAAAGTTCCGCGATAGCCAGATTTTGTGGAGTTGTAGGCGCAATATGCATTTCGTCCCTTTTACATACGCTAGGTTAAGAACCACGATATCGTGGCTTTCGAGCAGTCGAGACATGCGGATATTCAGTCATGTGCGTAGTCAATCACGATATTCCATAGTTATCCAGCTAACTCACACAAGTTGCCAATGAATGGCTTCCACATGATGCATGACCATTTGTGACTACGTCAGCTCAATGTAGACGCAAATTAGCACCAAGAACGGGCAGCGCGTCAAATGGTCTGATTGTCGTTATACATGCATTTGCACAAAAACACGTCTTTTTCTAACGTGTTTGTGTTTCCCCTCCTAAAACGGAATCAGATTCTAGAGATTCAATAGTAAGGCTAAATTCACTAGCCACGGCGCTAACAATTAAATCGGAAAGTTTTAATAAATACAAGCCTAGCAAACGTATGATAAAAAATATCTAAGCAGACGCCCCTCCGTCCGAATTCAAACCAGTTGTTTAAGACACCCGCATGTTATCTATCTTTTGCTTTTTTTGAAAATTGAGTTTCACAGTGCAGCTGAAATGTTGTGCAAAAACAAAGAACCTCGTCCTCTTAAAAGTACATGCTAATGTAAAACCATTTAACGACTCAAAACCGTTTAACACTACACTCCCTCTGGAAAGGTATAATTGGGCTAGTGGCGAATCCACAATTAAGGGGCCTTTGTTAAAAATGCATATTGTTACTTCTGATAAAAGCCATTTTCCCTATTCTTTGTACGGAGTAACACAGCATCTCAGTCTGCCAAAAAATGGTGTACGGGAACGAACAGTTGTGTCCTTGGAGAGTAACATTGGATAGGTGCGGATTAAAAAGCCACGTCAGCAGTTAGAAACATAAGTCAAAACAGTATTTATTTAACTTGCATAAAACCATAGCGTACCCCCTCGCCTTTCAGATGCCATGGCTTGGGCATAGTCGACAGAACTTCGACAGGGGAAATTTTGCCACTGGAGAACATCCGTATTGAAAAGAGAGTCTACAGACCCTCGACGGGTGTGTGCAATCAAGAGACCATCTCCGCACAGTGAAGGAATCGGTTTTAAAGACGGGCTGATGTGTTGAACCATTTCCGGCTTAAATCGAAAAGTGTATGTATGAGCCTATAGTATGTATCCATAAAGCACAAGATATTTCTAACTGTCATGTGTTCTTCACCCAGAACAACAAAGTGCCTTAAGAGAAAAAAATCAACAAAACAGTGACAGTGTCGATTTGAAAGTAACTCTGCTGGCTTTGATACAATTATAAAGTAAGCATTCAAACGAATAATTTACAGTTACTGTCACGAACAACTCCGTTAGACTAAGAGGAGAAGACACAACATACCTTGTTGCAGACCATTTCAATATCTCAGCTTCGTCTAAGAGTGGCGAATGTTGACAATTTTACCCGGTTTATCAGAGGTTTGATGGGTTCTTTTGACAAGGTGATGGAAAAGAATGTTTAATTTGGACAATGCTGCTTATACGTAATGCACCTTTTCATATAAAGACATCAAAGTACGTACGACTTTAGGTCTTTAAACAGAAATACATATTTCTCCTAGCACAGCAATTCATGCGAGCAAACGTAGGCGAAAGTAGACATCATTTGCCTTCTCAGACTCCTTTGCTCCAACCTGAAGTTATTTTGGATGTTTAATTAAGGCCAATATATTTTATTCAAAATTTTCACTAAAAAGCTATTCAAGTATGTAACAGGTGCCTTGGTTGGAATTTGTTCAACGCGTTTACCTTTTCGCTCGTGATAAAGAAGGCATAGATGCGTTAAAAGGCACAGCGTCATTAAATGTGTGATTTTCTACAACAACCAGACGAATCATACACTTTGCAAAAAGCCGCATTCGCTCCAAATCAATCAGAATTTGGTATAATTTTCTAAAGCTCACCTGTTCGCAAGTTATATAGTTGTAAGGGGAACGTATGTTCCCCTTATACCTGTTCATTCGAAGTTACCACAATCTCAGAAAAGGTTTTAAATGAGGGTGTTTGGACTCCGCTCGGATAGCGTATAAGCACCGAAAGAAATTTGTGTTCATCCTTAAGATTTCAAGGTTTCGATGCAGGGAAGCTGGGTTACAATTAGCTGTCAGGTATCCGACGTTATATAACATTATTCCAGTACAAGAAAGTACTTCGAGGTTCGTCAAACTGCTGCTTATGAGATCACCGCACTAGTTTTGCACAATAGTTTAACAAAATAAACTACTTTTCGTCCTAATACATTCCGATAATTATCTGATAATTAATACAATGCTGAAACTTTTATTGAACCTAGCCAATTGTTTGGCCTAACTAGCAATGCAGTGCTAATTAACAGTTTTTTGCTAGAGTAAATTGTCATTTTTACCGAACAACATAGTTATTTATTGCAACAGACAAGCATTTTTGGGTAGTTCATGCCAGTGCACCCTCATAAAAATAAAGAGAATTCGCATTAAAAAGGCTTTTAGTAAACCCTTTATATCACTATCGATGCAACACCGAATTTTAGTAAAAGAAAGAAATACAGTAAATAAAATATTACGCGTCATACAGTTACTAATAGTGACCGAATGGTATACTTTAGGGTGCTTAGGTGTTCGCAACGCAAAACCAAATCTATTTAGTATATTAATCCCGTTTAAACGCATTTGGTGAGTTCAGACAGGAAATAACATTACCATTAATCCATATGGATATCAGTGGTTTTTCTAACAAACCTTCCTCTTATCTATCCCACATAACTTCGTTTTCACTATTTAAACTTCTCGTATTCGACATTCCTCTCCTGCATTTGCCACCAGGACTTTACTCACCACCTCCTGTTGAGTACACATTACCTTAATGTCCGTTCTTATTCTGATTTATTACCCAAGTGACTATGCTGCATTTGCTCTTGTTATGACGTAAACCCTTTTCTATATCCCAAATAACCCGTCGTGAGTTACCACATCGTAGGTCTGGTATTTCCCTATTTGGCGAGTGTAGGTCTACTTTCCATAAATTCTCATAAGGCTAATACATTTATATCAATGTAATGTAATTTACTGAGAACTTACGAGAATACTCTCCTGAATTATCCGATGGGATTTTTTGGACCAATTTCTGAATTTATCTTTTTTTTGGATGAACATCCGAAATTAGTCTTTTAATAATAATAATAATAAGGTTTATTTGTAAAGCACATCTTTATACTCCAGTAATTACTCTGCTTTTTTCTGAGCAGTAGCGATCAGATCAGGATCCAGATAAGCACCGAAACGTTTGTCAGAATACTCACAGCATAATGTTGAACGTGGCAAGTTGAGCGACGAACCATCCATAATAAATTTACAGAACGTAAACCTCCCAACCGAAAATTACCAGAAGAAATCCATTACGAAAAGGAAAATTAAGGGCGTAAGCTGAAGAAGGATAAACAAAAGTGAAGTAAAGAAGAAGCTTTTCTTATTTTTGGACATTGAAAACTGCAACTTCTTAGGTTCAACTTTGGATAGCGAACTGCAAACGTCTCTGACCACAACGCTCTTAGCACCATCTAGAAGTTATCATTGATAATGTCATCATACATACGTTCGTACACTCGACGAAATGATGGAAGTTTTGGAACAAATTCACTTTTGGCTGGATCATGTAATGGAATGGTGAGACCGCATGCTTGTAAAAATGTCCAGCGGCCAATATAGCCCATCTGCCATAAATCAATATCCCTACTATCGCAGCAACGCTGTTCTCTTGCATTCTATTTCGGTGCCACCAACTTATCTTCCTGGCAGTTGCTCACAACAGTTAACACCACGCTGGCTGTTTAGCTGGCATAACGGTGTCACATCTTATTCTTGCGGTTAGATTATACGGTGTAGCTGAAGCTGGTTTCATTTGATTATCTACTGCCCTTTCAAATGTAAATGACCCGCACAAATTTCCGGCAACCCCGACCCACAGCTCGTTCAAAAATCTTTACAGGCGAATTTCTGCTTTCTTTATGTGAATGCACAGAATTTGCTATGGAAGATTGATGAACTTAACGTATGTATATTTGATCTACAGCCGGATTTCATCTCGTTATCGAGACCTGGTGACTGGCCGACGTAATTGCTGCCGAAATTGTACCCAGTGATTATCAGATTTGTCTTCATGATTGGCTATAAAAAAGAGGAGGGAGAGTTATAATCTTTGTCAAATGGCACATCACTGCATTGGAACGTAAAATCAGTTGCTCCCATGTTTATAAATCGGAAGACGTGAAGGGTTTCCTTCTTTATGTTTCTTGGCTGTTTATAGGCTGCAAAATCAAAATTCAGGCGTTAACGAGCCCCTCTTTGGTATCAATAAGAATTTGCCCTAAGCGAAAACGCACTGATTGCTGGAGATTTTAACGCACAACTCATCCAATCGGATGAATTATAAATAGATGTTTCGTGGAAAACCTTTAGCTCTAGATTATTAAAACAATTATGGGAACTGTTCCTCTCGCAGAATGTTACATTTTCAACATGAATTAAAAGGCACAAACAGCGAACTGTCTAGACCTCGTGCTTTTGAAAAACCCCATTAACGCAGATGAACTCAGGCTTATCGCACCACTTTTCAAGACAGACCACGTCATGCTTCTTTGGCACTACGAGTTAAACATAAGCAAACCGAGAATACGGAGGTTCTGCCAAATTACCAGCACGGGTAATTCTCCTCACCCCTAAATGAACTATCAATAATAAACTAGCGTGATATTCTCAACGGTAGTCCGGATGTGGATTGGACCATTCCCAGGAATGCTGTAAACGATGTCATGCATCGTAGCTGTTCCCTTAAAAAATGCCAAAAACGAGCCGGCCTACTTGGTAAATGCGATACTTGAAAGGCCAGATAAACTGAAAGGACGAAATCTTGAGGAGGTATAAAACAACAGGTCAGCCCTAACACTACGACGAATTTCGCCGAAAGTGGAACTAGAAAAGATTAAGTGTGCACAAACCACGGAAGATGTATAAGGCTAACATTATAAAACAGGCCATATATAAGTCAACAGTACTCCTTATCTACGTAAGCAGAAAGGTGGAAAAAACAAAGAAATTACTGAAAATCTCGAAAAGGCAAAACACCTCGAACTTGATCTTTTCCCTCTCAATTATAGGCAACTCCGCTGGGACCTCATACAAACCTACCGTATTGTTAGAGGCGAAGACTGCGCCCTAGAATTTGATGATTTCTTCGAATTGGCTCGGACTGACCATCTGCGAGGTCATCCTTTTAAACTACAGAGGAAACCGGCCCGTATCGACGTTCGACGAAACGCCTTCTCTCAGAGGGTCATTGGAGCGTGGAACGGACTCCCGGAAGATGTGATCCTCTCTTAAACACAAACTTGATTCTCATTTGCTGAGAAACTGTGGCAGATACAATAAACAAAGTGTCAGTAGCAGCACCTTGCAACTGGCTCACACTTATCGCTGATGTTAAGCTTACATTTGTACATTTGTATTATGTACTATTGTTACGGTGGACCTATTATGCGATTTTGGTTATGAATAGGGAGCTCAAGGGCGAAAGCCTTCTTCCCTTAATAAAGTGACTTAAAGTGACTTAAAGTGACCTCAGTTAGTTTTTTTGCAGCCGTTTTCACTGAGGACCTAGGTTTCAATTAGGCCGACTTCAATGTAGGGATTAACGACATAATCATTGATAAGCTTGGTTTCACAAAAGGCATATGATAATAGAACTTCTCGTGCTTAGCGAAGGTTAGTCTCTACAAGGGCGACAGTTTTTCTCCTAAAAATCCCTGAGGAGTTCTTTCACTGTCTGCTCCTATTTTCATCCTATGACTCAGGACAACTGGCCACGCCAACAGTCTAAGCCACAATTTTTTTGCTACCACTGCACATATGTACAAATAGGGCACTCAAAGGAATATTTCCTACATACCCTCAATATACTGATACTGATACTTATCCTGGTCGACTACCGGTAATATTACAACAAGAGGTTGCTTCGGAAATCTCCAGACCACTTTCGCGCATTTCCTTGTTTTTCTTTGTTCAAGGCCTCCTCTCATATGACTGGAAAATTGCAAACAGTGCCCAGCACGGACTTAAGGAAACAACTCCTGCCTGACCAGTTTAGCAGTGGTCCAAGTTATAAGACGAGAATGCGTACACCTACTTCAAAAAGCCTTCGATTGTGTTCACACCGAAGTCTACTCTGCAAGGTTTGCGAATCCTTGATATCATCTGCCAAACCAAGTAAAGCAGCGGGCGTCTGACTCGATTGCAAAGAAACTTAAATATATCCGCAGTCCACGCCATCGTTACTCGGCTCAGGCATCACTAACAATGATCTGCATTTCTTCCTAGCATCACATCGCTGCTCGATGCCGCACTAGAAAGTGATGATACAGAGGTCGATATTATCATTAATTCAAAAACGCAAACGGCTAGAAAGGCGCGAAAGTCTTAATAGGCCAAGAATGCGCAGTCAAATAACCCCAAAACCGGCACATCAGGACCCATCGAACCTAAAGTACCGGATACAGATGTCCGCTTGGTCGTAACTCGTGAGCTCGCAACAGATGCACCAGTGAGTCACAAGCAGAATACAGTTGTAAAAGGGGCTCCAGAGATAGCGTCAACAATTACGCAAGAACGAGTTGACGCTGATATGGACTTGGATTTGGACAGGTCTGCCGACATGCCTGAAACCTGCAGATCGGATCATGTGTCAAGCCCACGGGCTATAACATCGTCACTCGGCTTAAGCGACACTAGCAATTATCGGGATTTGCACCACATCATTGCTCGACTCTGCACAAGAAAGCGATGACCAAGAGGTTGAAAAGATCATAACTCAAAAGAGGCAGAAGCCTAAGAAAGCCAAACGGTTCACGGGTTTGCACTCAGCTTACCCAATAGCCAGTACATCAGAACCGAATGTACCGGATACAAGTGCTCCCTCGGCCGAAACACGTAAGCTCGCAAAATATGCCCCATTGAGTCGCAAGCAGAAAATAGTTGTAAAGGGGGCCCCAGAGTCGGAGTCGTCAACTGCACAAGAACGAATTGACCATGACGTGGGTCTTATGCGAATTTACGCCAAACCGTTGCTAAAACCAGGCGAGTCTTTCCGCATTCTTAAGGCATTTCGAATAGGGAAGGCTCCAACAGCTCCAGAATCAACTTCTCGGCCACGACCTCTAAAAGTTATTATAGAAACTGAAGCACAGGCGAAACTCTTGCTAGAGCGCAAACCATCCTTATGGAGTTTGCATTCGCAAATTTTTTGTCAGCCAGATTACAAGTTGAAAGAGCGGAGAAAGATGAGACAACTAATAAAAGAGCTGGAGAAACGGAGAACCAATGGCGAGACAAATCTCAAAATAAGAGAGGGACAAATAGTTCAAGTCAAAGGACATCGCGCTGGTCGAAGCCGGTAACAGTGCTGGCCTACCTGTCCCGCCACCGAAACCTAAGACATGCCCTCGTAAATTGGTGGTTTTAAATGCCAGATCACTGATAAATAAAATGCCTCTGCTCCAGACTATGGTTTTCGTCAACCGCCCAGACATTGTGATGGTAACTGAGACATGGGCATCGGCCTGTGAAGCTGACTCAGAACTCTGTTCTAGGCTATGCACGCGTTCGGAACGATCGAAACAATGGCCGCGGCGGAGGAAACTGCATCTTTATTAAGCAGCTACTTGCATTTCTCCCGTTGGACTATCCACAATTCACAGCAGTGGAGGAGAGATGCTGGCTACGAGTTGTTCTCAAAAACAAATACTCCTTACTTGTTGGCTGTGTTTATCGCCCACCTCATGCCAATGCAGACTACGATCTTTGTCTCTCGCAGGTATTTCATGCCGCAGCTGACTTTAATCTTAAGTATTGCTTGATTGCAGGCGATTTTAACCTTCCTGACGTGCAATGGTTTCCACCATCCGGTCCTTCAAAGTTCGAGAACTTACTTGAGGCCATAGATATCGGCATGTGGGATCAGGTAGTCGATTTTCCCACTCGAGAAGCAAAAATACTCGACCTTATATTTTGTAGGGGATGCGAACCACTTCCATTGTTATCCTTAGACGCACTTGGGAGTTAAGACCATCTCACAGTTGTTAGTGAAGTAGAAATGGAGGTGGATGAAACATTTTCCAAAAAGTATAGTTTTTATCATGACTTCTGATCAGCAAACACGGCAGACCTACTGGCAAATCTAAACGCTCTCGACTGGTCTGAATTTTTCCAACTTTTCGATGTAAATGTTTGTACCGATGCACTGTACAAAGTGCCGGATCCACTCATCCTCCACTTTGTCCCCCGTAAGAAAGTAATACATGTCAAGGATGAAGTGTATCTTCGTCTGTCTTTCCGTCGTAGGCTGCGTAAACTCTTTCGTCGTTTGCATCGGCAAAACGACACTTCTGTTGTGCACTTGATCACACTGATCTTTGAGCAGGCTAAGGAGCTCTCCGAAGAAAAGCAGATAGCCGATGAGGCCCACTTCGCTGAAAATCCTTCCCTTAATGTTGCGAAACTCTTTTCGCGTACAGTAAAAGCGCAGAGGAAAACGCAACCCCATAATTCAAGACGCTTTAGGAAACCCCATAGCTGACGCTAAGTTGACCGCCGATAGCTTCAATGCGTTCCTATCCAAAACGTTCAGGAAAAGCTCGTTCTCTGCACCTCTGGCTATCCAGGCTTGGACGGGTGCCGTACTCGAAACCATAAGCTTAACCATCTAGGACGTTACTGAAGCCATTCGTCGTTATCGTCAATCTTATAGTCCAGGACCAGCTGGCGTCCCAGTTAGCCTTCTAAAAGCTGAAGCGAATGATATCTTTCCGTCTATTCTTTGTAAGGTACTTAATCTTACCTCCATTGTGGAAGGAATCGCACATAATGCCTATTCGCAAGCACGGCCGATTGACGTCATTCGACAACTTTAGGCTAATAAATACACTTCCCGCAGCCTCGAAGATCTTGGAGACCTTGGTAAAAAAATATGATGCGTCACTTGAAAGAGAACAACCTGCTCAATACAGCTCAACATGGCTTTCTCGAGAAACGATCTTGTGACACCTGCCAGCTCTCGTTCTTTGATTATGTGCTGCAATCTAGAGACAGCGGTTTCGCCAGTTATAGCATCTTTTTTGATTTTACTAAGGCCTTTGATCGGGTCGATCATAACCTCCTTCTGAAACTGGCCTCCTTTGGTATAGGTAGCAAGCCTCTGAACTTCATATCTTCCTATTTAGATGCACGCACGCATAGAGTAAAAATTTCCAATGTTATCTCCAACCCCACGCATGTGAGGAGTGGAGTTATACAGGATAGTTTACAGGGTCCGCTCCTATTTTGCCTGTTTGTCAACGACGTTTCAGATTGTTTTCAGTATGGCAGACCCTTCATGTACGCTGATGATTTAAAAGTCGCTTATCGATATAAAACGGCAGATCGCAACATCGTGCTCGAGCTGATAAAAAGTATCTTCAGGCGTTCTCCCAGTGGTATTGCACATGGCGCCTCACCATTTCATGGCACAAATGTACCGTTTTGGTTGTTGGCGACGATCATCAACCGGAATTAAGCATTGACGGCTACGAACTTAATGTCCCAGGAGTTATCAAGGATTTCGGCATATCCTACTCTAAAAGTTTCAATTTGTCAGAGCACTGTGCCCTGATAGTCTCGAAAGCACGCCGAACCACCGGATTTATCCTTAGAAATTTTAAGACTATCAAGGTAAGAACTAGCCATTATAATATGTACGTGAGACCTAGTCTGGAATACTGCTCACCCCTATTCAGTCTTCTGCGCCTTAGTGAACAGAAGAAAATAGAATCAGTGCAGCACTTCTTCACTAGAAGATTTTTCACTACAGAACACCGTAACTTAACCTACCAACAAAGGTGCAAACTTATAATGCTGGATCCCTTGTGGCTTCGTCGATTGCAGAAGGGTCTACTTTTAGTGTTAAATCTTTTGAATGGTCAAACCTTTCATCCTCTTAATACAATAAGGCAGTTTGAGCACTCTCGACGCGCCAGTCATCGAGACGTATTTTTATTTCTTCCTTTGGCACGTACAGTTAAGTACTGGCAATTCTTTTCAGTAAACGCCATATCAATCTGGAATAAGCTGCCCAAAAGTATTCAAACACAGCAAAGCTACCCTATGTTTAAGAGAGCTATAACTATTTTTCTACATTCAGGACAACTTTCACGAATTTTTGGTGCTGACTCGGTGGAATCTCTCTTTCACTCTGACGGCGTTCGTGGACTTTGAACCCCGCCAGGCTTCATGCTGAAGATAATGCTGCTGAAGCAGCAGCCCGCAGTCTACTTACCCTTCAGCCGATAGCGCGCATTTTTTTGCCGACAACCATTGAAGGAAGTCTGAGAACCCTGTGTTCTTGTGCCAACCCTCTCCGTCTGGAACTAATGTCCTTAAACGATATGCAAAATTTCTCCTGCTGATGAGTCAACTCAGCTTACAACTGTAAATTTATTCCGTTTGTATGATACCTTTGAAGGAAGTTTTTTTTCACTTGAAACAAACGCCCTATCTCGCCCAGTATTGACAAAACAAAATACCTGAACCAAAACCAATACTGGCTGCAACATAGGGAGTTTGTTTTAGGTTTTGTCCGGTCTTCGAGGTGTTGGAAGGCGCCCAGGAGGTGCATTACCAACTCTTTACAATTGCCTGTAAACTGGCATAATAAACATTTTATAATAACAATTATTATTATAAGGGGAATTTACAAAATTGGATAAGAGATTTCCTAAAAGGCCGATCGCATTCCTTGTGCGTTGGCAACGCGAAATACTCTTCAGTGCCAGTTTTCATTGATGTGCCTCAGGGCTCCGTTCTGGGGCCATTATCATCTGTATACTTAATAAAATCGGTGACTGTCTTCGTGTGTGTCTCCTTTATCATTGGTCACCGGAGTTAGGTTGACACGCCTTGTGCACCTTCGACGCGCGCATGTTAGTACCACGATCACTTCTTCGGCACGCGTTCTAGGTCACCTGCACGTGTCGGGCTCTACGTCGCTCCCTCATTCTACCGTGCGCGTGAGGATTCAAGTGACGCCTGAGGTGAAATGTGGATGTGAATGCGCCACGGTGGGGAAGGAGTCGTCGCTTCCAAGTCGTCACGGCCGCTTGAAAGGTTACCCCCCATCAATGTAGCAAGGGCGATAACCGTGTTTGCACAGCTACCTCAAATTCACTTACCGTAAACCAAGCATCCAAACGCCACCGACACCATTTCAAGAGGTCGAGACCTTGCGTCCTCACACCTGCAAAAAAACTTGAGACGATGACCACAGGACGACATTAATTGTTGGACTCATTTCCCTCCCCCCCCCTTCGCCCCCCCATTTCGCTGGTCCCCAATTATGACTAGAATCTGATGCCCATGATCCCTATACACCTCTCGCTCCCTCTTACCTCTTTGTTACTACTGAATGGGTTGAGCGTAAACCCCATGACCTACTATCATTTGGACCTCCTCCTTTACTTACGCGTAAGTTGTCGTGGCCAGCTAAGAGACCGCCGCCCCTCTCCCTCCACAGCGATGTGGCTAGCTCTTAGGTTAGGTTGAATAGCCTACCACATAAATCCCTTCTCTTTCAACAAACCCTTACAAACTATCATTATTGACAACAGTGATAACGTCAGTCATGTTTTGAGCACAAACAACTCGACAAACGATGATGAGCTGGTGAATGAAGGCAACGTTGTAAACTTACTTCTTTTCTACCTTATGCTATTCTGTTCAAAATAATAACCTATCTGTAGGTTCTACCTCATTAGATAGAAAAGGAATTAGAGCAGCCGCGAGAACACGAGTTAAAACGAAGGAACAGAAGAGACTTGCCAATGTTAATAGACGTTCACAAGAAACACAGGCAGAGAGACTAATGCCATACGTCAGCGATATCGACGCTCCCGAGAAATCGAAGATCAAATGCTGCAAAGAAGACGCGAAGACGCAATTTGCCATCAAATTAACTTTTCCCAAGAAACCGAGGTCAAAACCCTGCAAAGGAGAGAGCTAGGTAGGTTAAGAGATTCGCAACGTTGGCGAAATGAATTGCCCAGACGTAGAAGAGCTCGTCTGACTATGCAAGCATCACAGACAGCGGATCAACGCCCAAAAGATGCTGGAAACTCCAGTTTGCAACCAATTTCCATACGGTTTGGCGAATCTGGCCCGTCGGTTGCTTCCATAAATGCTCAAGTGTGGGACAAAGTCTCACTCAATTACAACCCAAGTCTTGGTTATGCGAAAGATGTTAATGTTTCCATTAGGAAGATGGTAGAAGGTTGCGGACATTGTCAGGCGAAAAAATGGACTGGTGAGACGATCAGTATGTGCTGTTCCAACGGCAAAGTTCTACTGAATAACTTCCACCCACCACCTGAAATACTTCGAACATTGCTTGCTGGTAATACCGATGACTCGAAGAATTTTATTTCTAATCTGAGAAAATACAACGGTGCGTTTCAAATGACCCCATTTGGTGCCAACGTTGTTCGTGAGTTTGGATTTATGCCTACCTTTAAGGTGGAAGGCCAGGTTTACCACCGGATTGGATCGTTACTATAATAATATAATAATAAATAATAGATTTTATATTTTAGGCCCGAAGGGCCTTGTCATTGCAAACTCAGTGCTGTGGAAAAATAAATACAAAGTTGATAAATGCTGCTCTCCGTGGGCAACCACATAGACAGCGGGACCGTTTAGTAGTGTTGGTAGATAAATTCATTCTCACCAACATCTCGTCGCTTCAAAATAGTTGTCAACACTCTCTGAAAGGCGTGGTGAACTAAGGAGAGAGCAGTGAAAAAAAAACTACCATTAAAGCTGGGGCGGAGTTCAGCGAACCCCCACTTTAAAAAAAAACAAAATCTAGGAGAAAAAACGGCTTCAACAAAATAAAGGTTGTTCGTTGAGAGGATTGATTGTAAAGCAAATGAGACAGGACTGTTGATGAGAACGTATGAGGGTTGGAAATGCTTCTTGTAATTGGAGAAATCATATAAAATCAGAGGCTGGCGTTCACCACTGTAACACCGCCCGACTGGCTTCATGATCAACCATCAGGGAGGTGAGACCGGAGGAGGCCATCGCGACAACAGGTTCGACAAGAGAGTGAACGGCAGAGGTCACCTGTTCATCAACGAAACGCCGGAGAGGCGACCTTGTAGACTGCGGAGTCCAGCGATAGCTTGGCGAAAAATGCAGAACCGCCTGAGCATGACTAAAGACCATGAAGCCTATCGTCAGGGTTGTAAAACGAAGAATAGAGAAAACAGCAATGATGACTGGACAGAGAAGTGGACGAAACATCGTTGCAAATATCACTCAAAAGAGGAAGAAATAGACAAATATGGAAAAATGTTATATAAACATAACCAGCTCAGATACCAAGGGAACCCTTTTCAAAGTCCAAAAGTTGTGTGTTTGGGAAGGAGACGGATAACAAGGATTTTATATCTTCCGAAGTTAAGTGTTTACATAATTTGACTTTAAAAACTGCTAGGTTAGACGAAAGCCTAATTAAGAGGGGATATTATTCCAGAGTCAGGTATATTTGGAGGCAAAGAAGTAAAAATGGTTCGAAGCGGAGCTAAAGGGGGGTGCAATAATCCTGGAGGAATTCCGAGTGGCATAAGGTCTATCTGCGGGAATGAGAGCGTTGATGCGTGGAAGGTTAGAGGTAGAGTTAACGTGAAAGAGGAAACAGAGGCCCGCTTCGAGTCTTCTGACCCAAAGAAATGTCATGTTCGCTAACTAACATCTCTCCGTATAAGAAGTAGTGGATCGAGGACGAGCGAATATTTTGCAAGCAAATACCCTCTGTACATTTTCAATCTTACCGCGGTCAGAAGCATTCATTAGACCAAAGAGGGGACAGCAATATTCTAGGATGGGTAGAACATACATGCGATAAAATTTGAACTTTATTTCCAGCAGGAAGAAATTGTGTGATATAAAACCACATATCTGTGCAGCCTTCGCAGATATTCGATCCGCATGAGGCGAAAATGCAAGTTTATTTATGTAGCTTAGACCTAAGTCTTTTATAGTGGGTCGTTCTAAAAGTGGAATATTTTGAAAGAATAGGGGATAGGGAAGCTTGGCGAGACCGAAACACATGAAACTACACTTGGATGGAGAGAATTCCATCTGCCAGGTAGCACTCCAACGTGAGAGTGTAAGTAGGTCCGCATTTATTTTATCAACGCATATGCTTTCCGTGTCCTTAGAAAACGAGTATATGCATTTTAGGTCATCTGCATAAATGAAATTGTGTGAATTTTTTAGAACATTCGAAATTTCGTTTATGTATAGAATCAAGAGTAATGGACCCAAGACAGTGCCTTGAAAAACGCCACTCGTGATCAGCTGAGAAGTGGAGTAACTATCACCTACTAGGACCTTTTGGCTGTGGTTAGACAAGTAGGAACCGATGAAGTCGAGGAGAGGGGCACGGATGCCAATGGCTTCCAACTTTACCAGTAGCCGTCTGTGCGGTACCTTGTCGAAGGCTTTGCTCAGGTCAAAGTAGATAACAACTAGGGACTGCCGCTCGTTACGGAGGGAAGTGACGTGGTTAAGAAAAGCTAAGTGACACGTCTCGCATGATCTTCCGGGTAGAAAAATTTTGCTGCGAGTCGATTAAAAGCTTATTTTTAGCCAAAAATCGAGAATTTGATTAAAAATTATCTTCTCCAGAAGAGCTAGGGCCGGGGTTTATGCACACCATGGTAGTTATTTATGTCCGAACGAGATCCTGATTTAAAGACTGGAAGAATAATTTATGTCTTCCAAGTGTCAGGAAAGAAACCATTTAAGAGATAGTCTGAAAATATATGTCAAGGTAATTTGGGAAAGGTCGACACTCTCTAGATAACATAATTGGGGATACCATAATTTCCCGAAGAGTGCGAGTATTTTAGACAAATTATATGCTTACGAATTAATTCTATGGCGAAATCAATGTTCCCGAAAGTATTGTCTGAGTATGGTTCAAACGACGGGACCGGTTCGGATTCTGTCGTAAAGTACTTCGTCAAGAAAGCATTGAATAATTCAGCCTTATCAGACTCATCTAGTGCAAATGTTTTATTTTCATTAAGCAATGGGGGCATTTCAATTCCTCGTTTTGCAGAGGACCTGCGACGAAACCGTTGTGCAACCGATTTTGCAGAGTTTGACTCACTCAGGGCGCAAGATCCCTTGTGCTGGTCACGCGCAAGACGAATCTTTGACGCTAATTGGAAGACCTCTGCGATTCTTAGATGCACAGACAGCGAACTAGTAGATCTATTTTTTTTTTCAGCTGCCTCCTCAATTTCTTTAGTCTGGGCAAACGAAAATGAGGGACGGTCGATTCTGATGTGTAGGGTTTTGCAATTTTAGTGGGCACAAATTCCAGCATTTTATTAGAAAAGACCGACATGAGTTCAGAAAGATACGCAGCGTCGTTAATGGAGTAGAGGCTCTGCCAGTCTAATGAGTCAAGAAAATTGTTGATTGAGCTAATATCTGTGAGGTCATACGCATGATAGGTACGACTAGCGCTAGCCTTTTCCATAGAAGGCAGCGGAAGGCAACAGTAAATTAATGTGTGATCACTTTGGAAGATGTCCTGCTTAAAATCAACGAAGAGAGGGGCAATACCATTTTTGAAAATCAGATCTAGGATATGATTCTGTCTTGTTGGGGAACTAACCAGTTGAGACCAGCTAGAAAAATTAATGGTATCTAGGAAAGGCTGAAATCTAGGTGGAAAATAGTTTGAAAGCCACTTGATTTCAGGAAAATTAAAATCTTCAGTTATAATTTTTACTTCAAAAGAGGATTCTGAAATAAACTTGAATATTTCACACACATTTGCATCTTCTTCAGATGAAGAGTTAGGAGGACTATATACACATCCGATAATCGCCTTTTTTCCGGGGCGACAGGATAATAGAAGAAAAACAGTAATTTTCAGAGGAGGACGTGCTATTTAGATAAAACGGAAAGTGCCTAAATGACGTTCTCATATAGAGAAGACAACCACCACCATGCTTATTAATGCGATTGTGACGATAGAGATTATACTCGTCTATGATAAGGGAGGGGTCAGAAATGATTGGATGGGTCCAAGATTCTGTTATGCATATAACATCGGGCGTCATCTCAAAAGCAATAGCTCGCAATTGAGCCACTTTATTTATAACAGACCTGGCATTCAGCAATATGACATCTAATGTGTTTTGAGTGGCAGGACTATGGCTATCGTTATTCATAAAAAAATTTGAAGGTTGGTAGGCAAACTGTAGGCCGTTATTATTTGTGGAATAAGTACTGACGGGTATGGAGCTGTTAGCATACGGGTAGCCAATCATCGATGGCTAATAAGGTCTGAGATATCTAGGGGCCTCGTTTTCTGGCAGGGAAAAATGAGGAGAGGATAGACCAAAATAAGCTTCTGGGGTGTTTGGGAGGAATGGGGGGAGGCGAGAAGGCATGTAGAAGTTTGCAGGTTTGGGTGGTAGAGGATGGGTAAAGGAACTGATAGGGGGAACGGTGACATAAAATAAGTGTTGGGGCCACTCGCGTAAGGAAAAGTGGTATTAATCAGTGAATGTCCTGTACGGCAACTCCGATTAGATTTAAAACCATACCAGTTTGGGTTACTGCCGTGCAAATTAAATTTTTCGTGGTTCGGGCCCGGCGTGTTCAATAACGCATTATACGGGGGAATAATATGACTCCCACGGTCAAGGGAGGAGCTAGGTTGTGGTGAGGAAGCGCTCGGCCTAAACGCTTTCGACGGTTTTGGTGACATTCTTGATGAGCTTGTTGCCGAGTTAGAGGCAGCGGAATTTATCGATCGTCGGACAGAGAATGTATTCAGACTAGTTTTAATCGTAGTAGATGATGGAGCGGTGGGGCTTGACGGTCCCGACAACAAGAGGGATGGGCCAACTGGTGCACTGATGTTTACGGGCCTATGACTAGACCTTCGAGAGGTAGGGATAGCAGGTGTACTGACGGTAACGGGACTATGAACAGACATCTGGGAGGCAGGAATAATGGTTGTTCTGACGTAAGTGGGTGTATGACCAGGTATCCGGGGTGGAGGATTAGCGAGTGCATTTAACCTATCGGTACTACGAACAGATTTAAGAATAGTAGGCTGAGAAGGCATTGGTCTATTGGACTGGAGAGCCGCACTTCTTCGCTCCATTGGTGTAAGATCTCGACAGAGGAAACTTTTAGTCATTTATAAGTATCGGGAAATGTGACCCCGTTGAGCAAAGATTGAGTCCACCTCGATCGGTGAAAACAATTTAACTATGATGGGCGGGTTTTGCTACGCGATTGGAGGCGTTTGGCTTCTGCAATTTTGTAGTTGAAACCACCCGAACATAGAAAATCTTTTGCAATATCCAAAGGGCGACTTAATATGGAGGCATTTTTTAGCATAAAATTAAAGTTTCGCTTTTGTCTATCAAAAGCTTCCGTGGTTATAAGATGGACGAGGGAGTCGAACTTTTTACAATCTTGCGAGGGCACATTTGATAACTTACCATCAAACAGATTGCCTAGTATTGACAAAACCGAACCAAACTTCATCATGAAATCATTACAGTTCTGTAATGAAGATAAATCAATTTGCTTAGCCTTGACAATGGGCTGCACGTTGATATCAAGGCATTGACTAGTAGGCGTGGTCAGGCACCGCTTGGGTCTGGGAGCAGATATCTTACGATAAGCTATAATTTTCGTTTTCATAATTTTGACGGAAATCTGCTTTTAATGTGAGACGATTTGGAAATATTCAGCCTATATGATTTTACCGCAGCTGGTTGTTAAAATCTCTTAAAATTGTTTAACAAACTGTATTAGTTATTACGTTCAAAAAAACCAGTTGATCCTCACGCGAAATCTAGTCAGGTACAGTAAACTTGTAATCACGTAGGTCACGACACGACAGGTCATGGCAAACATTGACCACGCAGTTAGCTAACTTAAAAAAGCCCCCATTTTATCTATGTCCCCTTACTCTATGCACTATATCGAAGTTTAAATTAAATTTTTATAAAAATAAATTGAAATAAATTCTTAACATGCAAAAATATTACAAAATTCGTTATATTGCCTTTTGGGTAAGTCAGCATCATTCCCCGTTTACTCCCGTCACCATGGCCATCCTATTAAGGGCTATTGCTAGCAGGGATTCGAGCAATGCATTCATGAAAGAAAAAACTAGCAGGTCTCATGAATACGCGATGGAATTCCTGCTCAAAGTTTGGGCTGTTGGTAACAACCATACATTACATTGCACGTAATATGGAAGCATATGTTTCTGAAACTTTTACGAAAGGATTATATTCCAATGTGATCTTAATTGTGCTGCACTTAAAAATGAAGTTAAACCAGTACGCCCAATTTCCACTTTTGTAGAATATTCCACTCCGCAAAAAAACTGGCATTCCTATAAAACTTTATATTCCTTTATAAATCACAAAATGCTCTATTGTGCACAACAACCACCACTTTATTACTTTAAGATTTTGGGGGTCGTAGCTTGGGCTGTGTTTGAGTAACGTGGAGTTAATTGTAAAAAATATTGCACTTAATGAGTTAGGCAATCTGATATATATATATATATATATATATGTAAGTGGAGTATGACAGCATCTGGGGGTAACTTGATACAGAACTGTTTCGGGCTTATTAGCCTTCATCAGCCAAGCA
>JAYGXS010000009.1:25196136-25244631 GCA_036362985.1 Ligula intestinalis | reverse complement strand
ATATGGTTCTCACCATGTTACTATCCCGGGCGTACGGCATAGACCCGCGCGCATTATTCTCGTCGGTTTTGGCCACTTAAACCACTGCAAGTGACAGGTTTGGATTAGCCTGCTACTGCAGTACATAATTTATTAAAGTTTACCCTGAAAAGTACATTTAAAATTAACGAATGCCTTAAACCGTGAAAGTGATAGAAAACAGATTAGCAGTTTTCCAAGAGTTTACCTGAATGGTTTCTATTTTATGAAATCAAGCTTATGGAGCTATTTGCTGGCGGAGCATAAAAGACCTTGCAAAGCAAAAACCCACGGATTTCCCCCTAAATAACTAACAACAGACTCAATTTAATACTTCAGTATTTAACCGTACTGAGAGCAGACGAGCAGGAGTTCGCGTCAAACACTGGGTCTAATCCGGAATGTAACTGATTATTTGAGAAGAAACCAGTCAACTGCTGCACAACACCCACCGAATGTCCATTTCCATTGCAAGATCATCCCGGCATACATATAAGTTAAATTTGAATGCAGGTTGTTCATGCCGGTCCACAAGGCGCACAATGAAAATTTAATGTTATAATGCCTTTTACTGATAAAGCACCTCTTAAACGCCATCAAAACCTTGGAAGATGGAGTGCTTAGATGTTAAGAATGCCGAATTTAACGAAATTTTTAGGAAAACAGTAGGGGGCAATAGGTAGTAGAAGAAGCCCAATTGGTGAAGAAGTTTCAGCTTGCAGTATTCAAAGAAGACGGAATGCGGTATCAACAAAGAATGCAGTCACAAAATTGATTTATGTTTGGACGATTTAATTTTTTTAAGTTCATAAAGAATTGTCGGATGCACAGAATTTGCAAGTGAGTTGTAAGAGCACTGTGCGAATATATTTTTTATAGGACCAAACTGTAAACTAGCGTCTTCAGCAATCCGAACAAAAACCCAAGCGGCTCAAAAAGATTGCAAAGGTTGAAGCTATGTTTGCCACTAACTTACTCACCTTTAATATAGTAAACTATGGTCCACCTCTTTAAACACACTAAACAGCAAAGCTTTTTAAGAAAGCATATGTTAGGCTTAGCCTTTGTTCAGTGGTAAGCTCGCACTTCTAAATGTCGGTCTGTTTAATGCGTGCTCAAAAGTCCAGAAGGTAATTTTATAGATGCCCTTGGTACTGCAAATACTGACTGGTAAGCGAAAAATTCTCCGAATTCGGTACTAACATGTCAATTCTAAGTTCTCAGTGTTAAAGTCTAGGTGCGCTGACTAGGTTGATGATAACGGTCATTGTTTAGAACAGCTAAAGTCAACCTTAAAAGAACTACACATACTCTGGGTAGAAAATGTAGGTTTTGGTCGTTTAGATCACTACTTGTTTTAGAAGACATAAATCGCATTACAAAAGGTGGAGGTGGATATTTGCATGATTTTTTTTAACTTTAAGTAGTTCAGTGGGACTGGCAAGTGCCCACGCGAACAACTGTTGGGCATCAACTGAGGCTACTGAATATAACCAGCTTCGCTCAGGGGATTAGTTTGGGATTTGCGATGTCCATGAGCAAAAAATAGTACAACTCATCTAAAGTGTAAAATTATGCGAATTTCGACGTCAGATAATGCAGTGTGTCTGCTACTTCCTACGTGGTACTTGAATAGATCGTAAACAAACATATCGCAGAGCTTTATGCTAGTAGATTAAACCCTAGCCAGTGGGATCTTCAGGCCCAGTTCCTCGTGGAAAAAGATAACAAGTAGGAAGCCAGAGTGGTAAGAACAATTTATTATGTACAGAAGGAAGTGGTGAATAGTCAGAAGGAATGTGACGGTCAGACGAGCGAGCAACCGCAAGCCAGCATCTGAAGTGAAGTAAGTGCGTGGGATTCCAGGAAGCGCAGGACATTCTTGGTTCCTGCAGTCAATCAGGAAATAGTGCACAACAAATGGCTCGAGCTCACGAGACTTATGCCAAGACTCGCGGTAGTTGCCCGCTCTTGAGAAGGACAGCGTTGGCGCGCAAGGCCTCGCTGGCGAAGTTGCGATGTGTCGGCGTGTGGTGGACAGCCACGTGCAAGCCTCCAGATTGGCAGGCGCAGAGAGGGCGAGTCAGCGTAGTGCCGCTGATCATAGGTTCGCGAGCGGCGTTACAAGGCAACTATATTCATTTTGTATTCCTAGATAATTTTTTCAGTGACATTATAAGAAGACTTATATTTTTAATAACCCAAGAAGGGGTTTGGCAAATTTGGAGAACTCGTTTTATCAAATTGCGGTATTCCCGGCAACGTCGGTTGGATTTAAACCCACAAGAGCGAGAGAAAACCTTTAGTACAGCGAACGCTCTAATCAAATGAGCTACGAAGCTCCACCATGAGCCATGAGTTTATTCATATTTGGGTTAAGTTACCCGCAGGATATTTTAAGAAATACATCATTTAAGTCTTTAAAATTGAAGTGTATAGTTATTTTGAAGCAAAAACGAACTACAACGCATAATTGCCCTATCCTTTATGCCAGAACGCGAAAGGCAGGCCATGTACGTGCCAGTTCGTATATTCATCAGTAAACGTCCGTTTTCTAACATATTATAAGTTAAAATTGAGCATCACTGAAATAATGCTACCGGCTGCATTGAAATTCAACTACTGGTGAACCGGTAGTTGTGTCACTGCTTTAGAGTCCACTCATAAAATGCACTGTTTTCCAAATCAATGTCAGGTTTAATAATCGAATACTCCTCAAAGCACTGTCAGAGGGTTCTGAATAGTAACGTTCTGGCAAAATGGCCTAAAATGCAGCCGAGTTGATTCTTCCTCCTGCCATGTAAAGTTGCGAAACACAGCGTCATTGACTTTCACGAAATTCTTTCCGGACATGAGGGAGCATGAGAAACAGAACACTGGCTTAGTGATGCAACTTTCTATGCACAGTCTTTATAGCACAAGCGAGGTCTTGCTTATAAGGTTAGATCTGCTTTTTAAAAATAGTGCGCAATTCATCCAAAAGCGTACAATAAATTCCTCATCCAAAATATAAATCGATTTCAATAAAGTACCAATCCACGTCCTTATGTTGATATTTGGGTAGGACATGACAAGCGTAATTTCTCGAAAAGCTGTGCGGTTTTATGCCAAATTTCAGGGAAAATGTATTAGGGTTAAGATAGGGAAATCGGTCATTTTCATTGAATTTATAACAATGCAACCTGCATTGCTAGGTTATTTTCGGATGTTAGTTTTTGATGTAGAACCTCTTAATTGAAAAAGCGGGTTCTAAAGTAGTTTATTGTCTATGTGTGTACGGATCCTACAAATCGGAACAAATATACCTGTGGTTGCTCTACTGCGAACTTTTACTGTAATACTTAGTTGGATAAGATGAGATGGGGGAGTGACTTTCAGTTCCTACGTATTTTTTGCCACGCCATTGATGCTGATGCTCCATCAGTTCGCGGAACGCACTAGTTAAAAACTATTAGGGATAAATGCTAACGGTGTTCACCCTAGCATTTCTTTCTGTCCTGTTCGATTAGTTGTCGCCCATTCGTTTCAGTAGTTTCATTTGATCCAAGTACAGAAAACGCCGGTGGGATTCGAACCCACGACAGAACAGTGCTAGGCTTAAGTTCAGCCAACGCTCTAACCACTTCAATTCCAAAGTGTCCTGGGTTCTAATGGCATCTAGACCACCGAGACTTTGGTGAAACGAAGGAGTCATAGGCTCGAAAACCGCTTCATTTTCTTTTATCAAAGCTGCAGAAACCCCTCTAGATAATGTGAACCAAATATTTGAGGTGTTTTAGAGAAATAGAAGTTTAGCATCTGTGTAGCGGTAAACAGCACACAAGATAGCAGTTTCATCGAGAGGTTCGAAGGCTGGCTTCTGTGATATCCACCTACCAAATAAAATTTAAATGTTTGTATTTTTTCTACTACAAAGGTTTTACTCTCCTATTTTTCGGAAGCATCTGAAGTGCTGAATTTCGCATTATCGCCCGGGTTGAAATTGAGGTACAAGCTTGAAGCACCGACTTTCACTAAAATGATTCTGCACCGGAATTGTCAAATCTCGAAGATGTAAGTCCCTTTACTTCCGACGCCAATTATTTTATCGTGCCTGCTCCAACAGTATTACTGAGGGATTATTGTGGTTGAAACCTAGGCGGACTTTACATTGCTATTTCTCACTCTCATTTCCAATCACAGTATCTTTAATTCATATCAACCGTGAAGCTATCTATAGGGGACAGGCGTGAGCAGACGTAATTACGCAAGATGCTCACGGGCAAGCACATTGGCGTGTCTGCATAGCGATCAGCACCACACCAATCTTATGGGTAATGCACAGAGGAGACAGTTAACGAGTATGAATTGAAAATGCCCGGTCAAACATGCAGATTTATTATGTGTCTAAAGTGTGTCTTTGAGGGATGGGACATTAAACATTGAGTAAGGATGTCCTTTATGACCTTTTAAACAAGATGCAGGAATAGGGCTGCCCCGCCAAATTACTCAAAGTGAGCTTGCGCATAATTCCTGGAAGGGCCACTTTCCCCATGTCCTTATCCTAGCAGTAACGCCAAAAACAAATCCGATCCGTGGCCCTAATCCTAATCGTAAACCCGACTATAACCGTAAACTCCGCCCAAAACTTAACACTAGCCCTAACCATAACCATAACCCGCATCTAATGCTAAATGCGATTTGGCGCAACGACCCCGGTAAATGTTGTAATATAACGAACCATCCCTGATCATGGGTCTTCGAATGTCCCAAGGTTACTTTCGCGCGGATTTCAAATGAGGATGGTGTAATCGTTTGTTGGTGTGCCTTCCCATTCCCCTCACTGACACCGCTTTCACCGTTACCGTCTCGTATCGTTCCGCATCGTAGTTCCATTAACGTCAGCACCTCCACAGCCCTCACCCGCAGTTAACCACAGCGCTGCACTGCCCATCAACGTCTACCTGATATTCCGTTACCACCCCTCACTTCAAACGGACCGCTTGTATACAACCCATAACCATTTTCCTTTTTATCCTTATTTCTGTCTTTATAATTGTAGACTATGCTTTCTGTCTGATAGTCATCTTCAGCCCTATACTTGTGTGCCTGCAGTAATTGAAAATCCCCTTCGATGTTTCATCCGAAGAACCTTGCATGTGTGTGTGCGAACCTCAACGTCCTCGGCCGCTGCACAGATGTCTTCTTTAGCGCGCTAAACACGACATTAGTAATAAGGATGATTTATATCGAAGCCTTACTAAAATGTAATTGAAGCATTTATTGAGAAGCAGAAGACTCAATCGCTCGGACTATACGTTTATTTGCCTGACGTTTCGACATCCATCGTGGATTCATCATCAGAAACATGAGTAGGAAACAGTAGCAGAAACGGGTCGAACTCCACACAAAAGGCAATGTTGCGTTGCACACGAAATGCTGGTTTATTGCCTGCATATTCAAAAAAGCGACGCTGCAGCGCAAAGGTTAAAAGGCCAATGGCCACTGTTACCAACCGTGTACTTTAATCCTAATCTCTCGAATACCACTACACATGCAAATGAGGTGACCTGCAAATTTAAATAAACCGAACTTTTGAAAGAAATAGACAAATTTTAATACGTATTTGCACGGCAAGGATGAGCCATGAGCATACACGTTTCTTGGGTGCCCTTATTTCAATATAAATAAATAAAATAAATAAATGTTATTGTTAAGGCCTAAGGGGCCCAGTAATGGTAGGTGAATACTTTCCATCTTAGTCTTTCTGAGAGCGATTAGTTCTCTTCGCAAGCAAACACGCAGTGCATAACCTTTCACATTTAAAATGCCGAGATGTACGAGAGATTGCTAGTTACTCTCAAATTGACGCCTAAATAACTTGAGGATTATTAAGAAAATTATACTCTTCTTAACTAACACATTTGGCTAAGACTGTTCATTATTATTTCTAAGTTTTCGTGTATGCGTTAATGCCCGCTAGAGAGTAAAAATCAAACTTCGGCTTTTGCACGACCTCTATGGCGTCCTGTACAAGCAAATCGCAAGCTGCTTTGCGAGAATAATTGCAACGAACTAATTTGCCGATTTGGAATCCGTGGGTTTTGCACAAAACCACATGCTCAACACAGATTCCATATCAGTTTTTCATTGCCTGGTGGGATTTGTACTATACAGCAAAGGAGACCGACACGATTTACCTGGTTTACGTCCTGTAACGTGCATTCAGAGTTGGCACAATCGACGCTAATCAGGTCACCTTTATTGCCACCTACGAAGCAGCGCCACCCCAAATTGGTGTTTCAGAGGAAACCAAGGACATCCTTTGACACCAGGTTGCCTCTCTGGGCATGTCGAACTGAAAAAAAAACATTGGCTGCTAAAAGAGGAGCAAAAGGCTCTAAAGGAGTTAAAGCAGGTGCTCATGTAGTTGTCATACCCACCGACAAAGGCCGATCAACGTTCCTCCTCGAAAGATTTGATATCCAAGACTAAATTCAAACGCTTTTCAGTGATAAACCCAAGAGAGGGGCTGTATAAATACAAGGATATTGCGAAAATGGCTGAGTTTCTGCCACCTAAGCTTATAAGAATAAATGGACACTACACCAAACAACATTATTTTGCGACACGCTTCTAATTTAGCATGGCACTCGGTGGCAGGCATGGATAGTTAACTAAAAGAACAGATTAAATAAGCGAGAAAATATCGGGGCTTTTTAAAAAAAAGGCATTTCCAGTAGAGCTTATTACGCGTACGCAAGCACACAGCCTTCCAAATATAGATTTAGAAATTGAGAATGCGTCCAAGTTTTAGAAATAATATGTTTTGTTCCCTCTCAGAGGAAACACGATCGGACGCGCAATCTTATTCTAGAATAGTTATTTACATAGAAAACCACCACAATGAAATGCAGCCCTAAAATTCATAAAAATATTTATAAACCTATTCTGCAGGCCAATCATGAATTTTCTGGAATAACTAACAAGAATGAACAAAATTAATAGCCTTTTAGCTGCCAACAATTGACCGCCTCGAATTTTTATAATCATGCTTCATAAGAAAGGTCACATACTTTACCTCACTGCTCTGAATCTTGTTCGTCATTGCTAAATGAAGCCAAGTAATTCACCACAATTGCTGTTTCAAGTCTTCACACATTCGTGTGCGTTGTGAGAGTCAGCTGACAAGGCACCGCGTACAGAGCTGCTAGAAGCAGAGTGAATAGCCGCCCCCCCACACCCGAAACTCGCACGGTCACGAGGCCTGCCTCAAAGGAAATGCAAGCTACTCAATTACACTCCTGGAAAGCAACGTGTAACCAACTCTACTCGTTCACAGTGTACTCCTGGAGAACTGGAACATTTTAAAAGGTTTATCATAGCATGCGTTTTTCAGCCCAAGCCAACCCTAGCCCAGCCCTAAAATAGCTTCGGTGTTGGGTTGCATAGTAGGTGGGGGGACAGTAGTTGCAGAGGAAATTCCGTTCGTGGGTAGGGCAGAAAGATTGGTAATGTTTTTAAAGTATTTTCGTCCAAAACCGTCTTGTTCTGTGAATGTGAACAATGTAATCATCGTTTCCCTCTGCATTCTACAATTAAAAATTCTCGTCCTGCTACTTTTTATCTCTATTCTACCGTGAGCCTGCAACAATTTAAGGGGACGGCAGCCAGCAGATGTGGTCGTGTTCGATGCGGATGACCCAGACGGTCGGTGCACCGTGTTCAGATGTGTTCCAGGATTTTCAGCTGCCGTTCGCTGTCGTTCGCTGTGTTCGGGTTGGAGGTAGTGGGTTAGTGCGATTTAACGTGGCCCAACATTAATAAGCACGATGCAGGTTTTCACCTGTCATTCGTTGTGTTGGGGGTAGGCATGGCGAGAGACTAATATTCAACGTGGACCAGCATGGAGCATTGCTAGAAGTGTAGTACTAGTGGTAGTATAAGTGGTTATTAGAAATTAGCGGTTCGTAAGCGTGAGCCAGTGAACCGGTTGCACCTGCCTTCGAAATGCAAATGCAAATCTATCTGATGGTTGATGCTAGTTGCGCTAGAGTGCCAGGCCTCCAGGAATAATCGTGCCTGTTTGGTGTTGGCCATGGCAACCTCTTAAGTTCCGTCCCAATTGAAGCGGTGGTCTTACTCAGGGCCGTGCGCGAAAACAAAGGAGATGAGGTTATGTCGGTGAATGGTTAACGTGTGTTCGTTTATGCATGTCCAAGCCGTCAGCCTGCATGGCAAACGTTAGCGCAAGAGTATTTAGCACAGGGAATGCAAGAGGTAAAATTAGTTGGCTGTTCTTTGGGGAAGGGATCTTTCACACGCAAGTGACGACACCACCCTGTGGGCAATAGAGATATCAGAATTACTTAACTGACCAACGAGGATATCGGAAATACCTGCATGTAGGGAAGGGTGCAGAACTTCGGCATTCCTGGTTCACCATTGGAATTTGACGTTCGTGGTTGACTTTAATGGCCCAGACAGTTTTGCACAAAGCTGCCCGGGTATCAACTTGAGTGGTATAACCGATGGACGCTCATTGTCAGGCTGCCATAACTTCAGTTTTGGATCTTCACATCTAGGAACGGAAGGATACTTCCTGTTTCGTGTTCGCAAGTCAACTAGATAGCATGGAAAAAGCCATTCAACCCTTAATGCAGCTACTCGACCTCATAGATATTTATGATAACAAAGGTAGCATTTGCGTATTGAAGCCAAATTTTCGGCTTAGAAGTTTGCATGACCTTCTCTACCAGTTACTGTAGTACTAATTCTGTGAGGAGACCCAATATCGGCCAGCTAATTGGGGTCCCCTTAACCTGTTAGCAGAATTATCCATCAAATTGACAGTAATTCCTGTGACAGAGCCCCAGCATTTCTGCAACGTTTTGTCTTAAAATATCGCTAAGATTATTTTGTAGGCGTCGACTGACACTCTCAAGTGCTACAGCATGTGGTATTGAGCTTAACAGGGCAATCACGCCAAGCCATAGCATACACTCATCAGGCATTACTTGACGGTCTTTGATCTTCTGAGGGAATGCTATATTGTGATCCATCGGCAAGATTTCTCGGGCGCCAGTACCATTTGACAAGGTTGTAAGTGGGTGATCCGAGAAGAAGTACTATGATCTTCAATGGCGCATCCACTTTTTATATATTTCGGAGATTGCAGCCTGCTTCTACGATAACAGTTGCGCCGTCTTTACAAGCAGACATAAACGCAATGCTGCCATAGGAATTTAGAGCCTGTTTTGCCTTTTCTCATCAATGGTTAGTACTTTGTCGTGTTTTTTTTGTCTAAGGAGACCAGTAGCACAGCTGCCTATCTCTGAATGCATGGCCTAAGGTCAAGCGGAGGCCAGTAGGATGGATACGAACCTCGCAAAAAGTGTTTTGGGCGTAGAATCGATGAGGCTTAATAGTGTTCCGTTAGATAGGTGCCTTTTCACAAGTTAAAATCCGTCACAAGTTCATCTGTGCTAGGCCACGTTAAATTGCACTGACTCACTAAATCCATTTTGAAGACAGCCAATGACAGCTAAAATACTCGGAGCACGTCTAAACACGGTGCACTGATCATCTGAGTCAACCGCCCCTACTGCAACCACATCTGCGGGCTGCCATCGCATTGAGTCACCACTCCCTCTCCTGCCCCAAGTTCGCCCGTAAGCGTGTGTCCACCACCCCTTCATACATTGGCTGCCTGCCCGTAAGTCCCAGTGTTTCCTGTCACACCAACTGGATTTAACTTGACACCCCACCTTCGCTTTTGCTCATTTACTCTGATGACGGGGCAGACCAATATTCATAAATATTCGCAAGAATATCTCGTTTATTTCGACTTACCTTTCTTCCTCATGATGTTAGCTCGGAATGCGGTCTATTTCGTATATCAGAATAGTGATGACAGCGTTTGGCTGTGGCTTGATACAAAACTGTTTTGGGCTCATTCGTCTTTATTCAGCCAAGCATAACCCTGACCACCAGCCGGACCGGACGAAACAAATAGGCGCACTCACAGATGGCTCAGCTGGTCCACCACTGGGGTCTTCCAGATGGGACATGGATAATTTATCGAACCGCAGTTCACCAGTGCCTCGCCACCTGTCGTTTGATGTCACTACAGCCCAGGTATACATTCACTGAAGAATATGAGCACACCAATCCAATTGGTTTGCCAAAGTACGCAAACTTTGTGTGGTAGCTAGGGACCCTGAAACGAACGACCACCTACCAGGCCGAGGATGGCCAAGTCATAATAGCAAAGAGGGATGGCAGCGTTTGGGGGTAACTTGATACAGAACTGTTTCGGGTTTATTAGCCTTCATCAGCCAAGCATAACCCTGAACATTAGCAAGGCCGGAAAAATGCACAATCACACATGTTACAGCTGCTATTATGACTTGGCTGGCATCGACCTGGCAGATGATCGTGCTTTTCAGGTTTACAAGCCACAACACGAAGTTTGTTATCCTTATGATTCGGTATTCGGACATTACTGAGTGACACGGACGCTTACAATTTCCTCGCCGAAGACCCAACAAAGAGAAAACTGCAGCCATCAAAACGAAAATTAATCAGCTCGCCCGCCAAACAGTGATAAAACCAGCTAACTCCAAGTGGATGAATCTCTGTGATACCCGAAAAGCACGCACATATAGTCTCCCGAAAGTGCACAAACCAGATGTCTTACTGCGGATCATAGTATGATTCATCAGGTCACCCACATACAATATGGCTTAGAAGTTGCACAGGAAATTGAGACACTTAACTCATAGATCAGAGTGCAGCATCAACAGATCACCGGCATTCCTTCAAAGAATCCCAGACCGCAGAGTAGGCAACGATGCACGTTTCATTTCTTTTGACGTAGTTGCCTTGTTTTTTCCATACCAAATAACATAGCAATTGATTGCGTAGCCCAACCTTAACAGGACAATACAAGTGAAAATCCGAGTCCCAGGAAGTACTTGAGACAAAGACGATTCAATCGCTGGGACCATCCTTTTATTCGCCTGACGTTTCGAGCGCCGTCCCGGATTCATCGTCAGAGACAACATCAGAGAGCAGTAGCTGTATCTGCTCAATGATCAAAGGTCCCAGGTTTGAATATCAGGGATTCCAAGCCTTGAGCTTAGATATGGCTGGCTGATGACGGCTAGCATGCCAGAAATGGCCATTCGGGTCTCACTTTGCTTTGTTGCATCCATTTCATCATATCTCATTAGTCACTGTATGGCTGCTTGCGAAGGCTCTTATTGTGAGCTCTTGGGCGAAGCAGACATTAGTTATTCGTCTGCCAGATTGGCGAAGCACATATGTAAATGAATATGAGCGAATAGGAGTGCCCCATTTTCTTGTTGTAAAGAAGAAGACGCGATCATTGGAACGGCAATTTTATTTTTCTGAGCTTTCGGCTCCACATGAGAAGTATTCGTCAGAAAAAATGATAAAGCAGCACAATTTGGCTACGGGTAAATAGAGGCGGCAAGGGGGTGGAACTTGTGATTGAGGAATTATCGTGCCTGCCTGGTCTTGGCCATGACAACCACTTAAGTAACGTCTAAATTGAAGCAGTGGTTTTACTCAGGGCCATACACGAAAACAAGTGAGATGAGGTTATCTGGGCGAATGGTTAACTTTTAATCATTTATGCATATCAAAGCTGCCAGTCTGTATGGCCAACGTAAGTACAAGTACAGTAAGCACAGGGAATGTGATAGATAACATTAGTCAACTGTTCTTTAGGGATGGGATGTAACACTCGGGAAAGTGTTGCGCGCATGAGATGACGCCACCTTGTGGGCAATAGAGATATCAATCTTGCCAAATTGACCGGTGAGGACTTTGGAATTACCTGCACGAAGGGATGAGCGTAGATCGTCGGCGTTCCTGTTTCCCCATTTGAATGGAGCGTTTGTGGTTGTTTTTGGTGTAACAGACAGTTTAAAGAAAGCTGACCGGGTATCCATTTGCGTCTAATAACCGATACAAGAAAGCGAGTTCTTTTTGAAGTATTTCATCGCTCCTGCAGTAAGAAAAGCCCCGCTGGAAAAGTGGGTGCTCACAACTACTTTTAAAGATGCTGGGTGGTTGCTTTCGTAGTTGAAGATAAAGTCAGTATTTGAGTCTTTTCGATGGGTGCTCAATGTCAGGCTGCCATAACTTAGGTTTTGGATCTTCACGTCTACGAACGGAAGAATACTTTCTGATTCGTTTTCGCGAGTAGATAGCATGGAAAAATCCATTCAGCCCTTAATGCAACTGCTCGACCTCATAGATCTTTATGATAACAAAGGTAGCATTTGCGTATCGAAGCCAAATTTTCGGCTTAGAAGTTTGCATGACCTTCTCTTCCAGTTACTGTAGTACTAATTCTGTGAGGAGACCCAATATAGGCCAGCTAATTGGGGTCCCCTTAACCTGTTAGCAGAATTATCCATCAAATTGACAGTAATTCCTGTGACATAGCCCCAGCATTTCTGTAACGTTTTGTCTTAAAATATTGCTAAGATTATCTTGCAGGCGTCGACTGACACTCTCAAGTGCTACAGCATGTGGTATTGAGCTTAACAGGGCAATCACGCCAAGCTATAGCATACACTCATCAGGCATTACTTGACGGTCTTTGATCTTCTGAGGGAATGCTATATTGTGATCCATCGGCGAGATTTCTCGGGCGCCAGTACCATTTGACAAGGTTGTAAGTGGGTGATCCGATGAGGGGTACTATGATCCGTAATAGTGTATCTGCGTCATGTTTTTCTGGAAGGCTGGAGACTGCATTTCGGTGGAGTCCTCCGTGAGTAGTGTGTAGGCTTCCCTGTCTTTGAAGATTTGGTTCATTTTTTGGCGTTCTCAGTACGTTCCATGATAACAGTTGCGCCTTATTTATCATCAGACATAAACACAATGCTACCATCGGAATTAAATGCCTGTTTTGCTTTTTCTTCGTCGATGGTTAGGATTTGGTGGTATTTTTTAGTCTAAGGAGACGAGTAGCACAGCTGCGTATCTCTGCACGCATGTCCTCAGGTCTAGCGGAGGCCAGTAGGACAGATTCAAAGCTCGCAAAAATTTAAGTGGGCGTAGAATCAATGAGGTTGAATATTGTGCCGTTAGATAGGTGCCTTAACACAAGTAAAACCCTTAACAAGTTCATCTGTGCTAGGCCATCTTAACTTGCACTGACTCACTACCTCCATACCAAAGACAGCGAACGACAGCTGAAAATCCTGGAACACGTTTCAACATGGTGCGCTGACCATCTGTGTCAACCGCACTCACAGATGGCAAAGATGGTCCTCCACTGGGATCTACCAGATGGTTTGTGTGAACCTCATCGAACCGCAGTTCACCAATGGGTCGCCACCTGCCATTTTTAGTCATTGCAGGACAGTTATATATTTACTCAGGAATGTGATCACACCGATGCCATTGGCTTCCCAGAGTAAACAAACTTCGTGTGGTGGCTAGGGCATCCAAAACGGACGAACACCTACTAGACCGACGCTGGCCAATTTATAAAAACAGAGAGGGATGTCAGCATTTAGTGTTAACGTGAAACGGAACTGATTGGGCTTAGTTGCCTTCATTCAGCCAGCAATAACCCTGAACACCAGCTGGACCGGATAAAAATAAGTATACACACTTACTGATGTCGCAGATACTATTACGACTTGGCCGGCATCGGCCTGACAGGCGATCCTCTGTTTCAGGTACCCTCACCCCACACGTAGTTTGGTACCTTCGGAAGCGGTAGTCAGACATTTCTGAGTGACACGGACGCTAAAACTGCCCTCGACAAAAACCCGACAAAAAGAAAACTGCAGCCATCAAAAAGAAAATAAATCAGCTCGCCCGCCAAACAGTGATAAAACCAGCTAACGCCAAGTGGATTAATCTCTGTGATCCCCGCAAGGCACGTACATATAGTTTCCCAAAAGTGCACAAACCAGATGTCTTACTGCGGATCATAGTATGATTCATCAGGTCACCCACATACAATATGGCTTAGTGGTTGTACAGGAAATTGAGACACCTAACTCATAGATCAGAGTGCAGCATCAACAGCACGCCGGCATTCCTTCAAAGAATCCCAGACCGCAGAGTAGGCGACGATGCATGTTTCATTTCTTTTGATGTAGTTTCCTTGTTTTCGTCCATACCACGCGACAATCGCCAGAAAATTACGTCCTTTCGATATTCACGTCGGGCACAAAGCAGCATCGGCATTACGCGCAGCGCTATCACATTTAAAGGCTCCTATAGAAAAGAAACAACAATCGAACGCGTTTTATCGTGTACCCTTGCAGATTGCTCTTGCGCGTACGTTGGTCACACAGGTCGACTCTTGAGGACACGAATAGAGGAACACAAATTAGTTGTCCGTCGCAAGGAGCCCTTATCTCTCATCGTTGCACACATAATTGAGTTCGACCATCGGTTTAATTGAAATGATTGAAAAGTCATGTTGGCAAACAGCCATTTTTGGTCATTCATTTCAGGCTGCTACAGTGACATGGAAAAAAAAGCAACTAATGCAGGCAGTTCGGTTCAGTGCTAATATAGTTCTTGAGGTGGAGGGGAGGGGGTAATTAGTCATCTCGTGGTTCCCTCGTCTCCTCTGAGCCGGACTCAGCATGTCGAGGACGTTGAGTTGTCACGCGTGTGGAACGCGGGAGGGGCTTTCCCACAAACGACGTCAGACGTGCAGTGGGCTCCCTGTGGCTGTGAGCAGCATTGTCGCACGGCGTGTTCTCTGCGGCTATGGGTAGTATGGTATCGGACTGCGTGGCTTCTGATGTCGTGACTTCTAATGTTGTGGTTTCTGGCGGTACGTGATCTTTTTATGCGGTCGGCCACGGGAGGGAGACAGCATGTACCAGCGTCTTTTGAAAGCAGAGGGCGGGTTTTGCTGAGCAAATTGCCAATGCCTCAGCTGTGGCGAGTACCCGTTTATGCAGGCCTTTAGAGTAGTGCGTTGGTGCCTGCTATATGAACTAAAAGGCCCCTCTCGCGTCAACTTGGTGATTTGTATCGATCAGGTGTGCGAGGATTGAGCTAGAGATTTGTCGATTTTCACCTTTACCTAACCAGGCTTGTATGGGTTTGCGTACCCTCTTCTCCAGACGTCTCGTTGTTCGACCGATGCATCCCGCCCCACAGGAGCAGGTGAGTGAATAAATGTACATGGAAGTGGCCTGTAACGGAAGTCTGTCTTTACCCCCCATCCGCAGAAGGGGAGAGTTTCTGAAGAATGCGCGTAAGTAAGCTACCGGGAAAGCACTCGTGACTGCTGTCCTTAGACGTCGTCTTACCTGTTCACTTGCTGCGTCTCCAAGGGAGGGCAGTCTTTGAAAAAGGTCTTTCATTTCGGCCGTTGCTATGGCAGGCTTGGCGACACGCCCCTTACTGTTCCGAAGGATGAAAATTTCTTGATAACCATTTTCCCGGAGTGTTTTCTGTAGCTGCTGCAGTTCTCTGCCAACAACTTCAGGAGAGCAGGTGGTCGTGTTCTTGCTACCGATCACTGGACTAAGTTTTTAAGATGAAGGGGAACAAAACTGTTAAAACTGCCCTGACAGGGTTTTCTTTCTGTATACTCGGCGTTGTATTGAACCGACTTCTTTTCTGTGCAAATGGACATCTAGGAACGCGAGTTCATGGTTCACCTCCGTTTCCACAGTGACCTTTAGTGCTGTGTGGACCGTATTGAACGTATGAACTACGCCATTTATATCGGTAGCCTGCTTCGTCAGGCAAAAAATATCATCCACGTAACGACCATAGAACTCAAAGTTGTTGATAGTGACTTTGAGGTTCGTTTCCTCAATTTTGCTCACGAAGACATTCACGAGGAATGGTCCAAGTGGTGAGCCCATGGCCATACCGTCTGTTTGCCTGTACAACTAGCCATTGCAGAGAAACTGTACATTTTGCGTGCAGCACGTCAATTGTTCCTTTAGCGTGTCCACTGGCGTCCTTATCTGGTGGTTTGTCTGACGTATTCAGTTGCATAAGTACTCAATTGTTTCCACTACCGGCACATTAGTAAACAATGAAGATGCATCTAATGACAGAATTTTCAGTTTTCCACTGTTAGCATCCTTGATCGCTTAGACGAAGTCAAAAGTATCTTTTAGGCTTCTAGGGTAAAGACGACTCAAAAGCGGCTTTAGCTTTTCAAAAAGCCATTTTTCAATAGATTGGTAGGGCGAGTTCCTCATGTCCAAGATAGGACGAAGCGGCACGCCTTGTTTATGAATTTTGGGCAGGCCATACATTCGAGGTATTGTGGTGATCACGGGTCCTAGTCCCTCCAACTCTTTGTGCGATAAAAATCCTTACTTGTGACGTTCCTTAAGTAGTTTTGTTAGGTGACCTTCAACGGCCTCTGTCCGGTCTTTGTATTTATCGGATTTTGAAAACTTTGTGCGATTTGAAAAGATTTCTTCTAGTTTAGCAAAATAGTCTTTCTTATCTAGTAGCACAATCCCAGAGCCTTTGTCTGGTCTAGTAAGCAAAATATTTTTATTTCGGCGAAGCTCATTGAGACTATCCAGATGGGCCTTAGTAAGAGGACCTATGGGTCTTGGAGTCTTTCTTCAGTACTGTTGAAAGCAATATACTAGGGTCGACTTAAGATAGTCAACTTCTCTGGGCTCAAAGGGTTTTAGATCGGAAGTCTGACTGAAGAAACTTTTGAATTGAATTTCTAGTTCTAGTTGTTTTTGCTTGCGCTATAACCCCCCACCCCACCCCCACCTCAAGAACTATAGTAGCACTGTACAGAACTGTCTGCTTTAGTCACTTATTGTGCATGTCACTGTAGTTGCCTGAAGTGAATGACCGAAAACAGTTGGTTGCCACCACGACTTTTGAATCGTAAAGGAAATATAGCCGAACTAAGACAATCTTATCAGAATGATTAGGAAATCGGCACAATAGCCAACACAAAACGATGGCGTGAATTTATTGAGACTTTTTACTATTTGGCAGGCAGTATCAACCGGCAAGTCGATGTAAACGACCAATACGATGCCTTAAGATCAAGACTTACCACCCACCGTCCCAATCACACATAGACGACCGCTAACCTAGTCACCTCAACATCTAGCGACCCTTCATCCGTCATCCCTCTTCCGACTGCACGCCGCCAACAAACACGCAGACTCAGAAATCAAGACTCACCTCACACGCCACTGGTCTAGCTGTTCTGTTCTCTTAAACTGTATAGTGTAACCATATTCCCTAATTTTTAATTTCGTGTCAGAGGTCACCGGCTCGAAAATTCACAAGTGCATCTTGATGTTTCCGAAGAGGCTCTTCTTTTCTAGCTAACAAGCCAGAATAGGCCATTTCAATCTCCCTTGTCTTTGTCCGATCCTCTCTATATATCCGTGTCTGCCGATACGGGGACGAAAAAAAGAAGAGCAACAAGCTAGACATTGCGGACTTGGTCACCGTCAAGTAAAATAATAGTGGCTTGAGTAAAGGTGTGATCCACGACCCCAGATTCTTCTGATCCTTCACCAGTGGCAACTGCATCCTCCGATGTGCGGTGGTGGTTGTGCCAAAGTGCATTATATTGCCTTTGGCAACACTGAATAGAAGGAGCTAGTAAGTTGACTTTTGCTCATGTCGATGCAAATTTGCCTGGAAAAATGATCACAGTGAACGTTTTCCGGCGGAAACATGTCTAGCAAAGCTATGGGTGTTACAATATGGCAGGTAAATGATGCGGGTATAAACCCAGGAGTGTCATTTGCGGCTACAGGAATACCGTGGAGTCTTAAACCAAATAATTTAGAAGTGTTCAAAGATGTTGGGAGAGAATAATGCATCACTACTGGACCAAGTGATAATCAATCGAGCCAGATAAATACGGTCCAGACGAAATTATAAATTGGCACTTAAATTCAAAAGGATATGTCCTAATACAGGCGCAGCATGCTTCAACACCGCGGATGCCGATCCTGTTGGTCATTGGCCACCTTTGTGCCAGTGCATTAACACTCACAGGAGCCGGACGATCATAAACACCTCATCGATAACAGGTTACGTCCTTACTCCTGACGCACATATAACGTGCGTCAATGTCTAGCTTTAAGCATGACGCCACCAGGAAACTGAATTCTGACAGGAATATCGTGATACTGTCAGCTGACAAATGGTGCTCCTCAGTGGTACTCAGTAAATCTGAGTACATTCGAAAGGCAAATATTCTACTCGATTATCTTCATGCCTACCACAAGTGCGATAGAGACCCGATGAAGACGCCGTGGCACAAAGTAACATGGCACTCGTTGAATTGCAGAATAAGGGTGTCATCTCAAAAATCGAGCGACCATAAATAAAAACAAGTGATTCAGCTATGACGAGATTCCATGGGTTACCAAAATTGCACAAGCCGATGATCCACTTCGACCCATTGTACCTTTAGATGAAACACTGACATTTCATCTGTCCAAGTGGCCTTTCCGGCATCAGAACTTTCTCATATTAGGCTCCGATACAACGGTACGCTCGGCCATGCATGTATTTGCAAGGCTTAATGGGCTAGAGCTTAGTGCAGATGATCTCATGGCATCCTTTGATCTTAACGCACTTTTCACCTCAATTCCTCAAAATCCGGCGATTTAAACTCTGTAAGCTACTTGAGAAGCGATATAACGAGGAAACCAATTAGGCCAAACGGGTACACCTCATCCAACTGCTCAGTTTCTGGCTCAACAACTATTTCACCATTGAAAACACTGTCTACGAACAAACAAAAGGGACTCCGATGGATTTGCCGCAATCTGTTTTCCTGATGAGGCAGCATTTTGGAAGTAGGAGACGATGATATTTAAAACACATTGACCAAGATTGTGAGCACTCTATGCTGAAGATACTTCATTCGTCCTCTAGCGTGAAATTGTCTGTGAGTTTAACACGATCCGGAATTCTGTTTTTGCCAAAATTTAGTTTATAATGAAGACGGTGATCAACAGTTAATATGCACTCTTAGATGTTTAGGGCCACCAGTCGTCTAAAGACGACTGTATACCGATGGACAACGGACACACGTTACAAACTTAGCTACCAAAGTGATAACCTACTGTGCCACAAACCTGGCTGCATGCGAACTCTTCAAAAGGACAAAAATGCATAGCAGCGAGGCAGTTACGAAGGTGGCCGCACTTAATTACCTTCGGCTGATGTTTATCTCCAACGGTTAACCTTGCAGTTTCCTAAAACGCAGCTGACGAACGCACCACGCTATTATATCAGTGAGGAATAACCGAGAGCATGGTGGGCAATGTTTCATGTCGAGAACGTTTAAGAATCAGTTGTTCGTCCCATACAACCACTGGGGATCGGCATAGCCCACAGGCCGGAGGCAATAATTAGGCCTTTGGTCATGAGGGCAAAGGTCCCTCTGTCACACAGAGAAACAACAACCGCCGTATATTGCTGCCAGTGCAGTTCCTGTGAAAAGAACTATATCGGGAAGATCTAGAACCAACTGCAGACCTGCATGAGTAAGCAGGCAAGAGCAGTAAATAAAGATGGATGAACTCCCGTTGGTGGCGAACACTATACAGGCTATGAACAATACCCTCAGAATTTGTGCTAGGCCCACGTGACTGATTCTCTTCCTCAGCAATGTCTAAGTACGCACTATGGGAAAGGCGAATCGTTACGCTTTTTATTAATAGTGGACCTGAGATACATGACTCAAGCAGGTCGACTATGAGTTCAGAAATTGGGGAACCGATTGACGTGCCCTGCTCATAGATGTTCCCGTTGAAGGTAAAGCATGTCCTGCGACAGAACTTGAGGATTGCAATATTGGCATCCCAGGATAAAAAGTATGAGAATTAGACTTTCTTTGGTAAAATGACAAATTTTATTACGTTATTCAACGACACGGACCATCCGGTCGTCTTCAGACGTGGAAAAGTGTGCGAAATAAAACATGTTTAAACGTTCAGAAAATCAATATTCCTCCGTCATGTGCATGGACTGGTAAGATTTTTCGTCTGTGCTTTTAGGTGTTATGTGCCTTCCGTAATTTGGTTGTCTGCTGTTATTTGGTGGTGCGCATTCCATTTAGCTTTGAAGTAACCGTAGCTGGCGTCCAAATCAATATAATGTTGGTGCATGCCTCGTCTGAATGCATTGCTTCAAGAAATTCACGGCCTTTTCTAGTTGGACATTTGCCAATAATCTGCAGTCACAAGACATTACCTTTTATCCCAGGTGACCATGTACACACTGGAAACAGGCTACAAGTTCGCATAGGTAAACACAAGGATCGTTGGCAGTTTTTCAACTGGAAAAGGCCGTGAATACCTAGAAGCAATGCACTCAGACGAGGCATGCATCAATAGGTATATTGATTTGGACGCTAGCTACGGTTACCTCAAAGGAGTTGAAGGATTTGAGCGTGCCCGAAGCAGTTTTCCGTTTCATCATATTTGTCTCGTAGGATTTATTGGATAGTGCCGACTGCCAGGTCCTACAGAATAGAAGTAAAAGGGGACGTGACATCAACACATATCAGGAAGTCGTGTAGCAGGAGGTTTGCCCATTTGAGATTATCCAAGAATTGTGCTGACGACCTGGTTTTTTTGTCGGAATCAGCCTTCAAGAATTTGAGCCGTCAAAACAACCATTTTTCCAGTACATAGGTTGTAGTTTCATTGAGAGGTGGGATGAGCTGGCGGGATGCGCCCCTTTGTGCACCTTAAGAGAAACACAGAAGCGGGCCAGGGCCAATGTTTTAGATCTCGCCATGCATCGGTTAGCGATATTGCATCTGAGTTCAACAGCAACCATGGATCAGTCACAAACGCAGCTGCATAAGTGTGCTATACAGTCGCGTTGATACGCATTGCAAAAAGCGGAAGCCACAGCTGCAGAATTACAACATCTTCCAATTGTATTGATAGTGTATGGTTAAGCATGCAATTTTTTTAACCAATGCAGACGCAGACGAGAGAAGAATCCACATCCAGCTGACCCACAAGTTTAACGAGTTCTTCCTTACGTGAAGAATGTATCAGAAGACGTCAGATGTCTATTCACTCTACTTTGATTAAGAGTTCCATACCAGCTAGTATAAACCATTCATCACCGGTTCATGCGACCGAAAGCCCCACTGCCTCGGCAGGAAATGACTGATGTCGTTTACCGGATGTAGTACAGTTTTGGACAAAGCAACTACGTCGGAGAAACATGAATACTTCTACGGAAACAAATGGTCGAGCATGCAGCGGCGTCCAGGAAGAAAGACTCCAACTCCCAGGTTGCAGTTCAGTCTACGGGACCCGGCCATATAGTTTAGTTTGACTAAGCCAAAATCCTCGCAGGAGGTGACAACTGCGGGCCCCCAGTCCATCAAAAGGCGCACTGATTTGGTGTTTCTCAACTATGTACTGACACATTGCTTTAGCAAGATAATCATTCACGTGGAAACCACCATGCCCAACAACGGCTCTGACGACAGCGTGCACAATTGTTGTGCAATTACCAAGCCCGCATCCCACACGAACAAGGAAATCGCTGCAATTAATGAGTCGAGCGTAAAAGTGTCAGGGCATCACCACACCAACTAAGACCCAAACGGCGGCCACGGGCGTGGATAATTAATTTACGCACATAGATTACCGCTGCAAACTATAAATAGCGGGCAATCTGTACATTTTTCACAGCTATTTGCGCATGACTTAGACTAACCTACGATTATCTATGATTAATGATCCCTGACGGGATCCGGAACGTCATGGAAATAAAACTCTTGTTCCAGTGGTCGCATCCTCTTCTTCTGAACTGTTTCCTGGCACTCGCATATTCCCTTCTACTGACGGAAGGCTTCGTGCATGAAACGTTGAAAAGTTTAAGCGGAGTTGCGTAGTCCAAAATGCGCCTTGACTTATTCGAACAAATCAAACATTGTCGTAATTGTCGTTTTTGGGTGTCTTCTATAGCAAGGGGTATCTAATAGAAAGCTCAGATTAAGTCAATAGTGGAAAATATTGTTAGGCTAGATGGAAATTTGTGGAGATTCGGCAATATCCACATTGGCGCCAGTCAACGAGAGACTTTTTACACAACATACATTGAAGTGCAAGCCATGGACTAGTGGAACGCTTAACTATTTCTAGCTCAATCACGCGACTGAATTCAGCCTTGGCAATAGCTAACTTGTCAGAGGCTGCACGAACAAGAATTCAAAAAACTGATGGTGCTGAATTCAAAATATAATGTACGATAGAATGCGTGATAGGTTGGTTAAGTTGTGAGGGTCGTGTGATAGAGGAAGATTCCGAAGGTAAACGATGATAAGGGGTACAAAAAAGGCCTAATGAAGTGCGTGGATTAGGGGATGAAAGAGAAAGAATTAAATCTTTATGGTATAAGCATGTTTCAGGTCACCAATCTGGGATACGAAATACTCTATGTAGGCATCTAAGATACGAGGATCCCAAGTGTTAAAAATGGTAAAAAAGAGCAAATTCATTGCAAGCAAAAGCACTTGCTTATTCAGCATCTTATTTAAAGTTATGTCAAGATAATTTCAAAGCATACTTAACTGAATAAAACTAAAAGTTGTATATTTTCACTACAATCTGGTCGATGGTCATCATTATTGCTTCCGTTTTGCTTGGAGAAAGGCAAGGACAGCTTCGTAATCGATATTCCTGTAAACCCTAGCAACGTCTGGATGCAGCTGTTGCAGTTCTGCTTCGACGGACCTGCTCTCCTGGAAATTTCACAGCAGAATTCCAACAGTTGCGGAACATGCTTCATGAAAATGGATATTCAGAAAGCTCCATCCTCAGGTTGAACGTTGTTGAGGCTGTACGTTGTTGATTCATAATATATCGTATCCATCAATTTATGAATGCTGCCCTAACACATACAGCCTGATTCATGTCGATTGCAAAATTTGATGAGAGCTATGCAACCACTTCTTTTAACCATAGGCAAGAACGTTCTTCCCGCTGAATATGATGCACAGCATTTACTAAGTAAAACTTTTATTCATTTCTAGCAGTCGGTAGGTTTCAAACTAATTTGGCAATTAAAAACACTCATATTTTAAAACCAAGGAAAACCCTTCTTTAAAGAATAAAATTCAAACAAGGCGTATTTTCTATCAAATATGTGCAAAAGAGGACTTATTCGCGCATGCCTACCATAAAATATATTCGAATTTATAAAGACAGGTTAAATCAATCATAAAAATGAATTCTAGCTAAGAAGCTATTTTCACAGAATCAACTTCTTCGCAGCGGTCAGAATGAGGCTCATCAGAGATTCGGCATGCTAGCCTGACAGAAAACAATTTAAATTGGACTGCGTGATAAACAGTATTGCAAACCTATTCAATGACGGTTAACGAGTGCCTACCTGTCTTTTTCAAATTGCCGAATGTTGCTTGCAGCACCCGCCTTGCTGTATATGTATTTTTACTTGTTACGGGATGTAAATAGCTGCCAAGCAGGCAGCTTTCCAATTTTCACTCAAACATACTGCATCAAAACTTGTGAACGATAGATTGTAGTCAACTTTTATTCTGTGAGAAAATCCAGGGATATGATTTGGTTATGGATATTAGCTGCGGCATAGGCCACGAAACGTTTAAGTTGCCTTTGGATCAGCTCAGATTATTTTCTGTTCAGGTGATGGTTAGGTAGCCTGCTGGGCGCAGTCAATAGTTGTTGTAGATTTGAATTTTTTATTTTGGTATGCGTCGAAAGCAACATCAAGTGGTGTTGCTTTTTGGAAGAAAGTTTAACGTTATACGTGTTAAATTTGCTCAATAAAGTAGGCTTTTTTTCAAAACAACAAGTTTTATTAAATATGCGTTTTTGTTACCTAATATGTTTTCTTCCAAATCAAAGGAAGCCTCGGGCTGCATTTAGTATTTTGCTAAATGGAGGTTGGTAGTGTAGCAGTAGTCTATCTGTGCATGAGGAATTCTTGTTTGAGAATTGGTCGTCAGCTACTGTTTTAAATATAATGTCAACTGATAACAGCATAGATGTATCGCTCAGTAAATATATCGCTTGGGATCAGAGTGTCAATGTCTAGACGGCCCGGCGTCCAGGACCGCCGATAAGGTGTGCGTGGCTGGACTTGGGACTTGGTCGTCTCTGCGGGGGCCCGTTTACGTGGCCTGTAGTCCGCTGTGGGTGGCCGTGTTACCTAGTTTCGCCCATGGCAACTGGGTGCCGCGACAAAATTCTTTTGGGCACATAGCAACGGTCTGCGTAGCCTGATGGCGGCCGCCTCTGCCGTCGCCAACAGACGCTGTCCAAGGAGTTTTGAGTAGCTTGGAGGCACCTTGTAAATCACTCGGAAGGCCTCTTTGACATCCACGCGATGGTTCGAGTCCACCAGGTGCGCTAAGATTGAACTGTTTACACCTTTAAGTTGGCCCTTCCCTAACCATGCGGGTATGTGTTCCCTTACTCTTTTGGACAAGCACTGGCTCGTGCGATCAATATATCCTGCCCCACAGGAACAGGTAAATGAATATATGCACATTGAGGTGGTCTGGGCTGGCAGTATATCCTTAATCTCTCCGTATAGGATGGGAGCAGTCGAGAACAATTCATGGGCGTTGGCTGCTGGGAAGGTAGTTGCTACGGCTTGACTCAGGCGCCTCCTTAGTAGTTCGCTAGGTCCGTCCCCTTGAAATGAGACTCTGATGAAGATTCGTTTCTTCTCCACTGTTAATACTGAGGGCTTTGGTGGCCTTTCAGCCATGTTTTTAGCGATAAATTGACAAGTATACCCATTTTGTCAAAACACGCCTTCAACAATCTTAAGCTCCTCTTCAATGCTATCAGTCGAGCAAATCCTCTTCGCCCTTTGCGTCAAACACCGTACTAAATGGCGTTTGAAGTTCAACGGAACGAAACTTGCGAAATTGATGTATTGCCCGGACCACGTCTTTCTCCGATATACCCTGCGTTGAATGCTCCCATCGGCTCTTTTACTCAGTAGCACGTCAAGGAATGGAAGCGATCCAGATTGTTTTTCTTCTAGGGTAAAATTGATCGATTTGTGCGCCTGATTTACTGTATGCATTAGCGTTGATAAGTTGGTTTTATCTGATGCAACTGCAAATATGTCGTCTACGTACCGTTTATAGTACGTTAGATTATTTATCTGATGGCTGAGTTGCGTAGCTTCTAGCTTGCCCATGAATATATTTGCTAGACGTGGACCCAGGGGCGAGCCCATTGCTACTCCGTCCAATGGTTTGTACAGGTTATTGTCAAATAGGAACTGTACATTCAAGGTGCATTTTAGCAATAACTCCTTCAGTGCAGTAACCGGCATTCCTATGTTTGGCTGAGTCAAGGCAATGAATTCACAGATGTAGTCTACTGTATCTGTGACCGGCACGTTCGTGAATACGGACGAGACATCCAGTGAGAACATCATCATCCCGTACAGGTCAAGGTCGTCCTCGCCATCCACGAATTCGAAGGTGTCTCGGAGGCTGTGAGGTGCTATTTGACACTCTATAGGTTTCAGCTTGTCTGCTAGCCATTTTGCTGTCGCGTGGTATGGCGAGTTTCTTATATCTAGGATGGGACGAACGGGCACGCCATCTTTGTCAAGACGATCACGGGAAGCAAAGATTTCATGTCCTCACGTTTCGGAATCAGAAAAGCTTCCATTGTCAAAGGTGGTAAATGCACGACTGTTCACAGTATTTATAGGTTGAATTTAGCTAGGCATGAGGATGACTGTTGTCATGCGATTGTGGGCTCGTCTCGTTAGGGGCTTATGGTGAGGTTGGTGTGACAGTTGCCATTGATCGTGTTCGCATTGTTTGTCGGTTGAGCTAAACTGATGTCATACCACGTTCACAACTTTCCCTTGAGGTGCCGGATGTGGTTGCCATTTTTTCAGTCACGACTCGGTTGCTACCGGCCTGGCAGTCAACGTCACCGTCGTCTCTTATCGGTGTGTGTTCGGCGTTACACTCGGCTGACGTAATGCCGCGTTCACACCTTCCCCTTGAGTTGCTGGTTGCGGTTGTCATGTTCGCGTTCACTTCTCAGTTGCTACCGGCCTGGCCGTCAACGTCACCATTGTCTCTTATCGGCGTGGGCTCGTGTAAACCCGCGTTCCCATTTTGTTCGCGCTCGCGCAGGCTTGTGGTCAAAACAGCTTGTCCCCAATTTTTTTGCGTCCGGTGGTGCTACGCCCTCATTTGTGATGTCGGCTGGTGCGTCTGGTCGGCGTTCTTGTCTGCAATTCTGCTTCTTGTGCTTTTCCCGTAGCGCTCGGAAGGCTACTGGTAGCGTCACATAGCGATTAATGGAGTTAGTCGTGGTAGGCCAGGCTTCGAGCGTCTCCCTGGCCATTTGTTCGCTTCCCCTCCCCACGACCTCAGAGTTTTTAAAAAGTGAAGTTGTGGCCAGTGGCTGCACGATGTTCTGCCACCAGCGAGAATCGGTCCTGTCTGCGCACCACTCCCTCGTGCGCAATCATACGCGCCTGCAATCGCTTGCCCATCTCCCCTACATCGTTCGCTTCGCAGGAACTGCAGTTGATCCGGTACACGACGTTGGTAGTTTCACCTCGGGACAGGGAGGCCTTTGGTTTCATTACTAATCGTCTGGTGGGTGCTTCGTATCTGTGAATGATGCAGATACCCGATGATTGCAGGAGTCAAGCAGCTGCTTCAGACACGCTTGCGATGTACGGTAGTGCCCGCCAGACATTTGGTTGGCTGACCGTTGGCTTTCTAATCAGGTAAGCCTGCCTACTCTGCTCTATAAAGTTCCAGGGGTACCCATCGGTGGTGAAAATCTGCCGTAGATAGCGGAGTCAGGCCACTTTGTAAACTGTTTCACTGCAGTGGGTCTCAGCCCTCTCGTAAAGACTTCGTTAACAGCTGCGTTTGTGACACAACGGATGGTTGCTTTGGTAATTCAGGATCTGACGAGTGTTGGTGGCCTACCTTTTAACCGTCGTTTTGAGGTTGCCGGCAGTCTTGTGATGACCAAAAACGTCTAGGAATGCTAGTTATCAATCGTTTTCTGCCTCCATTGTGAACCGAATATCTGGAAAAATCGATTTCAGGAGGGCATGAAAGTTGTCGACTCCTTCCCGCTTGATACTGACAAAAGTTTTGTCCACATAACGTGCCAAAAATTTGGGCTTGCGCGTAGTGAACACTAACGTTTCCAACCTCTGGAGGACTGCCTTGGCGACGAAGTAAGTGCTAATGAAAGACTCAAAATTTTCATTTATAACTGCCAATTCAGATGAGTCCTCGACGCCAGAGTTTGAAAGATTATTGCCAAGTCTTAAATAAATTTGTGCTTTTTATAGAACTCTTAAAAATGCCTGCCCCTTGTCACTGTACTAAATTGAAATTTGGGCAAGTTAAATCGTGTGTCGCACTCCCTTATTAAGCACATGAAGCACAAATAAAACGCTAGCAGTTACAAGTCGAAGCGGTGTTAAGGAGCATTATAAATTATAGGACCGAGTACACAATGAGGATAAATTCCGTGGAAACGTTGGAAAGCACCCATTACTTCGCCGACTGGTAATTGTTTGCTAAACTCAGAAGTATCAACAGTATATTCAATAAGTCAATGGCAAAGTTTGGTTACTTTGTACTTTAGCAGTGCTTCTTGTTTACACTAAACGTCCGCTCATAGCGATAAGATTGACGTTAATGTCCAAAAATGCAACAAAGGAGCGCTTTTGCGCTTATTTAATGCCGTTGTACATTTTATCGCATTTATTTTCGAACCTTTTATGTATTCAAATACTTTGTAGATTAATTACCAAAATATGATTTTATACATTCATTTTATAGAATATGACGCCATGCATATAGAGTATGCTTCAAGCAGTCGCAATTTGTACTTTTTAGAAAAAGTCAGCTCTTTGAGATTTTTTTAACAACGTTAAATATCCATTCATAAAAATCCAACTGACTCTTCAAAACTTTGACTGAAGTCTTCGCAAATGTCCTTAGAAGATGGTTGATTCATAATGAATCTTACATGTGCGTGAAAAAGCGTTCACGTAGAGATATTGTTATACTAAGACGCTAGCGGGACTCGCATCTCATCCCTAAGACAGAAGCGGACGAACGAATTCGTAAGCGATCGTTGAGGGCCATGATAAATATCTGAATATATAAGGGTGTCGACCCTTAGTGATAGAAAAATTATTATCTCTATAAATTGGAATTCAGGCACTACCGTTTTCATACAAGAAATGTTTAAATATTTGTTGTGAACCAAAAACAAATTCTATTACAGTGGCCGACATGGCACGTACGTATAAAATTGTGGACACCAGAAGGTCACAGACGTAAACTTTCGAGTGTTTAAGGCTTGCTGGAGACAAAATTAATTTATAAATACATAACGATTGCTTAACTGACACTGCCATGCGATATATAACAACACTTTTCACGGCAAATTTGGGCAACTCTCGCTGTTGAAAGAACGACAGTTTTTAACGTTCACTTGTCTGTTCGTATGGTAATTTTTTGCTTGCTTCTTTTCTGGGAATGAAAATCTGTATTCCTAAAGGTAACATCATGCAATTTACTCTAAGATTCCGTTCATGTTTGATTGGTGACCAAATGACAATCCTGAACAAAAACCACCGCCGATTATCTGCGCTAAGATTCGTAGCTTCATATTTCTGCAAAGGCAAAACAGTAGCAGACCGTCGTTTAGTTTTCAGCAATATGTTCTGAGAAATAAAAGATTGATTTCTTAACCAAAATCAAAGCATTTAAGTCAGATTCTGCTGGTGTATCAGAATTATGGCATAAATAATTGAAAAGACGTTTCGGAGTTCTTGAAACTGAATGGAAGAAATGGGCCAATCGCTGGAATATACTGTAGTTTAATACACCGACAAGGAAAACGATTGAATGGACTGCCACGTTCGTTAACTGTAGGAAATTATTTTTTTTTGAGTTGCCTTGTTCGATTAATTTATATAGGAGAGTTGACATTAATACTTTCCTGCAAGACATTTCAGTAGTTCTTGGATGTTAAACTTGTTTGATCTAATACGGTAAGTATTTACAAGTGTGCAAGTAGATTCGTCTGTTGACAGCAATATTTATATTTCAATTCAACTGAGGTATGACGAATGGCTCAAAAGTTGCTATAGAACTGCATAAGCCTTAAGGATCCGCAGGGCATTCAGAATTTATGCATGTCGAAAAATAAACGTAACATGCACCAACTTAATGAATAAGGCTATAACTGTCAAATCAAAAACTTCAGTGAAAATATGCCTATAAAAGGCTAAAATAAACATGAACCTTTTCCTGATACACCTAATGAGCACTAAAATAACGCCAGAATTAATTTCCGATGCCAAATTTGCAAGCACATAAACAACAAAGCCTCTTCGCCAGCATGCCTGCGAACTGCATATAACTTTATATCAAAGTGGACAACAGTATTGTTAGCAGGCGTACGACACAGATTAACTGATCTGATAATGGGCACAAGTCTCTGAATGCATATAAGTCAGTTGTGTTTCCAATTTTCAATACGAATCAATTTAAGAGTGTTCCTCGTTGAGATCCTTACATAAAATGAAATTCGACAAATTGTTCTTGTCTTTATTAGGAGGTTAGACAGATTCGTTTAATGTGAGTTGACCCAATTTTGAAAAAAACACGAGGCGTTAGGTGGGATTTGGACCCGCATAGTGGGAAGACCCTTATTGGAAGCCAACGCTCTAATCACTTGAGCTACAAACGCCTCAAAATCGGGTCAACTCAAACCAACCAAATCTGTCAAACCTCCTTATAATTAAGTCAGCCTAGTAGTCATTCTGGTGGATTCTAGATGATTGCTTAGGAAATACTGCTTGGGCAGTCAGCATGATGTTTCGTATTGGTGGATTTGATATGAGCGCTAATGTTGAGTGGGCAAAATTGACCCAACTCTGAGTATGTTCATGGCGCAAAGTAGAGTGTTTGTAGCTCAAGTGGCTAGAGCGTTGGCTTCCGGTCTTCTCTACTATGTGGGTTCAAATCCCGCCAAACACTTTGAATTTCTTCACAATTTGTTCATCTCAAATGTAGTCTTGTATGTTTGTCTGTTTGCAATTTTTTTAATTGCAGAAAAACCGGATCATTTTTCTCAAATTGAACTAGTATCATCAGCATCAAGCTCATGTGACTGTGTTAAAAGGCACAAAGAGGGTTGAGGTAATGATCTTTTAATATATTTATGTGAACAAGCTATATTTTCTACAATTTTCAGTAATTATTTCGTTGCATTTTATCCATGTTCCAATTTAGAGAAAGCCAACTTGTTGATCTTCATTCAGTTGAGGTCACTATAATTTAGAGACCAAAAGGACTATGCCTTTAAAGTATAATTTTGCTAGCATGCACGGTAAAGGCAGTAATACAGTAAGAACATTTAGGGAACAGTAAGCATGCTTATTTGAACTTCAGTTGTTAACAGGTACGCATTTAAGCTAAAAAATAAAATATCCCATTAAAGAACAAAAGTTGGAATGTTAAATCTGTACAGATAGACGATACGAAATAAATTCATAAAATAAACGAGCGAAGGAACAAAATTTGTGCATACCACAGAGCAATCTGCTTCGGCATTTTGGGCAAATAAACTAAGACACTTATCCACCATATAATATTGTTCTCTTCATTGTTTAACGTTTCTGAGGGCAGAATGCGAAAACAACCTAAAAAATGCAGGCAATAAACATAATTTTTGCCAAAGAAGACTTTATTGTCAACGAAAAATATATCTTGGTATGCCGATATTTCATTTTTTGTAATGTTTAAAAATTGAATTAGAGTCCTGGCTTTTAACAGAATAACAATCGATTGCTCATGAAATGACCAGAAACGCGTGAAATAGGGCCGGAAGGCAGATAAAACTGTGTGATGATCAGAAAAGCTCTTCGCCCTGGTAGACGTCGTGTTAGGGCAGACCTTATTAACCCACCGTATAGACCACAGCAGACGCGTTTTCGTCGCGTGTCCTACCACACCATGGTGGCCAAGGTATGCTACAGCAATCCCTTACGTTGGAACAACCCTCCTCTCTGTTTGTGATGACGTAGCAGCCCCTCCAGATCACGCTGCTCCAAATTCTCCTCATTGCCGGTAAAATTGAGGACAACCCTGGACCTCCTTGGTCCTGCTCATTCTGTAAAGTCCGCCTGAGCCGCCACGACTGTTCTGTATGTTGCAGCTCTTGCGCTGGTTAGTGTCATCTTCGCTGCAGTGGCCTTGCCAACTTTGACGATTGGGTGCCCGTCTTCACCTACTAAAGGTGTCCCGTGCCTCTACCGGACCCTGTGTCTCCTGCCTTTCCTGTTTTCCACACAAATAATCAAATCTCGGACCTGGGAACACCACCTAGTCTAAAACTACCAAAGTTAATCGCTAACGGCCTACTTGACAAGATCAAATAGCTCCTCGCATAAATGTGTTCGCAGAACAGAGCTGTAGCGGCTATCGAAGAGAATAAGTGATCTTGATTCACCGAAGGTCCCTTCCTGTGCCGAACACACGAACAGCTGTCGTGACCGTGGTCGCAAAAAATGCAGGATTGGCATCGCTGGTGGACATTTCCATTGCTTACCCCTGCTAGGTGCCGACCACACGAAATTATTGGCAAATTCCTTCGGCTTTGGGCCGGCGCCACTTACCGTCGTGAAAGTCTACATTCGTGCAACATGCAGTTGTCCTCCCGGTTTCACCGCCCTTATCGCTCTCTACTAACCTTCTGGAGACAGTTTAGTGCTAGGTGACTTAACCGCCTACCACAAGCTGTGGTGGTCTTAATTGGTGGCCGATTTGCGGTGCAAAGCCCTGGCCGATGAATAAAAACATGCTCTCTTTGCCGTCCACAACGAGAACAGCAAAACGCGTCTCCTGACCAACTGTGCCTACAACTTGCCCAATATTTCGATTGTCTGTCTCAGCCTTGTAGCCTTCACCATATGGAGCACGAAATTCAGTCTGCATAATAATCACATTCCCATAGTGCTCGAATTGACCACCGTCGCCAACCGTATCAAGGTTCAAAACGCGCAGTTATTAAATTTGAGCGAGCCGATTGAGCAGCATTTACCGCCGAATGCATAACAAAGATTGATGGCCCACCGCCTTCCCGCTGTGTCCACACGGCGGAGTGAGACCTTTGTCAATTGCTGCTGGCAGCAGCAAGTCACCACATTCCGAACAGCCGCATTCCGCTACTTTGTCATAACCATTTGCCTGAAGCCTCCCGCCTGGAACGCGAGAGGGATCATATGCGTGCACGTGATGCCAATGACCTACGCATCGTCGAACTGAACGGTTTGGTCACCAAGGCCGTCAATGACGGCAAAGGTCAACGCTAGCATGGATTAGTTACAGGTTGCAATTTCCGCGGATTTTTGGCTCTAATCGGTCGAGGTCTTGGTTTTTTTCTGTTTTACGATTACTGGCAGTTTGGATTCCGGCGTGGGCTCCTGATTCATCAATGGGCTACAACACACAGAAGACTACGAAATATAGTTTCAAGAATACGAGAGAGCAGCTATCGTGGGCGTCATCACTGGGCTTCGATGGCAGTTAAAAGGGGACTGATGGAGCCACAGAAATGGTAAATTATGTGCCGGAGGTAGCAATTATATTGATTAAGGAATCTACCGAGAAGGAACAAAGGAATAATCCATCGAAATCCCAAAATTATCCTTTTGGGGCAACACATGGTGGACTGTGAATGTTCTCGGGTAAGAGATCATATCCTAAAACCTACAGTATGATCAGTCCTGCAAAAGAATTTCATGAAGAAATTTAACGTTATAGTTAAGCATATATTTGGACAGGTTACTTTGATCAACTGAGTGGATTAAATAATTTCAAAGCCTTTAGTTTGGATAATTGTCCTCTCATTTTGGTTAAATCATAAGTAAGAAATTTGTAATGATATAAGTAGAGACAAAACCAAACTTTTTCTAATGTACATTGTGCTGTTAAAAAATTCCATAATAAGTAAAAATAATGGAATAATTATCTCTTCCAGAACTGGAAAATTATGTGTGAAGATAATCAAATGGAAGTGAAGTCTTCATTAAGGAATCGCATTTATTTTCCAAAACATTTGTTATTTATAATTTTAAAATTATGTTTAGCTATCCAAAGAAATTTGTTTGCACAAAATGCAGTAAAAAATACGTTTTGGTCGAACATTTTGTTTTACCGCACAGCTGTCCTTATGAATAAGCAAAGTGTTCACATGTAAACGCGAAGGGAATCTTTAGAAGGCCTTAGTGAACTTAAGTCATGTAGAAATAGTTTGTTTTTTTAAAAAGAACGTTCCTTTCAAAACTTATTTAGAAATGGAACAGACAGCGGAATAATAAGTGTCTTAAGAAATGGTCATATATGTTGACTGTTTTTTGCATTAGCAAGCTTAAAGCGGATCAATAAATTAATTCCGTTAAGCTGGAAATAGTCAGCTACAAAGATAAAAAGTATGTTTTTGAATCTTCCATCAAAATGAATCGTTTATCTTCAGGTAAATTAAAGAAATTGTCAAAAGTCTCAAATTTCCATGTGTCATAACCTGTAAAAAAGTTAATATATACAAAAAATCGTCAGCAAAATATCCAATTAAAACACTTTTGAAAGAGTGAACGTATTGTGGAAATTTTTGATTCATATCTTATATCTTATCCAGCGCATATGTTGTATGCTTGCCAATGAAGTTTGCTGCTTTGAATCATTTCCACATTTGTCCTACAGGGCCATCTTCATAAAAACTTAAATTAAAAAGCTCATTTTTGGTAAATGCTGCTTATTTTTATCTTATTTTAAAGGTTTTGATGTGAACATCGAACAGAAGTGTAATTTATCAATTTATCAATGGTGATACTGAACACGAGCGAAATGATGAGAGACTTTATTCCACGATTTTGAGTAAATAGATACGCACTTATGGTAATATGTACAAAATATGTTTGCCAAAGAAAATTACTTTTTATATAAGAAAGTAGTTGCCCTTAGTTCTATACTCAACAAAATAGTAAAATGTATCGTTCTAATTTATAGCTATTTTGACTTCTACAGAACCTGGGAATTATCGAGAATTTTTTATTTTCCTGAACAAGAGCTTAGTAGTTCTTATAGTTCTTTAAAGTTCTATATATCTTTAATGCTGCTTATTATTATTTCGAGGTTTTTCGTACAAGCCTTCTTGCCGGTATGAGAGAAATAACTTACCGTTTGCAAACTTAGGCAAGTTGCTTGCAGTACTCACCATACTGCATATATTTATCAATGAATGACAAAGTATTACACTGCACGTACAGCAGTTGAACTATTCAACAGCGAGACTACATGTCACCGCATTTTGTGCTTCAGCGTAACAGTGAACATAGTTGTCAGTGACTTACTGTTCACAACTTTGCCTAATAACACAAGGATTCTTTTTTCTGGAATTCGGACTTGCAGCCAAATCCGGTCAATCGAAAACCGCTTACTGCTAACTGCTTGAATAGCCACTTATGTGGTAATTGCTCATTTTTAGACAAGTACTTTCACATCAGGCAATGAAAATGTGATAGAGAGACAAGTTTGAGCAAGCATGCATGTGCAAAACTCAACTTTGTCTCATCGGCAACTACGTTTGTTAAAAAAACAGTTTGCAGCCCGTTTGAAAATGACATTCTATGGCAGTAGTGCCTGCTTGAAGTGTCAATATATGGAAATGGGCCTGAAACCTGGAATTCCACATGTACCCTTGCGTCAGGCCCCATGCTTGCTGGGCGCAAGTACAAATCACACCTCCGTACGCGCCCATGGGGAACAAACAAAAGGAAGCTATCAAAGCTACGGCCCCCTTTACTATGCATTAAAAACGTGTGAGAAGCAACCAAGCCTACCGTTGGAGAGATTGGCATGGTATTGCTCATCACCTGACAGGTATCATGCATGCTAGAGTCATCCAAATCAAAGGCCCACTGGTTGAAGTTGAGCAGTCTGACGTAATTTATCAGGTGCCACGTAGCGACCGTTATTGCCACTATACATAGCAGACCAGACGACGACTTAGTTTGCAAATAACGGAGCACAAACGGGTGGTGCAGAGATGCCAACCACTGTCCCAGATCGCTATTCACACTCTAGAAGAAGGCCACGAATTCGACTTCTCGAATACACGCATAATGGCACGAGCCAGCAATAATAGGGTGTGCGAAATACTGGAGACTTGAATGTCAGATCATAACTGCATAAACAAGCATGTGGATATACCACCCTGTTATTTTACCATGCGTGCCCGTGACCAAAAACCAGGGTCCAGTTCCTCTTCAAGCATGCAGGCTGCCACGTCAAGGTCACACGTTGTAACTCCAGGGACGCGTATTGGTGTGAGAATGGACATGGCATGGACATAGAACGATCACAACTTGCCACCACCCTACGTACCCTATTTAGCCATGCCCAACGATGGCTGTTTTCTCATTTTCTCTGACAATGTCTTCTCGTGTGGAGCCGAAAGCTCAGAATAAAACTATCTTTTCAGAGATCTCGTCTTCATCTTCTATGCAACAAATCTCACCAGACAAGGCAGAGCAGACATAAAGACGGTCTAAACAAAGTAGGAACAAGAAAAACCGGCAACCATTCAAATTGCCGATATTCTTACAATGCATCTTGTGTTAACGTTGAAGATGACATTCCAGGAGAGTACCGTCTTTTTGAAGTGGCAATATATTCAACAAAGACGGATGGCCCACGCAGTCGCATGACACCTAGAATGGCACTTATAACCAAGCCACAAATCACATGCGTGCTGGGTGTGGGCATCAGCAGACTGGGCTAGTCAGTTTCATGGAATTTGAGGCTGACAAGTACAATCACACCTGACAATCTTAATGTCATATGAAAACAATGTTGAGCAAACAGCATGGGCAAAACTCAAGGTTGTCTCATTAATAACGAACTTTGAAGATGACATTCCATGGTAGTATTGTCGATTTTATGTGACAGTACGTTAAAAACGACTGGTGGCCCGCGCAGTCACTTGACCCCCGGAATGCCCACATTTCCCACTAGGCCACAGCGAATACCTCTTAGGTGTAACTGCGTACTTCAGAAGCTTGCTTTGTAAACCAATATGCATTTTCTAAATCAGTTAGGTCCCTCTTGCTGGAAAGTACAAATTTCTTCAGACAATGAAGGTCAGCCATGCAGACAGTATTGAGCAAGCAGGCATGTGCAAAACTTAAAGGCTCATTATCACGATCTATTTTCGTGGCCGAAATTCTTACGAATCAGCCTGCGTTACCTTTGAGGGTGACAGTCCATGGTCCTACTGTCTGATTAAAGTGGCAATTCATAAAATAGATGGGTGGTCCACGCAGTTGGATGACACCTGGAATGGCACTTTTTATTCAGCTACACATCACATGCCTGCTGGGTGTGAGCATAAGCAGTCAAAGTCAATCTGCTTTGTGGAGTGCAGTGAGATCAGAATTGTGCCGCGTACTCTTTTAGAGTAGGCAGGAATGGGAAATTGCATACGGACGTTCGGACACTGTTATAATGATTCGTGTTAACAACTGTCCATCATAAAAAGCTCTCATGACGAAATTTGATTTTGCGGTTAAAAAAAAAATTTGGTCTGGTTATTTTGATGCACTGAAAACATTTAATCCCGGAAAAACCTTGTAGATAGGAAAACTACCGTTGTAGATATGATAAGTAAGAAAAATGGGCATCAGTTTTGGAAAAATTGAGAAAAGTCTCATAACGAAGAAATTCATTATGCTATTGCGGTAAAACTAAACTTCATTTTAATGTGCATTGTGCTATGAGATAATAACAAAATAAGTAAGAAAGGTAAGAAAATAATAACGCACTGCAAAAGGTTTGATTGTTCTCGGGTGAACAACGTTCCCAATTCAAAAGAGATGGTTTTTAAAATCGTCCGTTTGTTATTCTTATTAAAATTGAACTGACAAATGACGAATGGGGCACATACGCAAAGTATATATATTGCTAATAGAAACGAAGGTGTGCGTCCTCGTACATAAATGAGAAGATAAGGCGATCTCGGGAACCATTGTTTTACCGTCCTGACGTTTCAAAAGCGTTCAGGCTTCCGTCATCAGAGGTGGTAATTTTACCACGCCTCATAGTATTTAAAGGTTTTTGAAGTCATAGTCAATAAGATTTAACAATTACAGAGGAGGGGGGAAGGGAGGAGGGGGTTAGACGGGATCTTCAATCGTCGGTCAATGACGGCTGCAAAAACGCGAACACCGGAAGTTGACGAGAGCCCCCTTGACTAAGGTTATTACGCTTCACAGGGCATGATGATTGAACATCCCGTCTAACCCCCTACTTTATCCCCCCCTCCTCTGTATTGGTTAAACCCCATTGACTATGACTGCCAAAACCTTTAAATAGTGTGAGGCGTGGTACAATTACCACCTCTGATGACGGAAGCCTGCACGCTTTTTAGATGTCAGGATGATTAAACAATGGTTCCCTGGATCGCCTTATCTTCTCATATATATATATATATATATATATTGCTGATTGAAGCGAAAATGCGTGTCCCCGGACATAAATGAGAAGAAGAGGCGATCTCGGGAATAATGGGTATAATATCCTGAGCGAGCACGCAAGGGCAGTCGACAGGATGGATCCACGCTCGTTGGTGGCGGAACATTGTTCGGCTCCTGGACACACCTTCGCTTTTAATGACGCTGAAATCCTAGCCCGAGGTAGTGACCGGACAACCAGAGAAACGCTTGAAGCATGGCACACTGCACAGAATTCCATCAACCGCTGTACGATTCTCCCGGCGGCTTACCAGGCGTTACGCGTGCGGCTCAATCAACGAAATCGCCGGCAGGAATTCAGACGGGTCGCGACGACTAGCAACCCCACACCGGGCCAGAATACAGGCGTCCGGGAACCTACCCCAGACACCAATGCAGCCGTCAGTGACGCCACGGGAAACGTGAACCAACAAGACCTCCTGTCGGGCTTGAATGCAGTTGCACATGACAACGGTCTCTGCATAAACACTGATGGCAGAGTTCGATATTCCGCCGGCGGGATGAACACGGGAAAGTGCCAACGGGGGAAGCCAGCAGGACATGCGGCACCGACGCGATCGATGCAGACGCGAGCAATGACCGCTGGCAGGCGAACACTGCCCTCCCCCTCCGACGAGGTGACGGCGAGAAACCCTGGTCAGCAGGACGATGACGAAGCTCCAGCCCCGCCCCCGCATGGGATCAAGCGCCAATAGACGGAGAGCGAACGAGACGTCAGTTGTAACACCTATAAAAGACTGTGAGGCGTGTACAAACACCAACCTCCGACGATGCAAGCCTGTACGCTTTCGAACGTCAGGATATTATACCCATTATTCCCGAGATCGCCTCTTCTTCTCATATATATATATATATTTGTTTATTTATTGAATCAGAGCACTGACTTTTAACAAAAAAGCAAAAAAGTGCTCATAGTATGACTTTGAACGCATGTGATAAGGCCAGTGATCAGGTGAAACTTTGTGAGCCACCGTAAGCATTATCAGTGGATTAAGATAACATTTAGAAAAGGAACGACAAAGTCACGAAGATAATCATTTATGTACCAAGGTTGCAATCCTGCTGATTGAGGAATCGACCGAAACAGAAAAAAGGAGGATCTACAAAATTCTCAAAATCATCGTTGCATGACAGCATAGAGTGGACTATACACGTCTTCAGATAGCAGACCACGCCTTTAAACCTATAAACAGTATGGCAAGTGCTGCAAGCAACATTCCACAATTTGAAAATATGGTTTATAAATCGCGAACCAAAATTGAAAAATGCTGCAAAACTGTCTATCATGCTGTCCAATTACAATTATTTTCATTCACACTGTGATGCCCACTATGTGATTAGTTTCTTCCTGACGGCTACGAAGAAGTTGATTCTGTAAAAAATGACTACTTAAATAAATGCATTTTTATCATTGACTTTAACAGCCTTTATAAAATCAAATTTATTTTATTTAAAGCATGCACAAAAATGTCCTCTTGCACTTTTTTGAAAGCTTATACGCCTTCCTTACATTTTATATGTAAGGGAAGGGTTCACTTCGGTTTTGAAATAATTTCTTATTTTGAGATTTTTTTAACTGTGTGGTGGTCATTCATTATAAATCATGTGCGTCAAATAATAAATCCTGCCCCTGATATAAGCAGCACTATCCATGTGAATTGCAAAATTCTATGAAAGCTATACAACCTCTTCAACAAAATTAAACCAGTCATGTACGTTTCCTTAAACAGGATTAAGATGGCATTCAGTTTGCAAAAATTGAATCCAGTTATAGCAGTCAGTAAATATCAAAACATTTGGCTATTAAGAAACTATTTAAAACCAAGGAAAACCTTCTTTTAAGAATAACATTTTAAGAAGGAGCATTTGCTTACAAATAGGTACAAGAGAAAATTTTTCGTGTATGCTTTTCATAAAATATATTCAAATTTATAGTGGCAGTCAAAATAAATGATAAAAAAGCATACTTCTTAAGTAGCCGCATTTCAGAGAATCTTTTTTTTTGCAGCCGTCATAAAAAAGAGTCGGCATCCGAACGTGTTTGAAAACAATTAAAATGGTTCTGCATGATAAACAGTATTGAAACCCTACCAAAATTTGTTTTTTGAGTGATAACCAATCTTTTTCAAATTGCGGAATGTTGCTCGCAACACTCGCCGTACTGGACTTATCAATCGAGGAAAAATTAAAGCAATGCACGACCAGCCATTCAGTTATTCAACCAGTCATCACTGTATTGTCTTCTGCAGCAGAACGGTGAACAAATTTAACAGTGGTTTGCTGTTCGTAACTTTATCTACTTTCAAGTTAACGTGGCCTCCTAGATATGCAGCCAAATCCAGGTAAACGAAAAGCGCTACCTGCCAACTACGTCGATTACTGCAAATGCGGTAGTCTTTTGTCTTCCCGAAATCCATAACTACCATATATTTGCAACCCTTTGGAATTCTGGTCTTCCTCCTTCTCACTGAGGATGATATTCGGTGAAAAACAGAAAAGAATTCATTTCAGGTGAACAGGTTTTCTTTGCGTAAATGCACAATCACACCAGACAATGAAAATGTGATGTGGAGGCATGGTTAAACAAGCAGTGAACCGGAAGGACGAGCGCAAGAATTGCGACATCTTCGGGACCAACTTGCCAGGAACGGATACCCCAACAGCTTCATCCACCGATGCCTTCGAACGCACCCACGGGGAACAAAAGAAAGGGGATCACCAACGCTCTGGCACGCTCTGCCGTACATTAAAAACGTGTCAGAAGCAACCTAGTGTATCGCTGCAGAGCTCGGCGTGGGTATTTCTCATCGCCCGGCAGCTACCATGCGTGCACGAGTCATGCAAATAAAAGACCCGTTGGATGTAGGTGAGCAGTCTGGCGTCATTTATCAAGTGCCATGTCGCGATTGTTCTTGCCATTATACAGGGCAGACCGGGCGGTGACTTAGCTCAAGAATAACGGAGCACAAACGGGCAGTGCGGAAAGGCGACCCACAATCCCAGATCGCTACCCACACTCTGGAGGAAGGCCACGCATTTGACTTCTCGAACACACGGATAATGGCACGGGCCGGTAATAGGACGGGACGCGAACTGCTGGAGGCCTGGATGTCAGATTCTAACTCCATAAACAGGCATGTGGATATACCGCCCTGTTATTTTGCCATCCGTGCCCGTGAACAGAAACCAGGGCCCAGTTCCTCTACAAACACGCAGGCCACTACCTCAAGGTCACATGCCGTTACTCCAGGGACGCGCTTCGGAGACGCGATAAGATAGGGTGAGAATGGAATTGGCGTGGACAAAGACCAATCAATAATTGCCACCACCTTCCCTCCCTTACCAACCCCATTTATGCGTAGCTGACGCTTGCTTCTCTTATTTACTCTGACGATGGCTTCTCGTGTGGAGCCGAAAGCTCAGAATAAAACTATCGTTCCAGAGATCGCGTCTTCGTCTTCTTTACAAAAAGAACCTGGGGCACGCATATTCACTGCTATTCATGGCAGTAACGTCTGTTTGAAGTGGCCAGACAGTAGAAAACGTTTCTGTTGAAAAGTTGTGGATTGGGGAATTTAACACACATTTGAGGTTCTTTATTAGGTCCATTAGGTTGACTTAAAGCGCACAATGGTGTTCACTAGAATTACATTCCGTTCAAATCAATAAACTGGGTGAAAATATAGGCAACAATGGGTGAAATCCAGCGTTTCTTTATGTCCGCAAAAAAAAACCCTACGCTATAAAATGCTGCCTTAAATACTTTTTGTATTTGCATGTTGCACTGTCAAAGAGCATTCATTAGGAGTAGGAACAGTTTAGTTATATTGGTTCAAAAAACAAAAGATTGTGTTTTGCGTACATAAAAGCGAGTCTAGTATAGATATGGATGGCTTATTTTGGGAATAGAAGAGTGAAGTTAATGTAAAATATTCTATTTTGCAAATCTCTCAAGTTTTATGCCATGAAATTGAGTAAATAACTTTTACGGCTGTTACATGCAGGGAAGGAATGCGTATGATAACTTTATTAGCATAAAATACCTTAATCGATTGTACAGTCAATATAAAGTGGAAGACAACATAACACGCATTTGAGTGAGTTGTTGCGGGATATTGCGAAGCAGCTTTCTAAAAGTCTCCATTGATATTATTGCCACTCTGCGATGCATTTGTCATTGTAGTACTGAGCCTAGAAGTAATCATATATTTTAAAAACTACTCCACTTCAAATAGATAAGTTAAATCTTGCATTTATTACAGAAGATGTGTCCATAAATTTGAAGGAAATAAATCAACTGGCCGAAATTTCCCATTTTGATCTTGATTTACTCTTGAATAATCAAGTACGCAGACAACGGACGCCAAAATATCCAATTGGAGCTGCTTTTCAAGCGATAACTTGTTATATTTATTATTTAAGTCAATCTTAGGCATATTAATTCACGACGTTTTTTAAAGATGTCATTATTTTTGGAAATGAGTGTACGTGTTTGGATGGTTGTGAAACCACAGCAAATGCAGACAGCTGCATAAGAAAAAAATGTTTAAAAACTCTGTGCTTCGGTAAATGACTCTAATATATATTATTTTGAAGATTTTGGTAAGCACGAAGAATTTAATAATGATTTATGGTTAATCTACTAAAGCCAATGAAAATCGTAGAGTCCTTATAGCATTTCAAGGAAGATCTGAACCTTTTCGTAATCAAAATTTCAAAATAATTACAAAAAGTTGGCGAAAGGATGTATTCGTAGTGCACAAAAGCGGTAGTTGACAAATGCAATTGACAATCCTTTATAAATCTATTAGTCACTGACCGGCATGTCCGCACGTAAGGTTTACAAATATATTACTACTGTGATGTTTCAATAGGCCGAATCAAGCAAACATTTGGTAGCCTGAGTCGACCGTAACTGAACCAATGCATAAGCGGAAGAAACAACTTGCAGTACTCATGAAAACGTGTTGGAACACTATCGAAATTTCGGCTGTTCGGTAACAGCCATAGACTAATTTGCACGTAAAATGCAAGCATACGTATCCTATCCCACGCTGTTGGATAACCTCTGGAAGGGCATTTTCCACCCAGCTACAGATCATATTCGTGCTGAGTGTGAGCATAAGCAGACAGGGCTAGTCCATTTTGCGGAATGCAGTGGGGTCATCATTGCAATTTTTGATATTGTCTGCAAATAATTTGAATCGGGCCACTTAGTCTTATCGAGGTGAAGGAAAAATTAATTTCACACGGATGCTCGGACTTCGTTATAATGATTCGTCTTTATAACTGTCCTCATGGAGAGGGATTTATACAGTATGGCATAAAAAAAGTGCAGTTATTAGGAAAAAGTTTTACTTGACAGTTTAGCATATATTTGGTCAGGTTATTTTGATGCACTGAGTGGATATAATTATCAAAGTCGTTTTAGTTGGGAAAATCACATTTTACGGTAGGCGTGGCTCTCAAGTTTGAGCCACACAATTTTTTGCTCTCCATTCACGTGGGAATTTATTATCCTTTATCATCCTCTCTAATCCTCTACGTTGTTTGTCTGCATTTATGATCATGAGGTCATATCTACAGTACGCTGCTAACTTTTTAAATGCACGAAAACAAGCTATTTTATCTACAACATATCACCACCCCAATATTTATCAAATGCGGCCAATCTGTCGCATATGCAATTCACCAACAGCACCAACTTCGAAACTTCTTCGTAGGATGACAACAAGAAGAAAAAAGCATGTGAAGAAGCGGAAATTGAGAATTTGAAAGCCGATGTGTCTCCAAAGTTAATGTGAATGTTGTAAAAAACTGGACACGTGAGCATTACGTGACCTTTTACCTTTGTTCTTTTAAAATGACCCTTTATTTACCTTACCATCTGCTCTCCGTGAATGGAGCCATTTTGCTGAAAATTAAGGTTTGTGAAATCCTCAATATGGCATTCTTTTTCTTCTAGTTTTTTTAAGGATCATGCGCAAAATTGGCAGCAGACTCATATATAAAGAATGTCCTATGTTATTATGGTAGAACTGAACTGTAAATGGTAGTATGGAGGAATAAAAAGTCAGCGAAGTTTAAAAGTTTTACCTTCTAAAACAAGAAAATACAATCCGAAATTGCTCAAATTTAAATGCAGTCAAGGAATCAACTTTATAATCAGGAACAAGGAAACATTTTTAGTTTAAAAAGTATTATTTTGCTAAACTGAATGTATTTGGCACGAAATGCAGGTAAAGGTTTTGAACGCCAACGAGATAAGGATGTTAGCCAAGTTGGTCATAAGTTATCGCAAACGTATCGATTAAACCTAATCTTACTACATTTAAATCATGTAAAAGTATAAGTACATATTAACTGGCCATACGCAAAATTAATTGGCTTCAAGGGCCGCTGAAAATTTGGTTGATTGGCTTTAAAAACACGGAAACAAATAACCACTTTCCTTTATAACTGAATACCACGTAGGCAGTGGTCAATCTGTTGTCCTCAACACGTCATTGGGAGTTCTTGTTCGAGCACGAACAAATTGGGTCTTGCGCTACGTGCAAACAGCCTATAAACGTAGGGAGAAACCCAATCAATTTTAGCAGTGAAACCATGTGGTTGACCTTCAACTGCCCTAGTATTTCCCTGCTAAATTTAACCCAAATTTTAGTGTTTTTCATTCCCATCCCTATCTTCCCTTCTCAAGTTTAAATGCGATGATCGAATTAAGTGTTTGTAGCGTTAATAATACCTTGCTATTATTGATTTGTGGAACATTTCAAAGGCTGTGATCCCCAATTGTGAGCGTATTCATGCAAAGAGACAAACTCTCCCGAAATCTTTTTGTACGAATAAATTCTGCCGTTTTCACTTGCTTTAAATGTTTAATTTGGACAAAACACTTCAAACAAAGGGAAAAGTAAGGCTTTCCATTGCCAGTCAAATTGAACCATTTGGCTTGAGTTAAATTAAAGAGATAGTCAAAGGTCTCAATTTTTATTCAAAATTACCTTGGAAAGCGATGATCTTCACAGAATATCGTCAGCCGAATGCCTAAGTGAAGTATTTTTAAAGATGAAACCGACTACTAGTATTTCTCGATTAATTCTAAAGATACTATCTGGCTTTGTTGCAGACGAACGTTTTCCTGTTCGAAGGAACCTCTTTATTAACCCACATAGCCATGTTTATACGAAACACACTCTTAAAAACTATTTGGCAGGAGTTTCCTTGGTAGTGGTCGTGGATACAACAAGCCGTAGGTTGTTTTTATACGGTAAGCGAGAGAGCATTGTTTGCAAGTTGATTTAACTGCTTAACCAAAAAAGTATTTTGTGAAAATAGGAAAAGAATTTCGAAAACTTTTGTTGAAATAATTTAACAGGGTGGCTATAGGCCGACGGATTTGGGTGTGTTAGTAAAAAAAAGGCGCAAAAGACAAATCGCGCTTCAACTGAGCTCGAAGCCAGCACGAATCACATGCTACAAACTTGGAACTGTGAAGTTTTATTCCGAAAACTTTCCTTTGCCCAAAGCCCAGTAAAATGAATTTTTTGAAGCTTTTTTGTAATATTCAGCAGAAACTTCGGGATTTTTACATAAGATATCACTAACTCACACTTAAGTTTAAACTAACCGTTTATCTTACCCTTAACCTAAGCCTTACCCTTACAGTAAACCTTACGTTTACCCCTTATCCAAATCGCTTACGCTAACCCTTACCCTTAACCCTACCCCTTACTGCAACCCTAACCCCTAACCATAACCTCTGACCCTAACCATAACCCCAATCATAACCTGTAACGGTAACTCTTACCCCGATCGTGCTCAAATCAAGCTCGGATCGAACTCGAATCGACTTCGAATCTCTGGCGAAAAACCTGGAAATGTGGAGCTTTGTTCCGTTACTACCAAGGAAACTCCTGCCCTTTATTTATGCTGTAATACGTTTATTAGGCAGAAGGACAATCTGGTGCGTCCCTTGCAGCATCTGTTGCGTTTGCGGCCAGCGTTTTGCTCATCGAGAGACTTTTAGTATACTTCAAAATACCCATCGTCCTATAATTAGTGGATCCCTATAACGTTTAATTAGCTGACAATCAATGACATTGAAAACCAAATGTCCCTCGATAGATATTCTACTTCTATGCATTATATGACCCTATACGTGGTGACCGTTGAGTACCTGTTAGTGGCTTACAGGATGACGATTCCCATATTTTTAGAAGTTCTTGGAACACAAAAGTCAAATCAAAATCAGATATCAGTCATTTCGGACATCATCCTAGTCACTTTTATATACGTAACTGCTTATGGAGTTGTGTATATCATAAACGTTGATATCATTTAGCTTTCCTTAGTCTATCCTTTCTCTACTTTATAAATTAATGCAATACTTTCACTCCGCCACCAAGTTCTTATATTTGCTTTGCAAATACTTTGATCGCGTACGCTTATCAATACTGTTGCTTATCTTCATGTCAGTCAACTACCTGTGACAGATGTTTAGGTATTGGTTGCTTCGTTCTTCTTTGCTTGATGATGTTATTGCTTATTGGATCCTGATTTTCATTTTTTTCTACGTGGTGTTAAACTTGATGGCTTTCGACTTTTGTTAACTTCAATTTTGCTTATTTGTAAATTACCACATGTTTTATCGTCGTGCTACATAAAGGCGATGCCGGAGCCTGCCGTTAATGTATAGCAGCGCCGGACCTCGTTTGCTCGAAACTGCCATTCGCAGTCGTATAATTTAGTGGGTATCTTTTGACTTGGAAGAAGCTGGACCCCTCCTGATATCCAGGAGGACGTGGTCAGTATCTACCAGGTCAAGAGTGTTGTAAATGTATGGCCCCTATGCTACAAAACTCTACCTTGTGTTCTTTACTCGCCCACAATATTTTCTTGAATCCCACCATCTGTCGTATATTCCCATCTTAATCCTCTCCCTAATTGTCTACAATAGCCAAAAACAACTTCAGCTTACACGATCGCCACAAGCACTAAAGCCTCTTCAGCTGGATTTCCTGCTAACACAACTCATAGGTAAAGTCACATTAACTTGAGTGAGTTTATTTTCGCGCTTCTTCTTGAAGTATATATGTTCACCGGAATCGTTTCATGCGCTCGTACGGTCTCGGAATGGTGAAAGGAACTGCTCTCAGCTACCAGAGTAAATATCATTTGACAAACTTATTACTCTTTTTTGCATTAAGTGGTTGTTTTAAGTTGGCAAACATACAGTATTGCGAGTGCTGAAAGAAACTTGCCCAAGGTCGTTAATGTTTGATTATTCCTCACAAAACGGCATTAAGACATTTCCAATTATTTAAAAATAATAATGGGTGCCGTTAGACAAATTTAAAAATTATACGAAAAATAAAACGTACTAATTGTTTGTTAAGAAAAAAATAACCTTTCTGTAAATTATTCAAGTTCCGCAAACGTAAGAAATTCCCATAAATTTCAACAATAGATTTCACTTTTCTTGGAAGTTGAAAAGTAAACTTACCAATTTCTTGATCTAAAAAATTTTCAGAAATCAAAATATTTTGTATATATTACCATTAGTGGATAACTTTTTATTGAATATCTTCAAAAATTGTATGGCATAATTTAACCGTTTGCAATTCATGTTTAGGCATGGGATAAAACAGGCACTATAGAAGGTAACCTGATGACTGCCAACTGTCAGTATAATATATAAGCCAAATCTAGTTGTCAGATACTATGTACACATTCATAATGTAAAGCATAAGAAACACGATACGGTTCTGTTTAATAAGATGCAACGCGATAATTGGATCACAAAAGCTGTAGACTAAACAAACCAACACCCACTGTTAAGTAGCTGAACCTGTGTGGGCATACAGTAGCGGAAATATATTAACCATGACAATCATTCAACTTTGAAATATGTTCATCTCTGTGCAAATTTGTAGATTGTGTATACAGCATAATTTATTGGAACGATCCCTTAACGGGGTCAGTGTCGTCAATGATAAAGAAGCGGTCTCACTCGATGTGGTTTTTTTCTATTTGCTTTTTCTTAATAAAGGTAGAAATTGCACCCAAATCGATTTCAGACTATCAATGATAATGTGATTTTAGTACTTAAACCGAAACTGTATACCATTGTCTAAAAACTAACTTTGCAATTTCTCTATTAAACGTTCTTATAAAAACATATTGATGGTACTAAATAAAGCGTTACTCTTCCCGTCGATAATGCTGGATGTAGGTAGACGTCGCACCAAAGAATAACTTCAGGCCGACGTTGCTGATATGCCTTATGTTTGAATTTTATCGTGCGGCAAAAATAATCGTGTTGCGTTGAGGCAGTTAAGATAAGCTTACGTATGTCATGAGACACTGCAGTTGGCAAAAATAGCGGACTCGAGGCATAAAAACTAACTTTGCATATCTGACACCTTCTCTGTCTTCAAATTAAGTAATTCATATATGCCAGGACACATAGTTTGACTATACACAATATGGGCTATGCTATTTTAGCCACAACGCAAAAATATTTTTAATGACAAGGTTCTCTTTCCCTTGTAAGTATGGTTGGGCTGTTACTTTCTTGAATACTTGAATTTTTGACGATGGTGTATACTGCAGAATTTATTGGAACGATACATTTCGCTTGTGCTCACCAGCTGCGTCCTCTCGCTGCATAAAGTGAGTTACGAATGACAGAATGCAACAATTGAATTCATACAGAGGTGGTCATAGAAGCAAGTCAGGAAGGTCAATTAGTAAATTGAGCTAATGAGCCGAATTAGTAATGTAAGTAAGTGCAGCATTGTGAAAAGAGATAGAGAGGGGAAAAATGCTCGATCGCTGGGACAATATGTTTATTCGCCTGACGTTTCGATATCC
>JAYGXS010000009.1:25170596-25193943 GCA_036362985.1 Ligula intestinalis | reverse complement strand
TATTTCGTATCCAAGAGACATATCACAAAAAGTATTGATTCATAGCAAATTATACAAATCGGCTCATAGTACGAATTCGTTATTAAACATTCATTGCAGTATACGCATGGTGCTTCGGAAGATACGCTTTTTAAAGCTTTGCAGACTGTAGGCATTTAAATTGTTCATCAATACTCAGGTGCATCTGTGGTTATCATGTGTATGCCAATTGATAATCGGGCAGGCTACAATTGTCTTCAAGTCGTTTCAAATGTGCTCAAGTAAAATGAGTCCCTTTTGAATGCCATGAATAATCCCTGAGATATTCACGTTTAACTATTCGAAGCACTAAGGAAAACACACTTTTCGGGCATTATAAATGGATATTAAATTAAATTATCGACATTTGCACCGAGGCCACCGAGACCTCAAAACCCTATGGTATCAAGTGTAGACCTTTAATGGGATATTCGGATCCGAAAGCAGTTCATCACAGCAATGTTACTTTCTCTGGAATAAAAATACCCTTCCCTTTTGGTGTCTGTTACTTCAGGCCATCTTTAGACAAACGGGTGATGCACAAACCACAATTTGTATCAAACCATGCATAATGGGTTCCGTCCCATGCATTCAAGTGCTCCGCCGATGGTAACTGACTTTGGATTCAGCTGACCTTGAGGCATTTTTCAGTTACATGTACATCATCAGGCTTTTTGAATATTGGCCTCGTCCAGGTTGGATCACTCTAGGATTTTGTGGACCTGCTTCGTTTCGCAGACGCAAAATTTGTTGGTTTTCGCCTATAAGACTATGTTTTATTTGACTAGTGTGTGCTTGTCTAGCACACATTTTATCTTCGATATTTAAAATACTGATAAATGACGGTGAAAAAAAGTCTCAATTCATAGATTGCCTTATACATATATAAGAAGTGTCTATTATATCCGTTTACGGGCCTTGCAAAAAAACGTGAGGCCTTTCGCCGCTGTTCATATATAAGTTCTATTATGGGGCCCATATTGTGAATAGTCAAACTATGTGCGATGGCATAGATTAATTACTTAATTTGAAGGTACAGGAGGTGTCAGATATACAAAGTTAGTTTTTATTTCTCGAGTCCGCTATTTTTACCAACTGCAGTGCATACGTAAGCTTCTCTTAACTGCCTCAACGCAACAAGGTTATTTTTGCCGCACGATAAAATTCAAACAAAAGGCATATCAGCAACGTCGGCATGAAGTTATTCTTTGGTGCGACGTCTACCTACATCCAAAATTATCGACGGGAAGAGTGACGCTTTATTTAGTACCATCAATATGTTTTTATAAGAACGTAATATAGAGAAAGTGCAAAGTTAGTTTTAAGACAATGCTATACCGTTTTGGTTTAATTGCAAAAATCACATTAGCAGTGTTGGTCTGAAATCGTTTTTGGGTGCAAATTCTACCTTTATTACCAAAAAGCAAATAGAAAAAAAACCGCATCGAGTGAGACTGCTTCTTTATCATTTACGACACTGACCATTTTAAGGTATCGTTCGAATAAATTCTGCTGCATACAAAATCTTCAAATTTGCACAAAGAAGAACATACTTCAAAGTTGAATGATCGTACATTACGCTTTCTGGAGGCGGCGTCCTTATGACGGTAAAAATCTGATGTATGTAAACTGCTTGAGCATGTTGTAAAGCTTGCTTTGCCCTGGTAACAACCAACTCACTTATTCCCACCTCTTTATGGTCACATTTTGGTTTAACGCATTTTGCCCCTCTCTCTATCTCTGTCCACAATGCTGCACTTAATTTCATTAATAATTCGGCTAATTAGCTCAATTTACTAATTGACCTTCCTGACTTGCTTCTATGACCACCTCTGTATGAATTCGATTGTTGTATCTGTCATTCGTAACTCACTTTATGCAGCGAGAGGACGCAGCTGGTGAACACAAGCGAAATTTATCGTTCCAATAAATTCTCCAGTATACACCATCGTCAAACATTCAAGTATTCAAGAAAGTAACAGCCCAGTCATACTTACAAGGGAAAGAGAACCTTGTCGTTAAAACTATTTTGGCGTTGTGGCGAAAATAGCATAGCCCATATTGTTTATAGTCAAACTATGTGTCCTGGCATATATATTTATTACTTAATTTGAAGGCACAGAAGGTGTCAGATATGCAAAGTTAGATTTAATGCCTCGAGTCCGCTATTTTTACCAACTGCAGTGTCTCATGACATACGTAAGCTTATCTTAACTGCCTCAACGCAACAAGGTTATTTTTGCCGCACGATAAAATTCAAACATAAGGCATATCAGCAACGTCGGCCTGAAGTTATTCTTTGGTGCGACGTCTACCTACATCCAGCATTCTCGACGGGAAGAGTGACGCTTTATTTTGTACCATCAAAATGTTTTTATAAGAACGTTATATAGAGAAATTGCAAAGTTAATTTTTGGACAATGGTATACAGTTTCGGTTTAATTGCTAAAATCACATTATATGTGATGGTCTGAAATCCATTTGGGTGCAATTTCTACCTTTATTACGAAAAAGCAAATAGAAAAAAAAACCGCGTCGAGTGAGACTGCTTGTTTATCATTTACGACACTGACTTCTTTAAGGTTTCGTTTCAATAAATTCTGCTGTATACACAATCTTCAAATTTGCACAGAGAAGAACATACTTCAAAGTTGAATGATTGTCATGGTTAATATATTTTCGCTACTGTATGCCCACACAGGTACGGCTACTTAACAGTGGGTGTCGTTTTGTTTGGTCTACAGCTTTGATGATCCAATTATCACCTTGCCTCTTATCAGAAGTTATTCAATTCCATCAACATCATGGCACAGCAGAATCAGTTTCCGTATTCCATTCTCACTTCTTTCAATAATATTGCATAATGTCTCAACGATCGAGTCTTCTTATTCTCGATTACTATGATCCTTATTTAACGTTGTTTTTACTGACGTTTACTTAAAGTAGCATTATAAATATAATTAATGCCATTAAATTATTCCTGTAGCGTTTTATAATTCAGAAATATCACTATTATTGCTGATATTATCCCTTTTTTCAGCAGGTTTAGTACTGCTGTCATTCTTAATCTAACTAACTTGTACTTCTAGTCTTTCCGTGCTTAAACTTCTCATCAGTTTTCTTACTACTCATAGTATCACTTGTATTATATTACTCCTGTAACATTGTACAGTTTGGTTTATTGCAGCCATGTGCACATCAGCTACGCATGCCTGCTGTTGTTTTTTTGTGCAGCGTCTACCAAAATTACATAAAGTTACATAAAAAATAACACAAAAGCAAATATTACTCGTATTTCATCATTTGCGACAGTGCATCTTCTAACGTCTTTTGGAATCTGAACTTATTTGTACACGTTGTAAACTGGACTTTTTTAAAGTGGATGGTATTTTTGAAATATGAATCTTGTAAGCATTTTTAATTGTTTTCAAAACGGTGCACACTAACATTTAGTTGATATTCTTGGTAAAAGGTTTGGCCACATCACCTTATTTTTAGGTTTTGCGTCTTACCAAACAAGACATTCTAGAAAATTGACGAAGACCCTCAGGCTATGTAAGCAGCTCTCAAAAATGAATGATAACTGGGCTTTGGTAATAATTTACGAAGCATTTAGAGATGCAACAAAATAGCATGGTCCATGTTACGGCTGTCCAAGCATTAATGGCATTTGCCTTGCCAACACTTTTATGCGTGGAAAAATATGCCTAAGCGTAGGCAATGTACTCATATTCAATATGTACAAGAGGATATATTGATGGAGATGCCGTGCGAATTAAATAAAATCGAAAAAACAACTTTTTAACAATCTCGAATACTCTAAGTCACAACTATTTACTTAGCTACCGATAGCCCTAATGTGAAAACTACGGACTCATTCTACTGTCGCTTGACATCGCATCTATGACGCCTTGCTTGCAATAGAGAAGAGTTGCGTCGCGTTGCGCGTTTCTGTTCCTATTCGCCTCCTGTCTCTTCATCGTCAAAAAGCTAGTAAAATTGGCAGAATAGGATTTTTTACAAAGTAAGGCAAAAAACTAGCCCACAATTGAAAGCTGAGTGTCCTTTTTTTCCGGCTTCTTTACGGTATCTGACGTTTGAGTGTGCTTAATTTTCTAAATCAACTGTCATCATTTAGTGTGATGAAAACACCGTCTTCAGGAAAACTATAAAGTACTGCAGCAGGGGATGGTCAAGCAGTTGACAGCAGGCAGTGTCCAGTTTACCGGAACTGGCTGAACGTTAAAACTCCGAGAGGCCCAAATCCACATGCAGTTTTTCAAACTGTATTCAGTAATATTGGCAATTTTGACTTCGCATTCTTCTAGCCGGTTACAAAAAAATATGTTCGGTTAATTATTGATGAGACTACCCGGCGCTAAAATTTAAAAAAAGCACAAAAGTTCAACACGTAAAATGTTGTCCTTGTCAACTTACTCTACTTGCGTCAAACGCCAATGTAAATCTTAAGAATTATTTGTTTATTATCTGGGTAATGATTTTAAAGCCAATTAGAGTTTAAGGTAAGGTAGGTTGGAGTTATGTGAAGCTAATAAAACGATTTTTATGCTGTTGTTCGGATAAACTACGCTTTAATAAAAGAATTAAAAATAAATGAGCTTACACGCGTCCCAAGCTTTCCTTCTGGTTGATTTTTAAGACAGCTGGCAAGAATGTGCGTCCGCGGTGTAGATACGACTCTCATCAGGAATATTTATAGTCGTAACAACGGGCCTTGGTCTCAAGACCGTCCTCTGGCCATATAAATTGTAATCGGCTAACAGCTGTCCGCGTATGGTGATTGTGATTGTCGTGGCTTGCGCAACCGTAGCTTGCAGATGTCGTGTCATGTCATGCTATGTCATGTCCTGCTATTTCATGCTCCCCCCTCAAGATAGCTGTGCTATAAGATGGCCCACTTGTCTCCCGTGCCCTCAGCCGTGCCAGTTATTCCGCCATTTGAGAAAGTATCACATCCGGATGGCCCATTTGTGTGGTGTTACAGTCGCTTTAAATGTTTTGCTACTAACGACCTTTATTTGCAACAGCAAGACGTCATAATACTTGAATAGAAATAGTCATCATCAGCAGTAGCAGCTGCAGCATGTGTTCGGCATCTATCGGTATTGGTTTCCCTTTAATCATCCTCAGAGTTTGTCCTCTGGAGCGAGAACCTTGTTGGGTTATTATTGTAGTTACCTCCTGAAGAATACCTGATATGGCTGCAGTGAACTATGACTTGGAAACTTGGTTTAGAGGAAGGGTATAAGCCAGATAGTTGTATAGATCTGAACTAAGAGAATCAACTAAAATGCTAGGAGATGAGCTTCCCTCCTTGTTTAATAGCGATTTGCTTGACTACTCGCCTGAAGCTGGGCTAGATTTGGATTTTGTTTAGCTTGGGCTTCAGTAAGTTTATATATATTTGGCTAGGGGGCTAATGCTAAGCCAAAGCAGAACCATATAGGATCGAAACTTAGAGCCTCGACTATATTTCTGAGACCAGCACTAGTGTCTAGGTTAAAGTAATGATAGCTCAATATGGTGGGGGTTTTTCGGTATAGTGGTCTTCGGATAGTCTGTGTTGGGTGACCTTACATTACTCGTACCCCTAGTAGTGTTTTTCATGTATTTGATTTGACCCCCGTGTTTACTCAAGCGCGACCTTCAGGCGAGTCGTTTAGGGGGCACCCAGTGGCCAATGCACTGAAGTAGTTTCGCAGTAATATAGTTCAGTTATGGTTCTGTCTCGCAGGCGATGGCATTTTTGGTAGTAGAAACGTGCTAAGAAAGAGTTCAAGTCACGTCAATTATCATGGTCAGGCTGCTAGCGGACAGTTCAATTCACAGAGCATTTCCCGCTTTGGGCTGAGGGCGTGGTCGGTTGCTCGACGGGTACATTATGAATACGAACGGATAACTGAGAGGTGCAAAGCATTGCGCTAGTACCCTTCGCATTAACAATGACGAGAAGAACGCAAATAACATGCATAATTGTTATAGCACCGGAAAATTCACTTTTACTATATAGCAGTTGTTTGAATCATATCGTAGTGTCTACTGAAGTTAGAGGCCTGTCATTTGATTTTGAAGGCACATCTCTCATACCTGAAAGTCTCCTGACGGGCACGACGTGCAATTATTAATGTCTAATACGCTCGATTAAATTCCCTTCGTTTTCTCAAACGACAGTTTAAAATAAAATGCCAGAAGAGAGATTTAACAGGTAACCTACGAAGTGGTAGCAAATCTATTGGAAAACCTATATGCTAATTGAGTCCATTCATATTGTCCCAAGCTTTCGAACATGAGTCCATTATCAGAAATGAAAGGCAGTGACCAAAACAAGGAGAATCATAATGCGCATTAGCCAATCAACTGTCAGAAGTCATCAGGTCGTCAAGGGGAAGGAAACGGTAGCCATAGAGAATGGAGAGGAAAAATTATAATGGTACACGCCAATTAACTGTCAAAGTCGGTGGTCTTTTTAGGTTCCAACGGTTCAGGTTCCTGGTGATCCTGCTTCCTCTTTCTGCCAATCCGTCGTAGAGTCCTTTTTGCTTGTAATTCTTACTTTCGATTATGTTTTGTTTTGTCATTTGCTCGCGTGATTACGCAATACTGTCTAGGCCGCAAGGTGGTTAAATGACTGTTTACGGGGTTGGTATCTGAGTGACAGGCCTCAAGCTTAAGCCTTTCGTTTTTTGAGGTTCTTCAGCCTACGATGATCAGTCCTTGAATATTAAAGTCAAAGCTAGTCTCTCCGATGTGCAATGCAAGCTGCGAGTTTAATTCAAGTCTCCAGACCACCGCTTTGGGTTCGTGTTGGCGGGTCTGCTATTTGCGTCCTGCTTCTCCAAGCTAATTACAGTGCAAATTATATTGTAGACAATTGCAGTAGGGGGCAGTCCGTATTAAATTCCATCATACAACGACCTATTGCTGCTGTAGGTCGATGAGTTGTTCCTATTCCAGCGAGTTGTAGTAATCGTGAAACTGTTTTGGAGGCTTTTCTTATCTAAGGAATGACACTGTTGACTTCGGGTTGCTTTTTGCGCGGCAGTGAGGAAGTGCTCCAGCTGCCCACGTGGTCCTTGGCTTCAGTGATTCCTCTGATCTCAGTTTTCCTCCACGCTTGTGTTTGGTTTGCCATCCTGTTGGCCTTATTCGGACTGACTTGGGCCATGTGCCTACCGCTTGGTAAACAGCGTGACGATCCATGGCTTTTTAAGTGTGCCTGTCGAAATATTAAACGAACTACGCACGAACGATTTCATGTTGTGCTTTGTAATGACAGGGGCAATTTAAGTGAGAAATACAACACACCAAGCCTACCATCTCATGGAGCTTATATCGTGACTCAGCTGTTTATGGTTATCTTGAGTCTGGTGGGCAATTCCAACATCTTGCCAAGCAGCAATGCGCCTTTTAATCCCTGGTACATCGTGAATGCGCGACAGCACATGACATTCCTTATGCGTTGCTTTGTTTGTGTTGGCGTTGGTTTTGTGAAGCCAATCCACCTTTTCTTCCTTCATGTGTTTAATATTTGAATATTTTTTACATAAAGCGATCATGTAAATAGAGGCTGACAAAGTGTCGTCAAACTTCCTTTGACTGTTTTGTGAAAACTATAGTCTACGGTCCCTGGAAAACCAAATATGCTACAAAAGCGTAAACAGTCGAACTTATTGGAGATTTTTTCATCCACTTATCAATTTCAACTGCAAAAATGTGAAATATTTTTCGAAAGAACATGCAACAGCCTCATTAAATATTCAGTTTTGAATGAATTCTGTGTGTTGCTCTATGAGTTTCTAAGTTTATCACGCAAAACATTTTGGGCCGCCTTTTTTTCGCCCAGGTAAGCAGCATTACAAAGCGGTAATTTTTAGATGCCTGGATCTCGGATAAGAACTAAGTCAATCAAGCTATCAATGTGGCATTGGCAAACAGAACCCTGCGTCATCACCTCCAGACTGAGGTCAATGCTCATTGATGTGTCCCTACCCGCGTCTATAGTTTTACGCACACCTGGAACGTGATTTCTCCTCTCAGTAAGAGGTAGAGGGCCGACATTTCTGGCATGAACACTGTGGAGGCTAGTGCCCGTAGTGAAGACTTCCTGAGATCATCAGGTTTCCCCGCAGCAGAATAGCATTTTCAGAAGTTTATTGTTCTATTCTATTCTATTATGCTATTATGATTATTATCTGCGCATTCTAATGTATTTTGGACTTCTTTGTCGGTTTTAGTGCAGCTGCGGACAATGCAATTGCCTTATAAAAAGTAAAATATGCGAATTGTAAAGCACGTACCAAGTTTGTGTAGAAATGCCACCAATTTTAGAAACACCACTGTTTCGGTGAGAGCCGGCCCTATAATTTAAGTTGTATGAGGCCAAAATTATAGTAGAGGTGCAAAGCTTGTGAGCCACGAGATGCTTAAATGATATTTCACAGGCCGCCACTCTACTGGCGAGTAAGATGACCCTCTTAACTTATTTGAGATGCAGAGAGCGAGTTGCGTCTTTTGGGCGAGCAATCACACTTCAGCTAAAAACAAAATACATTTTAGCCACATATATACATGTTGGCTATCAAACATTCTTCGCATCAGAGAGCAGGCGTTCCCGAACGAGTGGTAAGCCGTATACTGTCATCGGTATGCAATAGAATAGCCAAATTGTTAGATACACAATTGTCCTATTCGAGTCAACACACCTTTGCTGCTATTTGTAACACCTTTGACTGGGCTATCGATATCTGCGACTTGTTAGCATTGACAAGTTTGGGAGGATAACCGCGTTGGTTATCTAAAAGTTTTTGACGATACGTTTGAACACTGAAAAGTAAACGTGGCAAGTAATTTTATGGAGCATAAAAACCTATCTATACGACATGAGTAGCAAATGTTTAAGCAGTCATTTTATAATGCCTGCAAATACACAGCTTACTAATTACAGGCTTTGTTTTAGATAATTCGAATCTAATGGAATATACAAATAAGAGATAAAATCGAAAGCTGCAAAGCATAGTGGGTGTCCCGCATACGCAATGATATAACATTGTCTGTGCATTAATGCTTAAATACAGAACAGTTCGCTTGGTGTAAAAAAAAACATTTTTTTAATGCATATCATGATGCTGGCTGAATTAAAAAGACTGCAGACTTATTTCATACGCACATCTCCTTCATCTGTAGAAACTATGGACGTTTGCTTATAATCATGGTTAAAGACCTGAAATGTTCAATTCATTCGTTGTAGTGGCCTTCACTTTGTCCAATTGCATTAGCGATAACATTAAAAACTCGGTAGTGAGATTCAACAGTCGACCACCAATTCGGCAAACCTATATGATAACTGAGTCCATGCACTTCGATTACCCACATATAGCATAATTTGCTCAAACGCAAGCTCATCAAGGCAAAACACGTGTCTGGGTTTTTTAGCTAGTACCTAGGCTGTCAGTTAGGTAATTTACAACAAGCCTGTATGTATATTTCTGTACTAATGTCGTTTTCTTCATACCTTTTAAGGTGATGCAGTAGAGGATGCAACATCAGGCTTGCCATCTGCCTGTCATTATATCCATGCTTGATGCACGAACTTTGACCTATCTGTTGGCTGCCAATTGCCCGTGAGATTGACGGCTGGTGGGCTCATTTGACATCTGCCCCATTATCGGCCGTCGTAATTGCTGCCAACTTGACCTCTTCATTGTTAGCAAGCCAAGGCGCATGCCGGCCAGATCAGTTGTTAATATCCTTGTGGGTTCGGCGGTGGAATAATGTTCTTCGCTGCTCACGCAGTTCCCAACCGATTCTTCTCCTGGGGCAGCATAACAAAACAAAGGAATAATTGAGAGGTCCAAAGCATTGCGCCCGTCCCCATCCTCTGCACATTGACAATGACGATGACAACGCGAATTAAATGCATGCTCTATTTAAGGTTATCCTATGTTATTTGTACGCTAGTGTCTTTAGAATCCCCACCTTGAGCAGTCGAAGGGAGAAAACCCAAAGTTCTGGCTTGCAATCCCTTATGTGAAAAATGTATCAGAGACAGCCGTTAAAATCCCGAGACCATTCGGGATCGGTGTGGCTCACAGGCATGAGTCAACCATCAGACAGCAAATCATGTGGCCTAAAGACCCACTTCTAATTACAGAACAGTCCTGTGTGGTCAACAGCATACCGTGCGAAGACTGTGATGCAAAATATGTTGGTAAAATGGGCAGACACCTAGGCACACAATTGCACGAGCATCAGCAGGCAATCGACCGCAACGATAAGCAGTCTATGGCATATGCCCACGCACAGCAGAAGAAACACGTCTTCGCCTTTGACAAAGCAAGGGTCCTTGCTCGAGCCAATACCAAAATGGCTAGATTACTGCTGAAATGTTGGTCTTCGACTGGCACACTTAACAGAGCCATGGACCTCCACTCCGCCTACCAGACGTTGCGGTAAAAGGCTCAAGTCATTTCGAACAAGGCCAAAAAAAGGCAAAACGAGCTCGAGTGTGGAATAAAACCAGCCTTGGAGGTACAAAGTGGAGAAGCTGGCCAAGCACCTAATCACCGCCACGCCCACGAGGTTGAGATCATCTCAGGTTAGAAGGAACACTCGTCAGTCGACGATGGGCACGTCAGCCAGCACGCTGACTTGCGACAGCCGATAAGTGAGCAGAGATTGCACGAGCTCTCCAGCAATCAATATTACGGTCAATCAATATCGATCAGGCAGGTCAAAGTTCGTGAGTCGAACGCGGATATAAAATCAGGGATGCGGCAAGGCTGCAACAGTCCCGGCGAACAGGAAAAACCACCCAGTTACTCTGACGACGGAACAGAGAGTGTCTGAAGCGTCAGTCTCAAAATAAATCGGTCCTTGTCCTCGTACCCTCTTCTCACTCTTCTTTGGGGGATTATGAAGAAGATATGATATCTGGACCTCAAATCTTCGCGCCTAATTACTTGTTAAAGTACATACGTTTTACTAGTGGTCAGAATGAAGCTCGTTGAGCAGTTCTCACCTTTCATGAATGCAGTAACTTCAGAATAGGCTTCACAATAATCAGTATCACAACCTGATTCAATGCCAATAACAGAAAAATTATCAATCTTTTGCATATTTCGGCATATTGCAAAATATCTGGTGCATTATTTTGAGTGAATTACACAATTTCTTTCCAAAACGAAGGAAAACTTTATCGAAACCATTGACTAGACATGGAATAAAAGTGCATATCAAGTAATGCCTAGCTGATTCCGATGTTAACTGGCATGTATGACCGTTTGAGTATATCAGCTACCTAAAATGCATTGACATGAGCTCGTTTAAGCATAAAGGTAAACCATGAATGTGATATGAGTATTTTATGTCCGATAAAATGAAACAAACCGTTAATTTTTCAAAGGCTGTTACGTAGAGCATGCACATTTTGTTTCACAAATAACTGTCCTCTGTAGCTTTACCTCGCAATTGATTAAAGTTTCAGTTCACGTTCAGGAAGTGGGCTATATCTGGTTTCAAATACACAGTACGATGGAGAAATCGTGCAAAACACCAAACTTTTCGAAAACTTCATAATCATTCAAAAATTGGTATTAACGCATACACAAAAATTGGAAAAATAAACATGAACAATGTCAGTAAATTTGTAGCTTAAGTGATGTATATTAAAACTACCATTTAATCGGTAAGCAAAATAAAACTTTTCTCCTAACACAGAAGTACCTGAGACGTACAAATAGCTTTAAATTAGAACAATACATTTTGATGTTGTCGTCAGTTTAATGAGCTACTTTTCCCCTTTCCTTATATCAAAATAACGTTTCTTTGATCAGGATAGGCTAAACATATTGCCGATGTTCATGTAAAATTACTAACATGTTGACTTTAAAATTCCGACATCTTTTCGAAATTTTTCTGTTTTCAAGCAAGAGAGTGTCCGAAACGTCAGTCTCAAATAAATTGTTTCATGTCTCCGTACGTTCTACTTCCTCTTCTTTGGGAAATTGTGAACGAGGCAGGCATATTTGTTATAAAACAGGAAAATTTCCTAATATAATATAGCGGGTGTTTTAATGTATATAGTAATGGTCGCTGAAGACAAAAGCTCAAAAATAGATTTTGAAAGCAAGTATCTTGTATTCGAGCGTTTCCTGAGGGTCACGACGTGGAATTAGTAACAGTAAATACGTTCGATGTTATTTTTTTAATTTTTTCCAACCAAAGTAGTGGTTCAAAATAAAACCTCAGACCTGTGATTCTACAGTAAACCTAAGAAGTGATAGCATACCTATTGGAAAATGTATACGATAATTTTATCCATTGATACGGCAAAAGACTTGTTGAACACTGGATCAATTTGTTTATTTTCCGTAGCTTTCAAACTCCTGCATGTAGTCAAGGCATAGGAAAGTGCAACCAAAGAGGATGAGGAGGAACAATTAAAGTGATATACGCCGATTAACTGTCAGTAATTTCGAAGGTCGTTCGGGGTCCCCGCAGTACAGGGTCCTGGTGCTCCTGCTTCTTTTTCCGGCCGGTCCGTCGTGGAGTCCTGTTTGTTTGCAATTCTTCCGTGCGGTTTGCCTTTGTTCTGTCTCTTGCTCGCATGTTGATGTTAGACTGTGTAGGCCGCGGGGTAGTTAAGTGACTTTTTACGGAGTTGGTACCTGAGTGTCAGGCTTCAAGTTTTAGCCTTCTGACATTTGAGGTTCAGTGGCCTACGATGGTTCGTCCTTGAATATCGAAGTCATGACCAGTCTCTCCGATATTTATTGCAAACTGCGAGTTTGGGTCAAGTCTCCGGGCTGCTGCTTTGTGTTCATATAGGCGTGTCTGCAATTTGCGCCCTGCATCTCCAAGGTAAGTACAGTCTCAATCGGTGCAAATTATCTTGTAGACAATTGCAGTAGGGTAGGAAGCGTACAGTGGGTCCGGTTCTTGCCTCCGGGCACGGCGCAGGTGCGTCTACTTCTTAGAGGTGCAAACATTACGAATGTGTAAGAAATTGAACAATAGCGGGTCTTTGATGCCTTTAGATGTCCAGGGCCGCACGCGCGCTACAATGCCGGTGCCAACGAGTCTGACTTTCTGGCCCAAAGCGGTTGGGCAAACTGGTCAATCACCGATCGGGGCTTGAAATTGTTCCCCTTGAACGAGGTATACCTAGCAAGCGCAAGTCATAATCTTGCGCTGATTACGTCCATGTCCTTTGTACACACAACCCGTTGCTACTACCGATTGAACGGTTTAGTAACGTTCTCGAATTGGCGCCATTGCAGTATCAGCCGCAAGGTTGGTGCTCGACAGGTGCCGATAAGACGACCAAACTTGATCTTTTAGAGGAAGTAAAAGTCGTTACAAGGTTTCTGTAGGTGAACCTGCGGAAGCATGATTCCACGCTCCGTCTGTATGCGCCTGCTAATCTCATACTATCTCGCGTATTCTTACTGCTTCTGCTATAATGCTTGTGCGTGTGGTGGTATGCATCTGGTCTGGTTGTCATGGCAGTCTAACAATATTTTGGTGAGGTGCCTAGCCTGTCGGATGCTTACCAGGTGTGCTGGCTTTCTTCGGATCGCCAGTAACATGTGAGGCGTACAGTGTCACTGGCACCAATGCCGAGCAGGGACTACAGTGTCGATTGCACCAGTACCGTGCCGGGCCTGCAGTGTCGATTGCACCAGTGCTCGGCAAGGTCCACAATACTGATCGCGCCAGTATGACTCCAGGTGCAAGATGTTCATTGCACCAGTACGAGAGATCACGGCATTAATGGTCGCTTTTCTATTTTTGTGGTTATTTGTTAGTACTCGTTGTTTTTTTTTGCTAGTATCGGTGGTTTTTTGGTGTCTGTGGTGGTGCCGGTGGTTGTGTCAGTATATATTTCTTTTTGACTACATATTATGACATACGGTAGTTAATAATAATTAGTGGGCAATTTTCACTGACCCGAGAAATCTTTACCAGACCAATGGGGAAGGGTATGCAAAATGAGCAGTGCAAGAGTGCGAGGCAAGTTCACACAGCTACTTACCATATTTATATTCTTTCAATACCGAGTTATTGGTAGTACTGGGGGCAATGATAGTGGTGCAGGGGGTTGTTATGGTGCAGTTTTATGCAATGGTGCAGGTGGTTGTGATGGTGCTGGTGATGATCATGATTGTTGTGGTCGGGCACTTGAGTGGATATCCCAAGCCAAGTTAATGTTTGCTAAGACTGTGCATGAAACTGCCTGTTGTATCCTTAGAAATCTGTCTATGTCATACATGTGTACTACCTCTCAGTCGATGACTAAATGGTTACCCCGTCATAGAAGAGTTATTGCCTAGGCTACATGCGGGGCTGCTCCTCACCGTACTGAGATATATAAGGATTGTTTGCGCATGCTATGCCACGCTCTAGCAAACCATGGTCCGTGTGGCCTGATATGCGCTGACAGTCTAGTGTCGATGGACAGATGACGAGCTTGCGTCAAGCAAATATTTTTTTGAATAGGTTTTCCCTATGTCTGACCAGGGCTAGTAGCGTGTGTGTGTGTGCATGCCCTCTGCTGGCTGCTTGCAGTTGGTAGGCGGTGGGTGCATGCATCCGGTCTTGGTGCTATCAGGCAGGTTTGGCGACGTGCGACCCGATCTGAAGACAGTGTCAGTCAGGGAGTTTGACTGGGGCGGATATCTGTCAAATCTTTCTGCAGGTGTCCCAAGGTGAGCTCAGCCAGGACAGAAACCTGGCGTAGAGTAAAAGGGCAAAAGCTTACTTGATTTTGATTTTCAGTACAAATACAGACCATGACGGCGTGGCCTAGTGATCCTTTTGATTAACCACTATTGAGGGTTTGAAACAAGCGGTGTCAGAAAAGTTACCAAAGGGATAACTGGCTTGTGGCGGCAAAGCGTCCATAGCGATGTCGCTTGTTGATCCTTCGATATCAGCTCATCCTATCATTGTGAAGCACAATTCACCAAGCTTTGGACTGCACACCCACAAATTGGGAACGTGAGCTTGGTTAAGACCATCGTGAGATAGGTTAGTTTTACCCTAGCGCTGGTTGAACATCGTAAACAGTGAAGTACAAACTAGTCATTGCAATGTTAATCCTGTATATTACAAGAGGAACCGCAGGTTCAGAAATTTGGTACATTTGCCTGGTTGAGCGGCCAATGGTGCGAAGATGTAAGACTGAGTTGATCTAATCCGGAGATGCGCAACGATACAGTTTGGTAGATTTAATGCACAACGTATTTTTCACAACTTAAACCACTGTAAGCGTTCAAAGTTATGTTTGGCTGATGAAGGTTAATAAGCCCGAAGCAGTTCTGTATCAATTTACCCCCAAATGCTGTCATCCCCCCTCTCTGCTATTATGACTTGACCGGCATCGGCCTAAAAGGTGGTCACCCTTTGGGGACATCTGACCACCACATGAACTTTCTTTACTTCAGAAGCCTATTCGATCGGTGTTCATACATTTCTGAGTAAATATATGCTTCATCACCAGTGACAGCAAATGGCAAATAGCGAGGCGCTGATGAACTAAGGTTCAATAAAGTGCTTATGAGCCATCTGATAGACACCAGTGGTGGACCAACTGCGCCGTCTGTGAGTGCGTTTGTGTGTGTTGTCCGACAAGCTGGTGTTCAGGGTTATGCTCCCCTGGGGGCAACGCTGGAGCTCTTTCATCTTCCTGCTGACCAGAGTTTCTCACCATCACCTCGTCGGAGGGGGAGGACGGTGTTCGAAAGGCAACGGTCATTGCTCGCGTTTGCATCGATCGCGTTGGTGGTGGAGGTGCCGCATATCCTGCTCGAGTCCCCCTTTGGCACTGTCCCGTGTTCGTCTCGCCGGAGGAATATCGAACTCCACTATCAGTGTTTATGCAGATACCGTTGTCATGTGAAACAGTCCTTAAGGCCGACAGGGGATCTTGTTGTTTCACGTTCCCCGCAGTCTTACTGATGGTTCCATTGGTGTCTGGGGTGGTTCCCGAATGCCTGTATTCTGGCCCGGTGTGAGGTTGCTAGTCTTCCCGACCCATCTGACTTCCTGCCGTCGATTTCGTTCATTAATCCACACACGTGACGCTTGGTAAGCCGCCGGGAGAATCGTATAGCGCTTGATGGAATTTATCGTGGTGTGCCGTGCATCAAATGCTTCTCTGACTGTCTGGTCACTACCTCGGCCTAGGATTTTGGCGTCATCAAAAGCGAATGTGTGTCCAGATGCCACACAATGTTCCGCCACAAACGAGTGTGGATCCATGTTGTTGACTGCGGTTTTCGTGCTGGCTTATACGCGTCTGTAGTCGCTTTCTGGTCTCCCCAATGTAGTTGGCCTCACAGGAACTACACTGCATGCGATAGACGATTTTTGCTGTTTCTCTGCGGGACAGCGGGGCCTTTGGTCTCATGATCAGTAACCTTTGTGTTGCCTCAGGTCTGAGGGCTACACCGATACCCAGTGGTTGTAAGAGACGAGCGTCTGCTTCAAAAACATTATTGATGTACGGCATTGCTCTCCACATTCTCAGTTGCTCCACCGCCGGTCTTGCAGCTCGTTTCGGTTGTCTGCTGCTTTCTAGGAAGCTGCGAAGATAACCGTTAGAGATGAACATCCGTCGAAGGTATTTAAGTTCAGCCGCTTTGCCACCTGCCTCGTTGCAATGTGTTTCTGCAAAGCGTATTTCTGTAAAGCGTTCGTACACAGCTGCTTTTGTGCCCCAGCGGATGACTACATTGGCAGCTGTGTACGTGAAGTGTGTTGATTGCCTTATGGCATATCGTTGTCTTTAGGCTCCCGTCAGTCTTGCTGTGGACCAAGACGTCGGAAGACGACCTGGTGTGCCAGCGTCAACAATTAACAAAAAGTTTGTTCCTGTTTTCCAAAAATATTTTCGATCAAAATATAAAGGATATGGCAAGTGCTGCAAGAAACATTCCATTAATTGAAAAAGACCAGTAATCACTCGTAAAACAGGATCGAGAAGGGTTGTTATATTGTTTATCACGCAGTCTAATTTAAATTCTTTTCAGTCATGCTAGGATGTCGACTCTCCGATGAGTTTCGTGCAGACCGCTGCGAAGTAGCTGATTCTGTAAAACATGGCTACTTATATTGCATGCATTTTTGTCCTTGATTTTGACTGCCTCAATAAATTCCAATAGACTTTGAAGAAATCATGCACCAATAAACCTCTTTTTTCATTTATTTGATGGAAAATTACGCCTTCTACAAATTTTAATCTAAAAAGGAAGAATTTTCTTCGGTTTTAAAATTCTAATTTTGAGTTTAGTTACGGCGTTGCGGTGTTCATTCATAATACATTGTACATGAAAGGACTCGTTCTCTCTGATTCGTGTCTTTTGGAGTCATTAATTGGAAGTGGTTGTATATTTTTGTTGGACCTTAACCATCTGATTTGTTTTCTTGTTTGTTGTTTGGTTCCTTTGGTGGCCGCTCATGCCTTTGTACTCGGCTGCACTATGAGTGTTGGTGATGCGCATTTTATATGCGGCCTTTGTCCTAGAAACTAGCTCAATAAAGTCATCCTTACCATCAACTGTTGCTAAACTACGCAGTTAGACGTTTTTTCTCTTTTCACTCTCCTGAGGGCTGCAATGTAGCATAACGTACTCCAGTGCAAAGAGCGTCAATTTTGTGATATCATACGCAGTCTTCATGACGCAGTTGAGGGGATATCGTACACAACTAAAATACCCTTGTTAAAAATGCCTGCTACCTCCAGGTCTGACAGATTTTTCCAGAAAAAGCAACCTTCTTAAACTTTATTTTGAGAGTGCTAATGTTAGAATAATCGGAAATGTTGCATGGCACATTTTTTTCACTTTTGCTTATCCGCGACACCTAACACCACCGGTTTAATTCTAACAATAAGATGATTTCAGTGACTGCATTGTTAATGCACGCGGATCTATACATTGACGAGTGAGTTTTCAACGTGTGCATTATTTAGCATTCTATAATTCTCAGGCATTCCACCGTGGCTTGTTCGCTCCCATTTTTCATCTGATAACCGATTCCAACAAAAAATCGCACAATATCTAGATTCCGCCAACTGGCAGATATACTTTTCTTTATTATGGACAACCACTAATGCAAGACCAACATTGCCAAAAATATGACACAAGCAGAGAAGGACAACTTCGTAATCACTGCAGAACTTCCGTCTGCTTTTGGCTTAATTGTCAAGGTAAACGTTGCTCCTTCTGCAGCATCTTCTAGGGGGAATGCAATGCCAACTTCATCCTTCCCCAGTTCTCCGCTTAGTTTAACTTGCGATTGCTCTAAATGCAAGACGAAAGTAGAGAGGTATTTAAGCACCTGAAGTATGATTTGAAGCGAAAAGTGTGCACAACGTAAGTATAGTTATTTTTCTTACTTTTAAGGTACGTATTCAGTAAGCCTGTTGGAGTGGTGTCCTGCAAAGTACACGGAAAATAATGTTTGCTTAATTATATGTGCATATTGAAGATGCAGATATATTCGTGATGGGTAACATAAGTAAGTTTTAATGTTTTATAATGCATGCATGTATGTGTAAGTACCTTGATGATGAATGGTACAGTAAAACTTGCAGCGGGGTCTACCGTCTTGCCATCCTCTTTCAGGTTAATAACGCCGATTTTTTCTTCCGTAGTCCTACCAACAGGTTTTGGGTTGGCTGAGTCCTGCGGCGTGCTCGGTTTTGGGCCACTTGGTTTCGCCGGAGTGGGCGCGGTAGCTTCTTTAGAGAAAATGAATGTAATATGTGTGAATTTGTATAAATATAGGTTGAAGCATGCTAATGAAGCACTTACTAATTATTTCAATATAATAGGTCTTGGTGTTGTCACTGCCGCTACCGCCAGTCACCGGGAGTTTGTTGTCTGGGATTTTTGTGATTTGTGTGTCTGCGGGAATGTTAACAGTAGTCCTCCACCCTAAAGTACATGTAAGCACAAGTTTACAAATGCTTCGTTGCCGTTACCCGTGACCTCACCACACACTTGGCTTCCTTGAGCGCAAACTTTGCCTGCCTGTTGCAAAAAAGAGTGTAAACCATTGGTTCACTTTCAGTGGTATGTTCTTGAATACAAAATATATTAAAATAAACATAAATTCAGGGTGAGTAGAAATAGTTCACATTATTATTTTTCATATCATATAATATGCAGCGATGTAATGTCAGTCTTACCTTTAGAACAGCATCCACAAACTCTTCCCCTGAGAGTGGCCCAGAGGGCTTTGTTATTGCCGGTGTGGTTTCCTGACTGAACCCTAGTATAATAAAATTAGATGACGTTATTCGTGTTTAAGGAAAACAATTAAAAATAAATCGTGCGATATTTGTGTGCGTCAGCTTACCGAGTGTGAACAGTAAAAGTAGAGTGAGAAAACATGCCATCATTTGCATGAGTTGCGCTCTAACAGAAGGCGATTTACTTATCCATCCGCGCCCTTTATATATGGGTAACACCATCGAATTAAAGCTGCCAAAGGTATTCTACTGATTGGCTTGTTAGGCTTTGTAAAAGCGCGGGCCGCTTCAAAGAAGATGATAGGTGAATTATGACCTTGGATGGTTCTTTAGTGAGGCAGTGTGCAGTCGAGTCGTGTGAACGGTGTTAGCTTTGGGCACAATCCGATTTCAAAGTTTGACCCACAGCACAAAGCTACGTTATATAACAATGGTCACTGTACAGAAAACGAGCTGATTGACAGACTGTGTAGCGTGAATAAGTATCCGATCTTTGTCGGGTGCAGACAGCAAACCCTGCTGAGGCGCAGTGTAGAAGCACGGTCTGTTAAATGTTGAAGGTGTTGCTTACATCGTGCTGCAGTCAGCGCTTAACCCAGGCTTGAAAACATGCATTCATAGCCGAAGCTCTTTTGATCAAGTGCGTAATCCAGTAAGCAATGATATTCGTTTACTGGCATGACTGCGATGGTACTTGGATAATACAAGTAACGTATGAAATTATCAACTTAACCGCAGTTTAAGTATCACCCAAAAACGTTACGTTGAGTAAAACATAAGCAAAAGTCCCACGAAAAATTTCACGAAGCCTGTTAATCTGCTGGTCTGTTAAATGGTTGTTAGTATACATCAGTCTGCGTACGATTTCATTTAGCAGCGCAACTGCAGTGGTTAGCTAATCTGGCTCTGGTAATGAATTTCTTAGTTGTTATAAACAACCCGTGTTTCCACTTTACTCCAAAAGTTCCTTCTATTTTGATAAAAAATGAAATTTCTACGTAAAAAAAACACAATATAGGGTGAACTTTGGCAGGATTTGAAGACTAGAATTTCACCAAAGTCCAAACCAAGGTACCGGGCACTGTATAGGTTCGCCAGTTTAATTTAAACTACAGTATTCGCTAGAAGCCCTGCAACTTTCATAATTTTGTAAAAGTTTGATCACTGCTCGAATACCAGTGTGAATGCATATAGGAAAACAGAAATAAGAGAACAGCATTTGGCATATTCAAAGCCTAAAGAAGTGTAAGGAGTACTACGTGTTTGTTAAGAAAAATAAATTTCGTTGACAATCCCCAACTTTCGGGAGACATCAATAATAGCTAAAATTTACAACAATAAGTTGAATCATTAATTTTTCTTAAGCCTTTATATAACAGCTTTCTTTATATGAAAATGAACTTTTCTGAAATCAATTTTTTTAAATTACCATTTATGGATATCCATTAATTGAATATCGTCGAAAGGAGCCTGGCATAATTTTCTTCGTTTTCAGTACCTTCAATGATACATTTATAAATTTTGCTTCGGTTCGACGGCTGCATCAAAACCTTTAAAACAAGAGATATATATATTAAGAGAATTAACCGGAATAAAGTGCTTTTGGATATAACCTAAGAACGTTCGCAAGTACAATCTTGTTATTATTAAGATGAGTGCAAAAATTACTTAATATTTAACCTCTTAAAAGTGCTTTGCTGAGATATTTGGCTGACAAACGTTTGCATATTTCAACTTATTCCAAGTTAAAGAAACAGTTAAATTGGGGACTTTTGACAATTTCTTTGATTTACCTAAAAATACAAAATTCGATTCGACTGAAGATGAAAGAAATTATCTTTTTGTCTATAATGGATTATATTCCGTATTACCGGACCAATTTCATAATCAATTATAGGTTTGCGAATGCAGAAAAAGCAAACTACATACTGAGCCACTTTGAAAATACTTATAAGGCTTCTGTTTATTTTGTTTCGAAATGACGCATAAGCGGAACTTATAGTTTACAAACGTATACTTCTGTTTGGCTTACATTCAGTAAGGCATTCTTTACATTACCTTCACCATGACACATGCGAACACTTCGCTTAAACGGCAAAAAGATCAGTGTGGTTTAAAACGAGTGCCATGAAAGCTTGGTTGGTGACGTTTGAGCGAAAAAAACTTTACAGGTTAGCCAAACATGATTTTTTAACTATAATCTTAAATTTTTCTGCAGATGTATGCTAGTCATTTAACTTGGTTTCACTTGAATCTATATAATTTTGGATAAAATATTCTATTTCTTGAAGGGTCTCTTCTACACCTGTTTTACTTATTTTGGTCTTTCTGCATAGTATATTCAACATTTATAGGCATTTTGGTTCTGTTTTTTTGTAATAGCATAGTAATTTTCTTCATAAATGACCAAAACTTGTAGACATGTTTCTTAATAGACCTTATTTAAATGGTGATTTTCCGAACTTAATGTATTCCACATCATTTAATTGATTCAATAAATCAAAAAGTGCTATAAAATATCTGTTTAACTTTCACGTCACATTTCGTCATGAAAGTTGCACGCTCTTTAGCGACTACTGTTTGTATTTTAGAAAAGAAAAGTTCATGTTTAGGCAACTTAAAAGCAATCAACACAGATCTTCCAGGCAATTATGCAGAACCGCAAGGAACCGTAAATGTCGGAAATTTTGGAAAGTAGACAGCGTTTATGCGGTAAATACAAGGGAATCCTACAGTGTTGTGGACCAACGAAGGAGACCATAGGAAATCGCAATGATAGTTCATTTTTTCCCTACTTATGATTTTTCACCTGTAATACGTGTCAGTAGTTCTTCGGTGAAGATTTTGCTTGATTTATCAGTGATAAGTGCGTAGGTAGAACTGTTGCAAATACTAAGTCAATCAAATGTACGCAGTTTGTCTTGCCTACATTTGCATGAGAGCTTTTGTTGTCCAGAGGCATATTATGATCAAATGCCTTTTTTCCTTTAACTAAACTAGATCATCATTATAATTTGGCCACCGCTGCGGCAGGGAAGGAAAACAAATCGCGGGCCAAACGGCCGATGAAAGTCATCTACACACTGACGAGCCAAAATATGTGAGCGAAGTCCGCACGTTGAGCGTCAACCGGTATAACTTCCTGAGTATGAGAGAAGATCCGGTAGCAGCCGGCCAAGCGCAAACGACGCGCACACAGATCTGACATTGACAACAACAGGGGACACACGCAGGCGTACACAGAGAGCCGAATGTCTCGTGAACGAGACAGATGACGTGGCATTAGGATTCTCTGCAAACAGGAACACATGACTCACCACTCTGGTGATAGAAACTAGTACATTTCGGAAACGTCAGCACGGCTATAGTGTGCTCCAAGACAGTGCCTTGGTTTTTTTTTGCTTTTTCTGCTTTGGAGTATAATTCACGGTATAATATTTCTGAAGCTCATATTTTTAACTATATATATATATATATATATATATATATATATATAGCAGTAAGTGGGGTATGACAGCATCTGGGGGTAACTTGATACAGAACTGTTTCGGGCTTATTAGCCTTCATCAGCCAAGCATAACCCTGTACACCAGCTGGTCGGACAACACAAACAAACGCACTCACAGACGGCGCAGTTGGTCATACCCCACTTACTGCTATTATGACTTGGCCGGAATCGGCCTGGCAGGCGGTCACCCGTTGGGGACCTCTGACCACCACACGAACTTTGTTTAGTTCGGAAGTCTATTCGATCGGTGTTCGCACATTCCTGAGTGAATATATATATATATATGTGGAAGGATAAGGTAAGGCGATCTCTGGGGGAGAATGTTTATTCGTCTGAGCTTTCGCACTCATGCTCGAGCACATCATCGGAGATAGACATTTGGGTCAAGAACATGAGTTAAAATAGGGGCTTACTGCTAGCTGCTGGTTGGTCCACAGTCCCCTCGTCTTATTGGACCTCTTCTCGTGCGCATGTGCAACCGTGCGGCATCATATGGCTTGGGGAGGTCTATACTTCTGTTGATTGAGTTGCTGTCCGTTTTCCAG
>JAYGXS010000009.1:25127768-25151181 GCA_036362985.1 Ligula intestinalis | reverse complement strand
TGGCCTTGGTGTCACTGTACATGCCTGCTGGGGGTGCAACGGGGAACACACATCTTTTGATTGGTGGAATCATCAGTAAAATTGGTTTGAAGTGATTGAAAAGTGTATCGCTTACTTATGCTGCGGTGGCAGAAAGAAAACTGATTAAAGCAAAATATTGGAACACTGCTAAAATCATTCTTCTTAGAAAATTATCAGTTATAAAAAAAGGATAGATGTAAATATATGGTACTATCTACGGAAATGTTAACCGTACCGTAAAAGCTATTTTGTATTACAGGTCGTCATTTAAACGTTATATCAAAGCGTGTGCATGCAAACACTAAGACAAGGCTCGTTGTTTGAAATAATGACAATTTATTCCTACTAAACGAGGGTGACATATTGATGTTACATGGCGGTTTGTCCAAGGTACACCAATTCAGATATAACTACAACCCCAGGTGCCCATAGTCAGTAAAGAATCCACCTATACACCATTGAGGAGTCTATTTAAATTTTACCCACGTCTTTAGATGAAATTATTGTAAATCTGACATAAAGAAATGTCTATCATAGAGTACTTGCAGTGACAAAAAAGATCAGGGTAATATGTTTTGTTCGTCCATCTTGGACCAACGATCATGCACACGATGACGTCAATCCTTTAGCGGGAATTTTTATTCTTGCCAAGTGGTCAGGTGTATAAAGAAAAGTATTATTGCGAAAATGTATATTGCGGGCTATGGGTGAGCTGGGTCTGCCGAGTCAACCTAAAAACATATTTAAGTGTTCAAAATATTTAAGGTTATTTTAGGATTTTCTACAAAGTCGTGAGTATGCATGTTCAAAGACAACATTTTTCTCTTGCGTACCTAAGCGCCCTCGTGCATGACGACTTGGAAATAATTTTAAATGAAGCCTTTTACCAATGGAATAATTTTGAACCACATTTTTCAGGCATTTGTATTCCAGTTTAACTTGAGTTAAAAAAACGTAAACTTAACTTTTTTAAATGTCAACCATTAATGTTTGCATGGTTTTAGTTGAAAAGTCGCAAATTTTAGGGGAGCAAGTTTCCGGCAGGTGAAAACGACAGGTGTATTTCCTTCTTGGACGATCTCCTTAGTCAATACCCAGGTGTATACATTTGAAAATGCGTTTATATAAAAGGGAAAGTGGTCTGAAAAATATTTTAATGCTAGCAGCTGCGTACGCATCCAACAGAAACGAAAGCTCATCCGCTGCTTAACGCAAAGGGCTAGATTATTTGTTTCGGTAGAGGGATTTCACGAGCACTCAAGAAATATCCAACATTTACTTCGAAAGTCTAGGTATCCGGAGAGTGTTTACACAGAAACACTTGCGGAACGAATAAAACCCCACCACACGCACTGTGGAAAGGATACTCTATTCCTCCATGTCCCCATTCAAGAGGATGCAAAAAGAGGCAAAACACTGTCAATACGTGCCAGATGGATGCTATATGACAGGCAGCGCCTCGACTTAACCCTAACAAAAGTCAAGTCCTTACAACCAGTTCATCTTCTTAGGACATGAGGTCACAAAAAAGGCAGACATGTTGCATCGCAGAAAATAAAAGCCACCACGATTTGGTCATTTCTCAAAACATTAACATAGGCATGGTCATTTCGGGGGTTTAGCTTCTTATAATTAACATTTTATCTCCAGTTAGCCCCACTCTTAAACAGCTTGCAATGTGTGCGGCTGCTTAAAGTTGCTGCATTACTTATGATTTATAAATGCTGGGGTGGTAACTTAATATTTGGCGTTGCATAGGTGAAAAATGGCAGTTAGCATACACGAATCATGGAAGCAATGTTTTAAGACTAGATTCTAGGTTTACATGGTCTGTGAAGCTTAATGATAGGAAATATATTTTCGATCGTTTGAGATGTTTCATGACAATTTTACTGCGGATAACTTCGTCCCGTTAATTCTCTACGAATAAAAAAATAAGAAGACAGGCAAGCTGGTATTTTTGGTAGGATCAATTTTTACTTTCAAAAAAAATATCTGTAGTTTACTTGAAATCGTACTCAGCACCATCGTTTCCTGGCATCCTTTTAAAGTTGAACATTTTTAGGAAAAATATTAAAAATGGACGTAATCTCACAAATCCCAACAAACGATGCTTTTAACCGATGACTTTGTGATGATAAACCGCTTGGAGTAATGCATTATGATTTTTTTTCTTGCTGGAACGCAGATGATGCAGTTAATAGCGTCAGTTGATAAGTGGGAATTTAATTAATAGTCGTGTGGCCCGGTGCAAGGAGGAAAAACGTTATTGATAACAATGCAATTAGCATTCGCTTGGAATTGGATTATATGCTTACCTGCTCGGACGAATCAACCGAACAACGTATTCACGCATAACATATATAGAAGATGTATTATGATTTTCCGCAAATTCACAAAACTGCTCGATCAACGACGTTTGCCATTTTGATATCTTAAGCGCACGTAACTGCAAGGGCTGCGGAATTATTTGGGAGGAAGTATTCTGTTAATGGCAAACTATTCGTACACAAATTCTCTGACATTAAAAGTATGTTTAATATTTCAAAAAAATATACTGAACTTGTGTCTATGTCCTGATGTCATACGAAACGTCTAACCATTATAGGCTGCAAGTTGCATGCAGGCTAGCAGCGTCAGTATATTTTCCTTTTAAACTTTCCACTTCAAATGACTTTGTAAGCCGTAACGTCTCAGAACATGATTAGTGGGTATTTTTTTCCGCTTTTCCTTCTAACGTCCTAGAGTATGCTATTTACCACGTTAATCTCTGCGCACTCTTTACGTTGAAAAAACTGATAATCTGCATTTGGAGAGGAGCTAATGAAGAAGGAATGCTTGTGGAAAAAAAATCAAACTGTGCTCGTAAAATGTCAAGCTGTTTACGTCATCCTGCCCTGAGACGATTTTTGGGGGGACTTTAAGTATGGACCTAGGGGGTTTCGGGGGACAGAGGTTAGGTCAATAGATCGACGCAGAATGGAAAGGACGGGAATTGTGTTGGAGATTATGGAAGGAAGGATAAGAGTGCCAGTGAGATTCGCTTACCGGCGAATGCAAAATAAGTTACATTCTGTCTAGATGAGCGCAGATAATTTTATTCTCTTCTATGGTGAGTTCGACTCAGTGAGGCGTGCACACAGACCTTTGAAGTGCTCATCCAGATAGACAACGTGATTGATGATGCGTGTGTCAAATTGCCATGGTAACTGCTGTTTGTGTCGCATCGACATGTGCGGTGAATTTATAACGCGCGCTTGTTATAAACCAGGACGAACGATAAAGTTATCTCTCGAATTATGAAGGCGGTCAAAATCAGCGGTATAAGCAAGCACGAGACAAGTCCTTACGTCAGTGGATGGCCATTCTATGTCACTTGAAGCAGGTCTCAAGTCATCGACCCGTCATGCTGAAAGTTGCAGCCCTTCCTAGTTGAGCATGTTAACAATTCGACTGTCCACATACACATGAATTAGGAATCATTTATAGCTAAATGTAACGACATATTAATCTTTACTAGAGGGAGCCATTTTTTTTCTTTGACGTTTCAGAGTACTGTACGGCCCAAACTTTGGCAAGGTGTTTACTTCCTATATCGAGCAGTGATATAAATATGTTGCTGAACTGGTCAGCGTAAGGCTAATCGAATCTTTCCTCGTTCGTTATAAAGCGCCCGTATAAAATATTGGCGAAGTTGAACGGCTGTTGGTGTTGCAATTCATGTCCAGAGTAGAGAAAGCTGGTAGTCATGCTACCTGAAATTACTGTGTATGCGTCGTGAGACCGTCCTTGATCGCATTTCATAATTTCGATTTGGCCTGTTGTAGTTTTATCTAAGCGTAGTGGGAAATATAGTGTACGCTGGGGAAGGTCTGGACGTCTGTTACCGCTATACAGCTAGTTAATTACTGATAGCAATCAAATACGTTATGAAGCTATGAGCAATATTTATGTTTAATGGTCAATAAGGAAGTCAAAAAATAGAAAACAATCGGACACATCTCCTCAGTACTTTGACTAACGCCCCATAACCTGCTTGCAAAGTAAATTCTGATGAATACCTATCAAAGTAGCAAGCAATATTTTCAGCCAGGGATATGCAACGATTCACTCATCTTCCATAAAATGCAACTTCTTTTAAATCCAGAGAAGCTCACAATATTTTCGTAAACATTTAAATTCTGCTTATGTCTGTATGGTGCTGAGATTTCGATGAAGCACCAACATAACCTTAGTTTGGCTGCCCGAAGAGTTATAGCCTCAGATTTTTGTAAAAGCCATAGTATATATTGGTGACCGTACAGGACGAAGTTTTACATTTCGGCAGTATCTTTTAAAAAGTACTGTTGATTTTCTGTCAAAATTATAATAATAAAAGAAAGATATCTCGGGTAGCAGGCGCCATACTGCTTAATCTGCCATGAATGCAGTAGCCAATATAGGAATTACGTAAATTAGAATCATTTTATCGTCCTTTGCAGGTGTAAATATTTTCTTATATTTTGAAACTGCAACGAAACGTGAAAATAGGCTACCGATTTATTCGTAAGTGGAAAGAATCGATGAAATTTTTCAGAGTTATTGGCAAATTGAAACAGTTGATGAGATGAAAACTAATAAATTATGAAGTTTCGCACACCGCCGAAGCGTACGACTGGTCGCAGCAAAGTTTCAAGTGCAGTAAAAGTTGGGAGTGCGTTGACTGGTTAATCTTGTGTCCGCAACTTACATGAGATGCCAACAATGGGAAAACTTCACTAATTTAGTAGAGAAATAATAATCGGCGTGCAAAGTATAAAACCAGCATGCACAAGAAGTCCGGCTTGTCCGAAATTGCATCCGAATTTCCATCATCGGACGCTTGATTATAATAAAAACATCTTGTGTAGTTCCTGCTTACAACATCCACACACCACTAGATAAGCTTTAGAATATTCTGTGGTGTTTTAATTTTCGAAATTAAACGTAGCGTGATATTTAAAGTATACGCAAATGCATAGATTTTAGTGATGTTCTTTGTAAATTAGAATTCTTCTGTTGCGGTCCTTACTCATGAGTACAATTTTCTTCTAAAAAATTTTAAAAATTGTAGATTTATCGAAAGTGGCTTTCAGTGTTCGACTCAAACCCTCTCATGTACCGCTGGTTCTAGTACTGTTCTATCCGCAACATTTATCAAGGTTTACGGCTTATGAGGGCTTAATTCACCAGGGTAAATTCTTTGTGTTATAAAGCGGAATCTGGGGCACAGATAATTGCATCAAGTCGCTTTATGAGATTTAAAGATGGATGAATATACTGACTGCGTGGCAAATGTGGATAGATGATTACATTTACAAGACTTTAACTCAACGAGTGCAGTATTTAGCAGTCAACAGTTATCACGCATTCCCTTACGGCTTGTTTGCTCAATTTTCAGAGTAACATGCAGGGCATTTCTTTTAACTAAAAAATGCGTAGGTATTTCCTGACACCCTCACTTGTTTAAAATATAGATAGCACACTGGCCTGACGATACGTTAAAATCACCTAAATAAGTCATTAATGCTTGGAGCAGTTCATAAACCTGAAGGAGCGTCTTGGCAGGACACCATCCAATTTTCCATGTAGGAGACAATTTAACCAAAAAAATCGCAGACACAAGCATTTTTATTATGTACAATAATCAATTCAACACAAACATTGTCAACACAAAAACAGCAGCAGAGATGAGGAACTTTGTTATCAAGACTGATGAACTTCCGTCTGTTTTGGCTTAATTTTAAACGTAAATGTCGCTACAATTGCACCCTCTGTACTGAAAAGGAAAGGTTAACTTCCTTCTTCCCTTATTCTCCACTTTCAGTAATTTGTAGTTGGTCTTAATATGGAGTGCAAATAAAGAAAGTTTTAAACAACTGGAAAAGGATTTGACACGAAATGTGTTTTACATGAAAACATCACTTTATCTTTCCTAGCTTTGTGGTAAGCTTTAATACATCGGTCGTAGTAGTGCTATACAAAGTAAATGGAGGTTTCTGCAAGTATATACGCGTTGGTTAACATGCGAGTGCTTTAGCATTTAAACCTAACGTTGTGTGTTTACTATGGCAAGGAAAAGCACCGCAATCTCAGTGGCCTTTTTTACCGTCTGGCCGTCAGCGTCTACAAGCCAAGTGTTTTTTCCCTTAGTGGCCTCACCAGAATCGTCAACCTGAGCAGCACAAGGTGTGTCCACAGTGACTAGTGATGCCTACAACGTGGCCGAGGTAACTTCTTTGGAGAAAGTAAGTGTAATCAGAGTAAATTTGCAAAAATGTTGATTGCAAATCTTTAAAAAGGCACTTATGTAATTTAAACTTAAATTAAATATCCCTTGCCACCTTCGCTGTCTCCTTGAACCTGGATGGTCTAGGTTGAACCGTTTCCGATAACATTTCCTGCGGGAATAACGAAGCTGGTCCTGTGGGCTAAATGGAAGTTTCAAAAATATTAACAAATGTTTTCTGAACTTTACGAGTGACCTCACAACACGCTCTGTTTCATTGATTACACTTTTCGCGAGTTGCAAAAAATATTGAGGAAGTGTTCACATGGAAGACTTGTGGTTTCCTTACAAAAATTATAATGTTACAATTAGCATGCTGGTATGGCTTACAAAGACGTAATGACAGTCGTACCAACAAAACGGCGTCCAAAAACCCGATCCCCGAGAGTGCCCCGGAAAACCTTTTTACGCTTTGTTCGCTACCCAAAGTGAGTCCTAGTAAAATATAATTTAACCCAATTTTTCGCATTCTAGGATAACATTAAAAAAAATTAAACGCTTGTAATGAATGCGTGTGACTTACCGACTGTGAAAAAAAGTGTGGGTACACTTTCACACCGGCAACTAGATCACCCAAAAGTTTACCTTAGGTAGAATTCATTCGATGGTCTGAGTCACATTAATGGGGGCAATTGAATAAATCTATAATGTTTTTTTGAAAGGGCAACTCATGCAGATGATGGATTGGTTTTTCATTTTAACTCTACTATCCGCAGCCGGTAAGTCACACGCATTCATTTTACGCTGTTTATTCTTAAAATCAATGAAAATTATAGGCAAAATATGACCTCGAATGGCAGTGTGTACGGTGCAAGATTAGGGTAAAACCCGATTTGAGTGATTTAAAAGTAGGATTGTCTTATGTAAAATTGCAGCCGTTGCTGTTCAGAAAACTAAAGAGCTAACGGAATGTTTTTTCAAAGAAAGTATTGAGCATTTGTCAGTTGTAGGCCAGTGGAGTGGGTAACAAACCCTGCTGAGGCGTTGTCCAGAAGCACGGTCTTTTTAAAATTTAAACGCGTTAGTTACAATGCATTGTGATCAGCAGTTAGCCCAGGCCCAAGCATGCATCCACAGCCGAAGATTTATTTGTGCATCGCATACTGACATGACTCCAATAACTATTAAGAGAACTCAAACAACGTAAAAGCTTGTTAAAAGTACAATGGTTGAATGATCACTCATAAACTTATTAGACAGAAAATAAGATAGGATAATATCCCTCGAAACACTGTTTATCTACTTGCTTGTAAAATAAATATAAGCATATAGCATGTTGATGAGGATTTAGTTTAACAACGAAAATGCAAAGGTTCGCTAATGTGGCTCCAATAATGAAGTTCTCATTTCCTAGAAGGAGACAGTGTTTCTAGTTTACTCTAAGAACCCCTCCCCATTTGATAATTTACCAAATATCTGCGTGGAACAAACATAGTCTATTGCTAAATGTGCCAAGATTTGCAGGTTCAGATTTATGCTAAAGTTAAAATCAAGATACCAGTCACCTCTTTAGTGTCATTTACGTGTTTCAGAAAATGATAGTTGTATATTTTAATTTAAAGCATGATGTTTAAGATTTGATTTTTTAGCCAAAATAAAAGTTATCAAGATACCTTTTTCTCACATGAATTGGCAGTAACGTCAAAAAAAACTTTAATACGGGTTTTCAAATGCCTGATAAGTGCATAAAGCTGATAAGAAAACATACGGTTTGGTGTACGGGTGAAAGGGGCCGTAGAGGCTAGGTAGAACTAACTCCAAATATTTATTTTATAATATGTGCGTAGTCCATCGTGCTCAAAGTGCCATTTCAGATTTAATTGTCTGTAGGTATCTTTTGATTGCATGTATTTCCTCCTTCGAGTTAACGACATCATTTTAGCCCTAGCTTACCATTTGAATGTGCTGCCTTTCTGGATAGTTTGAAATCAAAATATATTTGGATGACACCATTTTAACTCCAATCCTGCGCAAATTGCACTTTCCTCGGTTGCAGTGGGGACTCATTGCGATAAAATGGTTTGGAAACGCGGGGAAATTACAAATGTATGACAAAAGGCTTTCACCTATTATAACACTTTTCTATTTTCAATGGACTTGACGGAGAAAAAATGCTTCGCAAGTTGCCAGAATACTGAATAAAGGATAAGGAAGTGTACGACTTTAAAGCAGTTTCTAATGCCATAACACAGACATGAAATTCAACTATGCACACAAAACATTAGCATTTAATCCACCGATAAAGTTTAATCTTATGCTATTTTTCAATGCACGGACTACATCCAGAAGTTGAAATCAATGTTAGCGGACGAAGTAACACATATGCTTAAAACGGAATCTTATAACGGCAGAAAATGTAGTGATCGAACGAGTTTTGAAATAACTGATAGCATCGGACTTCTTTTCCAATGCTTATCTAATCCCTGAAACATTAAGAATTGAAATTCATTAATATCTACAAGCTTGCTAATTGGGCGCAGCTGACACAACTCAAAATAAAGGCAATGACGGCGCATTCTGCGTGTTACCTTGGAGACAATAGAGATTCAAGTTTTTGCTCTAGCTTTTGCAAACAAAAACGTAGGAATTAATCACCAATGTCGACTTTTTAAGATCTTTCATACAATAGTAATGGTGATAAATTGTGACCAAAGCCGCAAATTCCGCTTTCCTGGGGACTGCTTACTATATTCTACCAGAGCGATCAACACGATGTCTAACCAGCAAAAGTAAAATGTCCTTTTCTCTGACTGTGTCGATTACTTTCTCGTTCCACAAAATACTGATAGTAGTGGCAGTGCTGGTGTTATTTCTATCTAACTGCTAGTGGAAGAGTTCAACTATAATGAAATAAGAATAAGGAAGACAGTAAGGTGAGAGCACACTGCAAGTACTAAGCTTAATACAGCAGTAGGTCGATATAGAATCATATATATGATAATTCGACCATCGATTTCGATTATGTCCATCTTGTAGTTTTTGGATACACCTTGCGATATGCAACACACAGCCCCGGCGTACTGTCTTTCTGCATTCATTTCGTAAGGTAGTGTAATGTTACGTCTTCAGGCTAACTGTACAATTTCTAACGTATCCAGCAACAGCTGAAAATTTGCACAACAATTTCTGTCTATGTAAGGGCACAACATGCTTCAGAATTAGCTTAGCCCAATAGCGTGCTATTTCCTATACAGTAACAATCTCTGAATGGTAAAACATACATCTTATGTTTACAATCAGCATAAGTGATGGGAACGTGCACTTATAAGCTTCCTTCTCCTCCACGGAAGTGATTGAAAGAATACGCTGGTTATACTGAAATGATTTTTGTCACTGTACGGATGTCGCAGATTAGCAGATGCAGGCAGGTGCTCACGAGTGGAGTAGTCATTGAAAATCACTTAATAAACCTTTGTGTCGCCGAGCACCCAGATGAGTTTGTGAGCAACTGGTAACTCACGCTGTTGCACGCGACAGTTCAGCCATTTTTTTTTATGATGCCTTTGTTATGCTCCAAACAGATTGGTGCAATGACTTGAGCGTAATTTAGTTTTTTAATTGATAATAAGATCCCCGCAGTATCAACTGCACACTGTCGTTCCTCATCTATCTGAGCTAGGTGCATATAGAGTGATGTTGAAAAAGGTAAAATTGTACGTGTTATACTTTTGCGTTTTTAAACATATCAGAGCCACACCGTTCCATGTTATTTTACCATTTTCCTTTAGTATGACTAAGGACGACTTATTTAACATTTCCAAGAGTACCGTACAGAGTTGAGGGAACCAAACGATGATTCGGGCCACCTGGAATTCGAAGGTGCAGTGAGCTCCGCTGAACAGGACACCGCCTGATTTAAAATAGTTCGCCAGTGGCATAGAGAGTGTTCTGCCGGTTTCCAGAAATTGATGTCATTCGTACATCTATAAATCCTAAGAATGTACATACCTCTTTCTCATTTTTTATAAAAATGAGCTAGTTTTTTACTCCAAAACATATATTTTCAGCAAATAATCATCAGGCCAAACCTTTGCAGGAATAATGAAAGCTGTAAAAAACAAGTAAAGTTTGAACATGTGAAAAAATCAATAGCTATCTGACGTGGAAGCCGAGTGGCCACTGCGGACTATGACAGTCTGTGCAAGCAGGCGAGATCGACTTGTTGGTTGAGCAACTGCCACTAGTAGTTTGGCGCAAATTGCGATCGACACGAGGGATTGTTGTCAGCCGCGGAAGGGCAAGGGCTTATGTCAGCGTCTTCTGACAATACAGCACAGGAGTCACTAGCAGTGTAGTGACTGCTTTGGCTGTTACAAGCATCTGTTGGCGCAGGTCCTTGAGAAATGTAGATGGTGTCCGGAGACAACCCAAAAGGTTTCATTAGTACCGACTCGATGATTCGTATTGACGATATCTGCAATAATAGAACGTGAGATCGGTCTAGTTTCACCTTAACTTAACCAGGCCGGTAAATGAGCACGTACCCATTTTTCCAGGCGTCTCTTTGTTCGGCCGCTGTATCCCGCTCCACAGGAGCAAGTGAAGCAGAAAATACACATTTATGTGGCCTTTAACGAGAACCTGTCTTTACTTCCCAATCGTAGGATGGGAGGGTGCGTGACGAACACACGTTAGTTCGCCGCTGGCAAAGCACTAGTGTTTGCGATTCGCAGGCGTCCTCTGCCCAGCTTGCGTGTTGCAATGCCTAAGAAAGGCAGTCTTTTGGAGCGTTGTTTAATATTCTTGACGATTAACCTTTCCGGATATCCATTTCCGATAATTGTGTGCTGCAGCTTTGGGAGTTCTGTTTCGACAGATTCAGTATGGCAGATCTGTCGTAGTCTAGATGCTTATTCCTGCAATAGAATTTGTTTTATATATTGGGGAACATAACTGTGCAAGTTGGTGTATTTTCACGTCCAGGTTTTCTTTCGGATTGCAATTTGCAGGATATATACATCATCTTGCCTTTTTTAAAGGGTATCAAGGGACGCAGTTTCACCATCCACTCCAGTCTCTGCAGAACATTTGAGTGATTAGTTCACGCTGTTAATCTTCACGACCACGGCGTCAGTGTAAGCGTTCAGGTCTGTAAAATAGATGTCATCCACATATCGACCGTAGAATGTAAGATTATTGATGGTTTCACTTAACTTGATTTTCTCGATCTCTCCGATAAAGACATTTGCCAGACCAAATGAGCGCATCGCTACACTATCTATCTCTCTGTAAAACTGACTATTGCGGAAGAATTGTACATCTGAAATGCATTGCGCAAGTAACTCTTGAAGAGTTTTCATAGGCATACCTATTTGATCGTTATTGTTCTAAATAACGTCACAGAGGAAGTTTATGGTTTCTACCCTGGGTAGGTTGGTAAAAATGGAAAATACATCCAATGAGACCATAATACTTCCACCAACGTTCATATTGTTTATACCTTCAACAAACTCAAAGGTGTCTTTCAAGCTTCGAGAATATCGGTCACTTTCCAGTAGCCTTAGCCTTTCTGACAGCTATTTGACAATTGTGTGATAAAATAGTTCTTTGTACTCAAGATAGCACCCAAGGGTAGCATTTTTTGAATTTTTGGAAGGCCATTCGTACTGGGAATCGTGGATAGCTCGCAGTGCATCATTCTCTATGGGTTTCCTGATTTATCAATGAATTTTGGCATCGTTGTGTATCAAAAATGAAAAAACTTGATCGAACTATACTCCCTTCTTCAGAAATATTTGAACAAAAACAGACCCATTTGTTTGAAAAAAGCGATAAAAAGTAATTCCAAAAAATTAAAAGCTGTAAAAAGTATTTATACAAAACGGAGCACCAAGAAAAACTTCAATGATTTCGACAACAACGCAACGAATGCAGAAGCTTACTGAGAGCAGCAGGAGCCCTTTATGAACTACGGGCCCTGGAAGAGGCGCTACAAAAACCCAAATTATTCTACGCCTATTTCAGAAGTTCTACAAATAACCGTGAACATCTCGCGACCTCAAAAGACAAAAATAACGAAACTGTGACATGTGGCCCTCAAAAAGCTGAGCTACTTTCAGAATTTTTCTAAAGTTTTTATAACATGGAGCCACATCTTCAGCCCTTCTATCTGCTGCATGTCGTAAACAACTCGATTAAAAACATGTACTTTATACACCGCAGTTAATTTTAGCAAAGCTAAGGAAGTTGGATCCGGCCAAGTCACCTGAACCGGATGAGATCCCACGGTACCCTCTATGCGAACTATCTAAAGTTTTAGCGTCACCCCTCTCTATGTATTTTCGAAAATCACTCTAAGCTGGTAAATTTCCTGAAACATGGAAGTTGGGAAAAGTCGTACTCATCCAGAAGGGACGATCACGGCTCTATCCCACCAACTACCCCTGGTCGGTTTGACATGTACTTGTTGTAAGGGGATAGATAGGATAAGTTAAAAAATCGACTTAATCGTTCAATACATGTTGCCACTAAATCAGCTCAGTCCAGCATGGCTTCTGTGAGAAAATGTCTTGTCTTATAAAGGTTTTTACAACACTAGAACACAGGACAAAAGCCATGCTTGAAGGACATCCTGTAGATGTTATCTAATTTGACTTTAGCATGGCGTTTGATCACCTTCCAAACCAGCGCCTCATCCGAAAGATGTCCGAGTATGGGGTAACAGGGAATCTTCAGAGAAAGGATTGAATATTTCCTAGGAGATCTTAGCCAAAAATGTATTGCAGGTGGCCAATTTTCAGAGTGGGGACGTGTCAATGTGAAGCTTCGCAAGTGTCAGTCCTAGGGCCGCTCCTTTTCACCGTCTACGTCAATGACACCTTGTGAGATGTTTAATCAGACACAGTACACATTGCAAATGAAGAGATGGTGCTAAAATGCCAACTCCGTCAAAAGGCATGCATACGTTCCTACAGCCTACAAAGTATTTTGCCATTGCGTGACCAGAAAAGAGAACAGGGCCAAAACTAACGAGAGAGCAGCAAGGACCCTGCGGCGAACCGACCGGAAGATGAGGCAGGATAATCAGGGCCCTCTACTGCTGGGACAAAGTTGTCGGATACAGAACAGTCTAACAAAGAGCCTGAGATAAGAGTTTCCCAACCGTTACGAACCAGTTAATAAGAACAAAGTCGCTTGCAGATACAAGCACGTGTTTGTTTAACGTATTATTTAAAATTGTTTTAAGTTCATGCAAGGCATTTTACCAAAGTAAAACAAAGAGAGAGTTCAGTGTCACTACAAGGTACTATATTTATTGATGTTCATGACCTCGAACAACCCCTGACTTCACTGACAGTGTATTAGTGCAAACCACTATAATTGCCCCTCCTATTTCATTTGGTTGCTGTTTCTTACCCATTGACGACCTGATGACCTCTGACAGTTGATAAGTCTATGCGCACTATTATTACCTTCCTGTTAGGCTGCTGCTTCTGATCTCTCAGGATGGACTCCTGTAAGAGTTCAAAGCTCAGGACAGTAAACCAATAGATGCAGTACTCCACGAGCCATTTTTTATTCATGCAAACACCTGATACGCGAACATTATCACTAACTTGAGTAACTTGACTTCGATTGCATATCCAAATACCGTGCGCTACCACTCAAGCGTACATTTTCAGTTATAGTTCTGTAAAGGTATCATTTTTATCATCTCCCAAAGAAGATGAAGAAGGAGGCAGCATTTTATACACAAACTTACATTTCGACTGACTTTTTGGAAACATGTTCAGTTCCATCATTAGTATAATTTGGTGGTAATTTTCCCTTGCCTTGACTGCTTTGACCATGCTGCCTGCCTTGTTTCATATCCATGCTTGCCGCACGAATACGACGCGTCCTTTCACTGTTAACTGACCGTGATGTTGACCGCTGGTGGACTGACATGACATATGCCTTTTTTAATTGTTAGAAAGTCAGCGTGCTTTCTGGCCCACTCTCTTCAGCCAATGGACTGATCAGTTGTTAATGCACACTTGATTTAATGACAATCTCGTAGACACAGCTGTGAGGTAGTGTTCCAGCAGATCAATTTTATCTAGGGTGACTACTCCATTATAGTTCCCACGCAAACCCCCTTGGCGAGTCCTGCTGACCTTGTTGGAATTAACTAGGGCTGTATGAGAAGTGCCTCGATAGCGGGCTGGGTGCATTTGACAATGTTAACTGTGCCCGTCGAAGCCAAACTACATAGCAGCAGTGTGGCCATATTTTCATTGGTTTGGCCTATTATGCTTGCTTTATCAAGGCAGGAAATGTGCTTCTTCTGCTGTACCTGTGGTCATATACCACCATCACTATCATACCATACAGAGCTTATCCTCGAGTTTGTCAAAGAAAGACCAAAAAGCTAATCAGGAAAGTTGTGGTCTCCCTTAAGAATGACTAACTGCAAGCTACAGTTAACACTACACCTCTGGTAATAATGACATCTAGCGAATTAGTGTACGTCAAGAAGGTCCATCTAGCTGAAACCCGCCCTATATTAGAGCAACTTATTTAAAAGCAGGTTCAAGTATATACAAAGCGAAAAATGATTCACCTATACCGTTCATTTTCATCGAAAAATTAAGTTTTACTCTCCTACTGAATTTCATAAACTGTTTTTGTTGTTGTTTGGTCAGTCTCCCAAATTACAAACGTTAGCGGGAAGGTGGTGGAAGGCTCAATCCGTTGGGCGGATGATTCTTCTCTAGCCGTTCTTGCTTTCTTATTGGGCTACCATTATATTCGCAGAAAGTTTTATTAAACCTCTTCTATTGGATATTATGCCTTTCTTTTAGATAGTCTTCTATTTAATGCACTCTCCTACTCAACTGCTGCTAAACAACAAAATAACTGAGATTTCCTCTTATTCAACTCCTCCCCTGGATGGTTGATCGCAAAGGCCAACATCTAACATCCAGTAAAAATCCTATCTGCATGCATGGTCGAGGAGGAGGCGTGTGGTAACAAAATACCGATAAACCCTTCTCTCAATGATATAATTATCTTCAATGCCATACGACGCATTTACTTAATCGCAGTAATAAACACCACTGCTTTTTCCGGCAATAATAGATGTCTGTAATGGCTACGTAGAACATTCAAGCGGATATCTACATCTACAAGTAAGGTGGTTGGCGGACAGTTGTTGGCAGTTTCAAATCTTCAGAGATTGTAATGTGACTTTCTTCGTTTTTTAGAGTTCCGTGCATTGCAAATAACAAAAAGTGGGTATTCTTGGGCACCCTGATTTTTTTGAGATTTTAATGACTTTGCGTAGACGACACGTTCACATACAAAGACTAGCGTCACTAGATGTATATTATTATAATGTGGAACTAGAAGAATGTGTTCAGTCCAAGCCATCCCAGGTTCAATCTTAAAGCCGACATCAGCAGAAAAAAACACGCAATATCCACATTCTGCCATTTGGCAGACACAAGTTCATATAATTTGGACAATAACTAATTCCACACAAACGCTGCCAAAGCTAAGACAGAAGCAGAGAAGGACAACGATGAAGATCCTCCTGTTTTTGCAGGCATAATCTTTAGAGTGTAGGTTTCTGCGTTGGAGGCACCATCCAATGGAAACGCAATGCTAACTTCTTCCTTCCCCAGTGTTCCGCTCAGAGTAACTTTTGTTTGGTCTAAAATGTAAGATGCAAATAAGGCGGATTTTAAAGCGCTGGCATAGGATTTAGTGTGGAAGACGTGCATAGAGCGTAGTTTCAATTTGCGTACCTTTTTTGAAACTGTCTAGGAGATTTGCCGGCGTAGTGCTCTACAAGGTAAATGGACGAAAATTAATGCTTGACAAATTAAATGAGCATATGGAAGATGCATATATATATATATATATATATATATATATATATATATCTGTGCTGGGAAACATGAGTACGCTTAAAGGGTTGAAAATGTGTTCATGCGTACATACCTTGACAATGAACTGTGCGCTAAACTCAGCAGTGGTTTTTACCGTCTTGCCGTCTGATTTAACCTCGATTGTACCGATTGTTTTGTCCTGATCGACCCCGGCAGCACTTTTACCCCCACCGTTTTTAGCGGTTTCGCCCGTGGGATCGCCCGGGGCACCACCCGTGGCACCACCTGGGGCACCGTCCGGGGCACCGCCCGCGCCACCGCCCGTGGCACCGCTCGTGGACACTTCCTCTGATAAAATTAATGGAATCATTTTTATTTTGCATAAAAAGGCGTACAAAAATGCTAAAATGGAACATACTCTTTATTTGAATCTCTCCAGTCTCCCCATTGTCGCCCGTCACCGTAATTTTGTCCTCCGGTAGACCTTCTAGTTTGGTCTCTGCCGGAATTTTAAAGAACGTCCTGTGCTCTACCGGCTTACCACATGCGCCATCTGGTTTATTGCACACTGCTTCCGCCTGGATCTGAAAAAAATAAGCAGTCCTCATTTGCAGTTTTTATGCTTTGGTACACAACTGATATGCAATTAAACATCAATTCAGGGTGAATAGGAAAAGCTCAAATTATTATTAACAAATGATATAATAGCGTGGTATGCTACGATGAAATAAGAGAATAACCTTTAGAACGGCATCCACATACACGTCCCCTGAAAGTGGTCCAGATGGCTTTGTTATTGGCACTTCGGTACCCTGACCGAATCCTAGTGCAATAAAATTAGATGGTGTTATTCGTGTTTTAGGAAAAACATTTTTTTTTTAAATCCTCCCAGAGGAATGTGTGTCAGCTTACCGACTGCGAACAGCAGAAGTAAAGTGAAAAAACACGCCATCACCTGCATGAGTTACGCTCCAACAGAAGGCGATACACTTATTAAATCGTGCCTTTTTATGCGGTTATACCATCGAATTTACGCTGCCAAAGGTAATTTACTGGCTGGCTTGTGAGCCTTTGTAAAAGCGCGGGCCACTTAAAAAAAGATGATCGGTGACATATGACCCTGGGTAGTTCTTTTGTGAGGCAGTGTGCAGGCGAGTAGTGTGAACGGTACTAGATTCGGGCACAATCCGATTTCAATGCTTGACCCAGAGCACTAAGCTTCGTAAAATTACAACGGTCGCTGTTCTGAAAACAAACCGTCTGACAGACAATGCACAAAGCATATGTATTCGGTCATTGTCAGGTACTGGCAAGAAGGCCTGCTGAGGCGTAGTGCAGAAACACGGTCTGCTTAAATTTTGAAGGTGTTGCTTACATTGTGTTGCAGTCAGTGCTTAACCCAGGTTCACAAAAATGCATTCATAGCTGAAGCTCTAGTGATCAAGTGTGTTATCCAGTTGGGAAAAGTTATAAGTGTACTGACCTGACTGCGATGCGTACTAGGATAATTCAAATAACGGCTGAGATTATAAACTATACTGCAGTGAAAAGGTCACTCAAAAATCTTTAGATTTAGGAAAAAATAAGCTTACTATCCCTCGAAACCTTGCACAACGCTTGTGTACCTGCTGGCCTGAATAATACTTGGTAGAATATATTAGCGTGCGTAGGAGTTTAGTAAACAACGCAACTGCAGAGGCTAGCTTATATGACCCTGATAATGAATTTATGATTTGTTAGAAAGAACAGTGTTTCCAGTTTACTTTAAAAAAACCCTTCAAGTTTGATATATAATGAAATATTCAACTAAAATAAACACAACCTACGGTTCACTATGCCTGGATTCGTAGACTCGCATTTTTACAATGGCCGCAATCAAGGTAGCGGGGACACTTTAGGATTGCCATTTTAATTTCAACTGTGTTTTGGAAAGGGAAAGGTTCATTTTGACCAACTTGGAAGCAATTAAGACAGATCTTTGAGGCAAATAAGGCATACAGCAAGAAAGCTTTGATAGATGTTTCAAAATTATCGGACATTGTACAGCGTGTATGCGATTATTACTGGGGAATCCTACAGTGTTATGCACGGACAAAGGAAACCGTAAGAAACTGCTATAATTTTTCATTTTATTTTAATAACGCTTGATAAGACAAAAGTTAAGGCATAATCTCTTTGCCCACAATTCTGCATACGTGCCCAGAGGCTCAATCAGTTAGAATTAAAAAACCCAGTTGTAAAACCTGTTTAACCAAACTAACGAATTAAAGCCGATCTCAAATGAAAGTATCCAGCATTTAAAATCGACACTGGTGAATTGCAGTTACCAGTTCTTGAATCAGAGACCAATCAGTCACGGAGTGCTGTCAAAAGCACACATGGAGAAGTTAAAGCGTTTGCGAGAAAATAAAGACATCCTGATTTCTAGACCTGATAAAGGAGCAGGTGTCGTCATAATGAACAGGTTGGATTACCTTCGAAAAATGCAGACTATCTTGTCAGACCTGACGAAGTTTAAGAAAGTAGACAAAGAGAAGGATCGCACGGATGAAGTGCAAGCACACATGACTGACTGCCTAGGAAGACTTGAAACGGAAGATTTCATAAGCGACCGTGACCTCGTACGTCTCCGGCCAGTAGGTACGCATAGCACTTGCATGTATGGCCTCCCAAAAATCCACAAGGATGGCCTGCCATTTCGTCCAATCTTGGACATGCGTAGCTCGCAATACCATACGATAGCCAAGTGGTTATTAGATAAACTCAAACCACTGCAGCAGCAGCTAGCACCATGGAGCTGTCAAGACAGGTTCACATTTATTTCCGACCTCAAGGAAATAAACCTAAATAGCATGATGATTCTCTCCTTAGACGTCTCGTCGCTATTTACGAACGTCCCGGTCATGGAAACAGTAGATTACATCTGCGACTTTCGATTGGCAAATCAGATAGAAGAAGAAATTCCAATAGAAGCCCTGAAGGAAATTTTACTTAAATTCACATTAAATGTGCAGTTCCTTTTCGATAGCCAACGAAATCGACAGATAGACGGCGTCGCCATGGGCTCCCCCCTTGGGCCTCTCCTCGCAAATATCTTCATGGGCAAGCTGGAGAAGTATCAACTTAGCGACCAGATTCGTGAATTTATACAATTCGGTCACTATTTCGAGGATATCTTTGCTATCACCCCAGCAAAATCTAATATAGACTCGCTTCTAAATACTGTCAACCAAGCAAACCCCTCCGTAAACTCGCATTGGAGATGGAACCGGCAGGCTCACTTCCGTTCTTGGACGTTCTCCTAAGCAGACGACCTGATGGTAGCCTCCGAAGGAACGTTTATAAAAAGAAAACATGGTCCAGACAGTACACGAACTTTCACAGCTTCGTACTCATCCAACAGAAGCGTAATCGAGTCGGCTGCTTAACGCAAAGGGCTAAAAAATCTGCTCGGACGGCACTATCCAAAAAGAGCTCACAAAGATCCAGGACCTGCTTCAAGAGACCGGGTACCCTGACAAGTTTATTCCAAAGAACATGATGGAGAGAGAACGCAAACCCTTAACACTCACCGAGGAAGTAAGACCCTTTTTTCTCAAAGTCCCTTTTCAAGGGGACGCAGCAAGTGAACTATTAAGCCGACGTTTCAACAAAGCGGTATCACGAACCTTTCCAGCGGTGAAAGTTCAGATTATATTCTCAACAAACTCGACCCTACACGGTGAAGGTAAGAATAAGCTGCCAGCTCAGACCACTTCCATGTGTATTTACTCATTTACTTGTTCCTGTGAAGTAGGTTACATAGGTCTCACGAGCCGGCGCTTATCCAAGAGGCTACGGGAGCATCTGCCAGCATGGCTTAACAAAGGCGAAGTCAGGAACATCAACAGTTCCATTTTTGCTCGTATGGTGGATGCCGGTCACCTTGTTGACCCGAACGAAGCATTTAAGTTGGTCTACAAGATCTCAACAGATTACTCGAAGTCCCTGGGTCAATGGCTGCTGGCAACAGCGGAGGCCACGGCCATTCGCCTGATGAAGCCGGTGTTGTGCACGCACAAGAACCTTCTTCAGGCCCCAAGCCTATCATGGCCAGCGACCGCAGAACTACCAGCATTTTCCGTGTTCTTTCCCTCCTCCCTCTCCTAATTACCCTGTCACTACCCACTTTTTATCAACCCAAACCCGATGCCCCCATTCTCAAGACTAAGTTGATTAGAGCGATAATTAATTGATGGCTTGTTACACTGTACATTCCCCTTCCATATAAATGTAATGGCCTGAAGAGAATTTATCGAAAGTATACGTATGCTCGCCAACTGTCCTTCTTTATTATTGAAATGATTTTGATGTTTCAACCTGTAGTACGTGTCAGTGGTTCTTCGATGAAGTGTTTTTGTTATTTATTAGGTATAAAAGTGATTGGTGTACCGGCATGACTGTGATGCGTGCTAGGATAATTCAAATAACGTATGAGATTATAAACTATACCGCAGTGTAAAGGTCACTCAAAAACTTTAGATTTATGAAAACATGAGCATACCATCCCTCGAAACATTGAACAACGCCTGCTTATCTGCTGGCCTGGTAAATGCTCGTTAGCATATATCAGCATGCATTGGATTTCAGATAGCAATGCAACTGCCGTGGCTAGCATATCTGACACTGATAATGATTTTTTGATTTGTTAGAAAAAACAGTATTTCCAGTTTACTCTAAGAATCCCCTCCAAGTTTGATATATAATGAAATATTTAAATCAAACAAACACAATCTTCTGTTCGCTTTGCCCGAATTCATAGAATCGCATTTTTACAATGGCCACAATCAAGGTACCGGGAACACATTAGGATCACCATGTAACTTTAACTATGTGTTTTAGAAATGAAAATGTTCATTTTGACCACATTGAAAGCAATCAACACAGACCTTCGAGGCAAATAAGCCATACCGCAAAAATAAAACGTTGATAGGGGTTTCTAAATTATTGGAAAGTGCACAGCGTTCATGCGATAATTACTAAGGAATCCCACAGTTTTATGCACGGACAAAGGAGAGCGTAGGAAATTGCTATAAGTGTTCAATTTGTTTTAATTATTTTAATTTTTCTACAGATAGTACGTGTCAGTGGTTCTTCGATGGAGAGTTTTGTGATTTATCAGTGATAAGAGCGTAGGAAGAACTGTCTGCAAAATTAAGTCTATCAAATGCATGCAGTTCATCTGGCCCTAGGTTGCATTAGAGCTTTTATTGTCCAGCGACATATTATGATATCATGCCTTTCTTCCTCCAAAAAAACTACATAATTTCGCACTAGAGAGAAGAGGATTGCTGCATTTCGAATGAAGTTTCCTAAGCTTCCAGAAAAAAAATGCCTTCATTCACAAAGAACAAAGAACACGATAAATAAGTGGTCATGGTAAAAGGTCATATAATACGCAAAATTATATTTTTACCCGATATCCATATCTACTATGGAGACAGGTCAGCCTTCAACTTCTCGATTTCCACTTCTTCACACGTGAGGCGGTGTGCTAGAAATGGGAGTTCAAAGTGCTGATATGCCGATGCATGACAAGATTAATGACGGATGCCTAGGCCTATTATACGGGAAGACTTCGCAGTCGTTGGGTCAGAGTTGAGAGCGTGAGCAACCTCACTAAGATTACATTCAGCAAATTGCTTGATCGTTTTAAAGTGCCGCTGTACTATAATGTCAGCTCAAAACAAAGGAAACACCGGCAGCTGAAGAAAACATTCGGAGTGTACGTTTAAGAGAAACCAGATTTTTTTAGGCAAAGCTGGATGAATAACTGGAGAGCAGTAAAGAACAAGGGGAGAAACGCATGCATTTATAAATCGCCAGATTAGGGCTTGGGATGTGCGATATGAACGCAAGCGGCGGATTTAATACAAACGTTTACGGATTTTAAGAAAAAATGCCTTTTACGTATGGAAAGCAAATAGAAGATTGGATGCCAAAGTAACACCAAGGTATCGGAAAGAGTATGCTTCGTTGGACAGAATGTCAATAAGTTCAGGACTGAGAGAGGGTAGGAGTCGAAAAGTACACTGGACTGACTTTCGCTCGTTCAGTATGTGATCATTTGCCAACGACCATGTGGAGACGTGGTCCAGGCATTCCTCTAGTACATGGAGATGTGTCGGACGTTTAAAAGGATGACATACATCAGAATGTGTTGCGATTCTTGAACGTTTGAATGCAAAACTATGCTTTGGTAGCACCATTTATGCTACAGTCCTTCACTTTTCTCTGTTACAATAAGTAATTGCTGCGATAACATGCCTTGAAAACGCGAGATAATTACAAATGTAGTTCAAACAACTTTTCATTAACGACTGTGTCAGGAATCTAGACTGCGACGTCACCTTGTTCGCCGATGACATCAAATTATGCAAAGTTGTCCAAAGTACGGCAGATGAAAACCATCTACAAGCCAACTTGAACAGATTGGAGGACTGGTCAAAGCTTTGGCTTATGCCTTTCAATGTAAGTAAATGTAAATTTCTTCAAATTGGCAGTTGAAGAGAATCCTGCACGAAAGTCTATTCTTTAAATTGTACTCCGTTGCAACAATTTGAGTGTCAGAAGGACTTAAGTGGATGGATAACTTTTTCACTCAAACCAACGCTGAACTGTACGAAGGCAGCGAAGTTGGCCTGATCTATGTTACAGCTGATTAGACGAGCAATTATGAGGTTTGAAAAAGACATCTTTTCCAAAATCTTTGAAAGCTTCATTCGGCCGCACCTGGAGTTCGCTATGCAGGCATGGAGACCTTGATATGTCAAAGACTGTACGTTCTTAGAGAAGGTCCAGAGGCGAGCGACACAGATGGTCAAAGGTTTAGGAACATTGCCCTATGAAAGCGGACTGTCCATTCTCCACCTATTTCCTCTTTTCTACAGACCGTTTCGAGGGGACCTCATGTTAACGTTCCGTATTTTGAATAACCTGCGTTGTTATTTCGTTCCTGCTGATTTCTTTGCCCAGGCTAACACGCCAACCTATCTTTTTGCCGTCTTTCCTGTTCTGGTCAATCCGAAATAGTTGCTACTAGTATAGACAATATCTATGTCAACATTGTAATCCATAGCCAGGGTATTAGAGTAGAAGACAAGTACAACGTAACTGTAGGCCATCTTGCATTTTTTTGTTATCTCTGCTTGCAAAAACCGGAAATTAACCCAAAAGTAACGCAGACATTCGGCCCGTTTGTGCGACCCCAAGCCTGGAAACCTTGGACAGTCAA
>JAYGXS010000009.1:25101157-25112768 GCA_036362985.1 Ligula intestinalis | reverse complement strand
TTGACTGTCCAAGGTTTCCAGGCTTGGGGTCGCACAAACGGGCCGAAGACCTTGTCAAAGACAACTTCATCAAACTTAGCAAAGGCGCACTTGATTAGATACAAGCTCGACATTGCGGATTTGGCCACCTTCAGGCAGTTGAATGATGGTTTAAGTGAGGGCGTGAACCACACCCACAGATCCTTCTGGGTCTCTACTTCTGGCAGCGGCGTGTGGTTTAGGGTGTACACCATCTGATGCGAAGAGTTAGTTCTACCGAAGCGCATTATGTTGCATTTGGTGACATTAAATGACAAGAGCCACTCGTTTGACTATTGCTCGAGTTGGTGCCAACCTGCCTGCAGACTTGCTTCGTCGTCTTCGCTACGAATGACCTTCCAAAGTTTTAAATCGTAAGCGAACATTGTGGTTTTGCAATCTTATTCACTTATGCAGTCGTTGATATATATGAGGAAGAGTATAGGGCCCAGAAGGGAACTCTGGGGAACACCACTATCGACCACCACCTTCGAAGATCGCTGATCACCAATACATACCGGTTGAATTCGGCCAGTCAGAAAGTTTTCAATCCATTTGAAAAGGTTGCCTATTACCCTTTTTATGTCTAAGCTTGTATAGGAGACGTTGATGAAACACAGTGTCAAATGCCTTCTTGAAATCTACGAAGACTGTGTGCATTTTATTTCCTTGACCGAGTGCTCTGGTCCATTGTTCTAGACAGCAGAGGAAATTTGTCAAGCAGGACCGTCCTCTACGGAATCCGTGCTGTATGTCAGAAAGAAGTCGATGACACTATGGGAATTGAATCAACTCTGTTTTGATAATTCTGTCCATGATCTTGCAGCATCTGGAAGTAAGGCTTATTGGCAGAACAGTAAGTTCCGTAAGCTCAATTGAGTCTGTGGCTGGAATCCCCTCTGTACTGAAATTGGTAACGGTTAGCTCGACCTCCATCGTAAAAATCGACTGAAAGAACCCGGATAGATGCTCAGCCTTTGCTTTGTTCTCGCAATTGTGTGCACCGTCATCCGTTTTTAACAACGATATGGGGTCTATATTCCGGGCAGATCGCCTAATGTAGTTGTAGAAGGCATTCGGATTTCCTACTGCACGGTTTATTAGGTCACTCTCGAAGCTTTGGCGGGTTTTCAGTACAAAGCCCTTAACCCTATTTATCTGTGCTTTTTACTTGTTGTTCGAATCGGTGGTCTTCTCCCTCCGATACATTTTAAACAGCTTTCCTTTACGATTTACCGCAATCTTCAGTGTGTTTATTAGCCACTGTGGCCTATTTGTGGCTTTCGTTTTCGAGATGGGGCAGACACCATTGATCAATCCGTGCAATACAGCCTTAACACAGAAAAATCCGTGTGGATACACCCAGTGAGTGTCTCATTCCATTCTAACCTGCGCAATTCAGTTCTAAGTTGATTAAAGTTTCCGCGCCATATATTTGTCTAACAGTCGCGCTACGGTTAGGTACAGAGAAGAGTGAATACTACCACAGCAGTACTACATGGTCGGTTTTCGCTAGAGAAGGTAAAAAATTAACGACGTCTACACTGTCAGGCGCTTTTGACAGTACAAGATCCAGGCAGTTGGCTTGCTGCCCTTCACGGTGCCTTATCGGAGATATGACGTATTGTGAAAGAAAGGCTTTTTGTACCGTGCGTAGGAGTTGGCGATCCAAACTTAATTCTGACCCTGTCGCAGAGCTGAGGTTGCAGTCGATATGCGGAGCATTAAAGTTGCCCATAATCATGATATTGGATCGCACGGCAAATACTTTAACTTCCTCGATCAGGCTGGTGTCTGACTGTGGATCGTTTGACGGTTGTCAATAAACCGCCAAGATGTCAAGGGCTTCAGACCCCGGCGTTCTGGCAGTGAGCCAAAGGGCCTCTTTATGGGACGTGAGCTGGTTGGTTTGTTTGACACGTGCAGGCCATGTCTTACATGGGTGAGCACACCCCCACCCTGACGCCTGGTTCTATCTTTCCGGAAGAACTGAAAACCGGGAAGAGCAACTTCCCGATCGTCTACTTTTGTTGATAACCATGTTTCTGTTATACAGACTACGTCCGGTTCCACTTGGCACATAGTTACCTAAAGCTCGTCTTATTTAGAGAGCAGGCTTTGTGCATTGGTGTATATGCACAGTTTTTTCCATTCTCGGCGTGTTTGGGTAGAATTTTCGTTCGGGCTCAACCTTCCGCCTGATGGGTCGACTGCGTGGTTATCCGGAACGGACTTGTCCAAGGTGAGAACAATGGACGTGATTCACTTGGGAAGCATTTTCGGCCTAATAAGAAACGTATAGTCTCATGAATTAGTTACTGATATAAATGGCACAACAGATGAGCAAAACCGAAAATCCTTAATTAAGTCTGCCCTTTATTTACCAACAATAGTGCAAAAGCTGATATTTCCACGCAAAGCAATTTGTGAGATGCTTGATTAAATGTCCCATCCTCAGGACAAGTTCAATTAAAAAGCTTCTGTTCCTTCTTAATTTTCCTTTAAATTACAGCATGCACTTACCAAAAGTTTTGCTACGCAGTGTTTCAGAGCGAAGTAAATTCCTTGCGTATTAAAAAGACGTTGAATTTGGCTCAATGCCGCTCAAAATTGCCCCAGTATACTGATTTGAAGTTAACTCGTTTCTAATATTATAACATTTCGTGCCACTTTTCAACTTAATGAAGAGAATAAATAACCATTTTCTGCTTAATCCCCAAATAATGTTTGATTTTTGCGTTTCATCAGATATAACATCTATTGTAGCACTCCTGGAATAACTTGCATTTATAATGGGCATAAAGTCTACATCCCATAGTACATCATCGACATCGTCTTGGGTTATCTTTGCCATTTCATGTCTGACTCGAAAGCGTCACCAACCTGTCACGAAGGCCTATATACTGCACTCAATTATATCTACATTAACCCAATTTTATATAAATTTGAATTATTTATGGGGTAGATATCTTTGAAAAAATCTACGTTCAAAGTGTAAGAAACTATTGTTTGCTGTCAACCTTTTCATTCTCTGAAAAGAAGAAGCGAATTCCTCCTACAAAATGCAAACTTTAGAAAATAATTACTTGCCTACAATAAAAGGTTCATTACTATTTTTCACAACAGAGAAAACATGGAGTCTGTGTGCTCAAAATAGACATTTATAAATACAAATATAATCGACGCACAGAAATAATATATCATAAACACATTCAAGAGAATAATCGGGCACTAAATGAAGTTATTTAGACCTTAATAAAACAGTAAATCAACATTAACCAACCTTAGCTAATCCTTACACTCTCTACATTTCCCTGCGATAAAATAGATTAATTAAAATTATAAATGTGCTGACTTTATGTTATGCATCGACATCTCTGCGGTTCTTCCACTGACTTAGTGTTTGCTGCTTTCAAATAGCCTCGGAAATTGCAAACAAAAAATAATCATGAAAACCAACGTACAGTGTGGAGAAAATTGCCCGAAACTTTCTAAAGTCTCTTCGACTACTTGCGTGGCAAATGCTTGTTAACTGCTTTCAAAACTATAGAAAGTATGTTCAACAAGGTAACTGCAGTGATTTGCAAATCTGATGGTGAGTCTTTGAATCCAAAGAATGCAGATAACTCTTAAATTGAGCTCACATAACTTTAGCTTCTAACAAACGTAGAAGCAAGATATATGCGACCCTCTGTTAATGCCTTTAATTGTCGTTACTGTGTATGGAAAAACATCAGCATTATTACTTCTAAAGAAACAAGAATTCAGACAAGGTATAAGCAAGTACAATGTGCAACATCTCATTGCATGTCATGCTTTAATTTTGAATGTAAAAATGATGTTTATTTAAGCCATTATCTCATCATTTGCCTTTTTGACTTTTTTTATCTGTAGAAACTGCAAACATACTAAAAAACAGATGCTTTATTTATTGAATGATTTATTTAATGAGAAAATAATTAGCAAATAAAATAGGTCATTGCCCTCGTCTATGTCCTCCTCTTCTTTGGGGGAAGGTAAAAACAAATACTATGGTTCTGTAACCTACGAAAAAACAGGCGATTACAGACTTGTGTTAAGTTTTTTGTCTGGAGGAGATTCGTGTAATGATTTATATTGCTTCATTTTTCTACTGCCACACTTCTCGCATGTTCCACGTCTTTAGTTAAATAGTACAAGCAATCATAAGTTGGTAAGTCGATCACCCAATTACACATATTCCAAAAACGTTACCGGTACTATTTGATGTTCAAAGATGTTGCACGTTTTATTGTTTGGAGGAAGGTTATAGTTTGAATCGTTGAATTAATTCAATTAAACGATCTAATTTCATTAAAAAAATAACGCTGAGTATGTCCTGCGGTTCAAATTAGCTATAAACCAAACTTTGCCAGATATTTGAAGTGCTTTATTCTTATTCACTCATTTAAATAGTTCATATTCCTTTCTTGTGGACAGAATTTTGGTGTATCAAATCTTTCGAAATATTTGAAAGATACTGAATGCATTTTGATACCGTTCTCTTATATCTATGGAGGTAACCGCACAACATTCACAAAGGTTTTAATCCAAAAAAATAAAAAATGGAATTAAATTTGATTAAATTAAACTGTTCCATCTTCTCTTTATGCGTTCCTTAAACGTTGAGTCACAGTTTTTCAAAGGGTGAATGCTCCAAAAAAATACTGCATAACCTTTAGGGAAACAAGCAAGGATTTAATCGTCGTGAGATTTCAAATAGCAGCCAAATCTCTTGAAATATAGACCGAGTGATGCAAATTCTTGGTCACACCCTTAAACAGTCTTCCGTGGCTTACCTCGACGTACATCTGCAAGCCATAGGAATCCACTGCGAACGAGTTATTGTTTAACATAAGGATACATTTTCTTAATCGGTCAGGCTTCCTTTGCTGGAAAGTACAAATCGTGCCAGGCAATTAGGAGTAAAAAGGGATGTGGTGTTGATAAGAGAGACACGTGCAAACCTTACATGCTACTTATCAGTAGTTATGTTTGTTGCCGGAATTTGCTACGAAGCATCTTTTGATCTCGTTGAAAATAACATCCCCTATCAGTATTGCACCCTTTGAGTAAAAAAATGCTTACGGCCCACGCATTTGCATGCCACATGGAATGCTGCGTATCCCCATGGGTTTAGACCATGTGCCTCTTGGGAGCAACTGCGTTCATCGGGAGATACACCTTTTCACTCTGATGGATTTTATGGAATCAGAAGCTACTTTTTTTTAAATCCTCAACATATAAGGAAACCTGTGCCTCTCACTTAAGTTTACCAAATATTTAAAATTCCTATGTTATTTTTCCTGTTATATAATTTTCAGTCAATGGATGAATGCCTTTAAACATACGAATATATATGTTTTTCTGTGAAAATTTCCATTTAACAATTGAGAAATCGTGTTGGAAAACAATTGTTTTTGGTCCTTCATGATCAGGCCAATACAGGACATGGAGAGTAAAATGGTCAGATAATTGCACCGATTATATGCGCGCCAGGTTAGCGGATAGGAGGGGGTTAGTGGGTAAGGGTAATACGACAGCTGGGTTTTCCCTCGTCTCCGGAATGCGGGCACCTGCGAGAGTAATGCGATGGTTGCCATGCGTGCAAAATACAAAAGGGATGTTTTGACCGTCAGTGGATTGAGTTCTGTATGCGAGCCGCGCAGCTTGCGCCTGACTATCCTCTATGGCTTCGTTTTGTGGGGGTTTTTGGATGACGTGGCATCAAGAGGTGTAGAGTTTTCGCATGCACTGGGTCAAGCGAGGTAGATTGCTTGTACCAGCACCTTTTGAGAGCATAAAGTAGGTTTTGCTAGCCGAATTGTCACTGCCTCTACTGTGGCTAACAGCCTTTTGTGCAGGCCTTCGGAGTAGCGTGTTGGTGTGCGGTATATGCCCTGAAAGGCTTCTCTCGCGTCCACTTGGTTGTTCGTATCAATAAGGTGGGGAAGGATTGAGCTTAAAATCAGCCTATTCTCCCATCTACTGAGCCAGGCTGGTATTTGTTCGCGTATTCTCTTCTCCAGACGTAGCATTGTTCAGGCAATATCGCCTGCTCCACAGGAACAGTTAAATGAATAGATGCACATCGATGTGGCCTTAAACGGTAGTCTGTCTTTACCGCCCATTCAAAGAAGGGGAGAGTTAGTGAAGAGTACGCGTAATTTTGCCGCCGGGAAGGCACAAGTGACTGCTGTCCTCAGGCGTCATCTTACCAGTTCACTCGCTGCGTCTCCTATCAAAGGCAGTCTTATGAAAAGATCTTTCTTTTCTGCCGTTTCAACTGTGGCATTTGTGAAACGCTCCTTGAAGTTCGGAAAGGTTACCCAATCCGGATAAACGTTTTCATGGAGTGTGTTTTGTAGCTGTTGCAATTCTTCTTCCATTATTTCAGGAATAGTGGTAGTAGTGTCTGAAAGATTCAGAATAAATCTTTCAGGTTTCTGAACAGAGATGTCCTTAGTTGGTTTATTACAAATTGACTTGAATAATTTCCTTCGGAATGTTTGTCTGGTCTCCTTATGCATGAAATGTAAATGCTTGATAAGGATATACCAGCAATAAAATCCTATATTGTCCAAATTATGTTTTGTCCGGTGCAAAATGTATTTGTTGTAATCCATCGACTTCATAGAGTCCTTTATTTTTGATAGTGTAAGATGGTCCAAGTTTTCATAAGTTAAGTGCAATTTTCTTCGTAGAAGGACTTTCTAAAAGTCAGATGTGCATTGTTTACTATTTAGAGGCAGCCCACATACCACAGTTCAAAATCAACCAATGTAAATAGCTGGAGCATGAAATGAACCTAACTGTGCGTTGGTAACATGGGCTTCCTCCCAAAAGTTTAACCTCAGACATCTTTCCTCGTTTTTTGATTACAATAGCGTTTTGACTTCTTATGTTATTGACTAGCCTCTTGGCCGTTTCTTATGACTTTGAGTTGGCATCGATTTTTCTGCATGAATTCAATTTGTAGTTTATCTTATGTGATCCAAGTTACACAATGAGAGGCAGCAACTGAAGAGCTTTCTCGAAATTCCACGGACCCAATTATTCTGCTGTTATTGGTATCGTTTACAATTACGTTGATCCTATCTCTGCAACCGTCACAAATAATTAATGTGTAAATGCACTCTGAAATCCTGCGAACCAAGCACTTCCATGCATTAAGTTCATATTGGAGGTCAGAACGGCAGTTTCGCTTCCTTTCCTGAGAGATATAATTGATAAAGTTATAAAACAAAACAGCTCCGCCATGCAAAATATGTAAAACAAAACTCTGAACAGACGCCTTGACACGCCATGTCACGAACCTTCGCAGCAGAGACACTTAGATTGTTATTATCAATAAACCCCGTCAGCTACGAGGAAGGTAAGGATATGTATATCCACTTCACAACCTGCTCCTGTGGGGCAATTTAAATTCGTTGTGCTAGTAGATGTCTAACCAAAATATTAAGGGAACACATTCTGTCATTTCTGGGCAAACCTGAAGACGGGGGCATACATAGAGATATTTTTGTGCATATTGCTGATTACGGACATTATTTGAACTAAAACGAAGCCTTTCGTCTTACTTTCTAGGTCTTATCAAACTGCATTAAGTCCCTGGATCAGCATCTGATGACAGCAGTTGAAGCAAACACTATCCGGTTGATGAAGTCAACTCCCACAAGCTCTATGCTTGGCGTTATCTACGGTAAGCTTGCTGTATGCACGTTTCCTCGCTTCCTTCCAAAACGCCTCCGGCTTCAACAAGATCTCACTGTTGCATACCAAGCCGCGTCTTATCGAACCCAAACCGCTGCTCTTCTACTTTCACGACTTACTTGCATGTAATGCCAATCATAGTTGACCGTCTGTTTACATCTGACCCAGTACCATATAAATGTGACGCTGGTGGTATTTAATACAAAAATCTATACTTTTAAAAAGTGATCAAAACGCTTTGTCCGATTTTTGTTCTATTATTGTAATTTTGGAATTAAGTGGTGCATAATATGGTCGAATACATTTTTTTCAATAAAACTGCTTAAGTACTTCATGATATTCACAAATATTGTATTTTTTAATTATTTCAGGGTCATTCCTGTAGAAAAACACTGGTTTATAATTTTTAAGAAGTCGAAGGTGTATGCACAGAAAACCTCAAGAATAAACTTAAATGGTGCGAGTTTAACAAGACATACATGCACCACTGAAGATTTCTTGTGCATTAAATTATAGCTCATTCATATTTGTAATGTGGGTTTACGAGTTAGAAGTGTCTCGCCAATAGGACCTTAAAATGATGCATGTTTAATTGAACACAATTGTTCCAGACATTTTATGTAAATATAAATCATGGCTTTACCTTCGTACATGTCGCATACGTCTTCCGGTAGGATTGTGTCGTGGGGTTGTCTGGAGAAAGTGCGAACGAATGATTTTAAGAAAGACGACGGGCGGGGCATGCCAGGGAAGAAATTCGAACACAATTTGAATGCCCGATAAAAAGTTACGAGGGCAAGTTGGGTCGCATACTCAAACCTTGGAAGAAGACACTGAAGTTAGCTTCAATATCATCGCTAGCACACGGCCAGACCAATGGCGAATGCGTGTATGTAGGGTGGTTGTCCAAACCTCGGGCGTGGTCACTGAGAGACAAATTATAATTTTGATTGCCAAAGTAAACTAGAAAAAAGCTTAACAAATTGCAAAAGGCAGGGAGATTAGGTGAATAACCCTATTTAAAATTTGTGAGTTAGCGGTTGTTCCCGTGGGTAGTTTAAAAAGCTTATTTTGCTTAGGTTGCCGATTAAAGCACTTATGAATGTGTTTGCTTCGGAAAACCGCTTTGCAGTCCAATGTCATCAGAAAATCTCTGCTAGATCGATGGATGGTGCGTAGAAAAACCAAAAGTGAACAGGTAATTCAACCTACTTAAACATTTAAGTAGGTAGCTGTTATACATAAGGACCCATAAAAGACCGCTAGAGACAACCTCACCTATCTTGAAATATCCATCACCATATGATATTGTGGTTTCGTATGCATTATTCTAGAGAATTGAATTCTCGCAAACGATAATATTGGCGAAATTCTGGCCATGATGATGATGAACTTAAAACCAAGTGTCATCATTCACACACATTCATTCTTTATGAATAACATGGTATTTTATTAGGAGCATAGACTAAGGTGTAAACTGTGCTTAAGCCTTCAATGTGCTGGGGTGGGTTCGGCAAAAATCGGAGCCACCAAGATTGCAAAACAATTGCAATTAATAAACTATTTTTATAAGGCATGCCCCCGTAACTAATTAAATTGTTTTTCAGGTGAGTAATTTTTTTGCTACAACAACATATTTTCGTCAAAATGTCGAGTCTGATCTTACAAAATCATGTTCATCCACTATAACACCACGCCATTCACTTATTTATTTTTGCCATATTTTCTGTGGTTATTTCCATGAGTTAATACGTCGAAAACCGCGGAGAGGACGTTAGGGGCCCCTGGAGGAGCCGAACTCCTCATTGCAGCGTCATGCAGCAGAAGTGGCAGCAGCGGCAGAAACAACGGCAAAGCACGTGTCGGACATTTGAGCTAGTTCATATATTGGGAGTAGGGTATAACTAATTTGCCATTAAGCTGTTATTCTTGTCTTAGTACAATGATTTTTAAGATAAGGCATTACGTAAGTATTTCACAGCAGAATATTGTTGTCGTCTTAATTATTCCACGTTATGCCTTCCATTTACAGAAGACAGTTCCTCTATGTCAATTACGTCTTCATAATGCACTCAATCATTTCCAAAATTATTCTGATTTTCTATAAGTTTGGATTTTCTATGGGGTAAGCAACTTAAAGATAAAGCACTCTCTATGTGTAAGTAACTGCAGCCTTGTGTCGACCTATCCGTGCGCTGAAAAAAAGTAACACAATCCAGCTCCGAACGCAATCTTTGACTTCGATGTAAGTAACGGCTTACTGGATACGCGCGTGGCCAAGCATTTGCCAGCAGTCGGAAAACAAAGTGCAGAATTTATTGCAATAGTCATCTTCGACGAAGTCCAAATGCGGTGCCCCTACCCATTTAAGATTCGTTCCTGCTCAACGGCTGTGCTGATCTTAACTTGAACTTGAACGTATACGTCCTGAATGACGTCGACATTTGAATAAGTTATTTCTGAAACCTGCTTCTGAACTAAATGTAGAGGTTTAGGCGCATACGTAAGCTTCACTTAACCCATTCTGCAAGTACATAAAGGACTGCTCGAAAATGTCAGAATATATTCGTGGTTTCTTCTACTGCTGATATCAAACGCTGACCAAAGAAATTGGTGTAGTCTGGCGATATTTTATAAGTCAAATGGAACGCCTTGTTTACTTCCAGCCAATGTCCGTATTCAGCAATGTTCGCGAAAACAGCACTGTTTATAATCCTGACTTGGCGTTTGTCCAGCCATGACAGGATCTGTTCCCACCAAATGTGAAGTAGGTTTTAAGGCAATGTCGAGGGAGTTCGAGCAAATGGTCACACTTCAGAGGTTTGTCGCTTTCGTTGTAGCGTTCATTTAGAAGTTGTCCGATAACATCAATCGCTAGTTGTTGTGGGATAGAAGTAAAGAGTGAAACCACGTCGAAGGATACCATGGATTCATCTGGCTCCAACTTCAGATCTTTTATCCATTCAAGAAACTGTTTGGCAGAAGCTACGGTTGTTGCTGAACCTACTGCCAAGAACTTCAGATGAGTAAACATCCACTTTGCCAGACCGTATGTAGGGGTACCAAGAAGGGAGATGATTGGCCTAAGTGGTATGCTTTTTTTGTGGACTTTCGGTAGGCCATAAAATCGTGCTGGGGCCGTGTCGGTTGGTTTCATGGAAAACCAATCGGTGGGCGTGATTTCACCGTTTGCCTTGAGTTTCGCCAGGCTCTTGCTCATTTGGGTAAGTAAATGTTTCATTTCGCTGGCTGGACATGTCCTGTACGACGTTTTGTCGTCAAGTAGGCTCTTGGCTTTCGCTTGGTAGTCAGACTTGTTGAGCACTACTGTAGAACGACCTTTGTCAGCCGGCAGACTGACTATTTCTTCATCGACCTTTAGACTGTTAAATGCTCTCTGTTCTTCTCGGCAAAGAGTTTCACACCTTTTGCGTTGCATAAGCAGCGATGATGTTTTATGGCGGATTAACTATTTTGTGTCTTCTGAGGCCTTTGATGATTGAAGAGCTGATTCAAGGGCGGCGATGAATTCAGCTGGTGAAGCGTCGTCTGTGTTAAAACCTGCGCCACGCTGTAGGACTGAAAGTTGTGTGGCGGTGAGGCGTTTGGACGAAAGGTTGTGGACCAGGTCTGAGTTCTTATTGTCAGTTGGTTTCAACCTATTAAATTTTCGCTCCAAAACCTCCCTTTTCTGGGCCTGCCTGTGACGTGCCAAAGCTGAGATTGTCTTTCCCAGATTATCAGCGATAAAATCTCCGAAGATTCGGAAACACTCTCTTCTATCCTCCTCAATCTTGGCCTTGTATTTTTGAAGTCGTCGGTGGCAGTCGTCGATAAGAACTCTCGTCATCTGCTTGGCAAT
>JAYGXS010000009.1:25060282-25071590 GCA_036362985.1 Ligula intestinalis | reverse complement strand
ACGGTGGACCCGTAGCTCAAGGGTTAGAGCGTTGGCCTCTGGCCGGAAAGACTTGAGTTCGAAACTGGAGCCAGGCGGCCATTTCCACTGCTACACTAGAGTTGACATGCTATCACCTGATGAGGCCCACATAGGCCGAAAATTTTCGTGATGTTAGTCAGTGTTGTCGGTAAAATAATAACATTTTTACTAATAGTTGGCGAGTGAAATTAACAATTGGGGTTCTAATTAGCTCAGTACTCATGACAATGATAGGGATGGGTACATCTTGAGACAGATCGGATTTGAATTACCCTCTAACATATATAGTCCCGATCAAAAACCGACAACATTGCGAACCACTAGCTCAAGTTTTAGAGTGTTGGCCTGCGAACGGAGAGACGCGGGTTCGAAACTCGAGCCTGGCAGCAATTTTCACTGCTACACTAGAGTTAACCTGCCATCCGCTGATGACGCCCACCAAGGCCGAAAAGTTTCGTGATGTTGGTCAGCTTTGTCGGTGAAATAACAACGTTGTTGCTAATAGCTGACGAGTAACATACACAATTGGGGTTCCAATTAGCTCGCTACTCATGACAATGATAGAGGATGGGTACATCTCGAACCAGATCGGAGTAGATTTACACTCTGACGTTCATAGTCCCGATCAAAAACCGACAACACGGCGGACCCGTAGTTCATGGGTTTGAGCGTTGTCCTCTGGCCCGAGGGATGCGAGTTTGAAACTTGAGCGTGGCAGCAATTTCCACTGCTATACTAGAGTTGATCTGCCATCACCTGATGAGGCCCAGATAGGGCGAAATGCTTCGTGATGTTGGTCGTTGTTGTCGGTAAAATAACAACGTTGTTGCTTATACTTGGCGAGTGACATATACCACTGGGGTGCAAATTAGCTCGCTCTTCATGAAAATGATAGAGGATGGGTACATCTCGAACCAGATCTGAGTAGAATTACGCTATGACATATATAATGCCGATGAAAAATCGACAACACGGTGAACCAGTAGCTCAAAGTTTAGAGCGTTGTCCTGCCGACGAGAAACGCGGGTTCGAAATTCAATCCTGGCAGCAATTTCCACTGCTAAACTTGTGTTGACCTGCCATCACCTGATGAAGCCCAGATAGGTCGAAATGATTCGTGATGTTGGTCTGTGTTGTCGGTGAAATAACAACATTGTTGCTAATAGTTGGCGAGTGACATATACCATTGGGGTTCAAATTAGCTCACTACTCATGACAATGATAGAGGATAGGTACATCTCGAAACACATTGGAGTAGATTTACACTCTGACGTATATAGTCCCGATCAAAAACCGACAACACGGCGAACCCGTAGCTCATGGGTTTGAGCGGTGTCCTCTGGCCTGAGGGACGTGAGTTTGAAACTTGAGCCTGGCAGCAATTTCCACTGCTACACTAGAGTTGACCTCCCATCGGCTTATGAGGCCCACCTAGGCTGAAAAGCTTCGTGATGTTGGTCTGTTTTGTCGGTAAAATAACAACATTTTTGCTTATAGCTGGCGAGTAACATATACAATTGGGGTTCCAATTAGCTCGCTACTCATGACAATGATAGATGATGGGTTCATCTCGAAACAGATCGGAGTAGATTTACACTCTGACGTATAAAGTCCCGATCAAAAACCGACAACACGGCGGATTCGTAGCTAATGGGTTTGAGCGTTGTCCTCTGGCCCGAGGGACGCGAGTTTGAAACTTGAGCGTGGCAGCAATTTCCACTGCTACACTAGAGTTGACCTGCCATCACCTTATGAGGCCCAGATAGGGCGAAATGCTTCGTGATGTTGGTCTGTGTTGTCAATAAAATAATTACATTGTTTCTAAGAGTTTGCGAGTGACATATACCATTGAGGTTCCAATTAGCTCGCTACTCATGACAATGATAGAGGATGGGTACATCCTGAAAGAGTTTGGAGTAGAATTACCATGTGACTTATATAGTCCCGATCAAAAAACCAACAACATGGCGGACCTGTAGCTCAAGGGTTAGAGCATTCGTCTCTGGCCAGGGAGACGCGAGTTTGAAACTCAAACCTGGCAGCATTTTCCACTGCTACACTAGAGTTGACCTGCCATCACCTGATGAGGCCCACATAGGCCGAAAAGTTTCGTGATGTTGGTCTGTGTTGTAGTTAAAATAATAACCTTGTTACGAATAGTTGGCGAGTGACATGCTCAATTGGGGTTCAAATTAGCTTGCTATTCATGACAAGAATCTATGATTGGTACATCTCGAAATAGATCGGAGTAGAATTACCCTATCACATATGTATTCCCGATCAAAAACCGACAACATGGTGGACCCGTAGCTCAAGGTTTAGAGCGTTGGCCTCTGGCTGGAGAGGCGCGTGTTCGAAACTGGAGCGTGGCAGCAATTTCCACTGCTACACTAGAGTTGACCTGCCATCACCTGATGAGGCCCACATAGGCAGAAAAGTTTCGTGATGCTGGTCTGTGTTTTCGGTAAAATAATAAAATTGCTACTAAAAGTTGGCAAGTAACAAATACAATTCGGGTTTTAATTGGCTTGCTTCTCATGACATTGATAGATGGTGGGTACATCTTGAAGCAGATTGGAGTAGAATTAACCTATGACATATATAGTCCGATCAAAACCCGACAGAATGGCGGACACGTAGCTCAAGGGGTACAGCTTTGACCTCTTGCCGGAGAGACGTGAATTCGATACTGGAGCGTGGCAGCAATTGCCACTGCTGTACTAGGGTTGACCTTCCTATTCCTGAGGAGGCCCACATTGGCCGAAAAGCTTCGTGATGTTGGTCTGTGTTGTCGGTAAAATATCAACATTTTTGCTAATAGTTGGCGATTGACATATACAATTGGGGTTAAAATTAGCTCAGTACTCATGAAAATGATAGAGGATGGGTACATCTCGCAACAGATTTGAGTAGAATTACCCTATGGCATATATAATCCTGATCAAAATTCGACTTCTTTTTCTTCTTTTTTGTCTTTTGCTTTTTCTTCTTCTTCTTCTTCTTCTTCTTCTTCGTCTTCTTTATCTGCGTCTTCTTCGTCGTCTTCTTTATCTGCATCTTCTTCTTCTTCTTCTTCTTTTTTTTTCTTCTCGTTCTTTTAATACTTCTTCTTTATGTTCTTTATCTTTTTCGTCTTTTTCTTCTTCTTCTTATCCTTCAGCTCTGAGAATAAGAGTGCTTCATTTGACTGCATGGCCGTAGACAGCCTTAATTACAGTCAATATTTTTTCCATTCGTTGCCATTAGCCTTTCATTCGATCTCCTCGGCTGTATTAGCCATTCAGACGTGCTGCAGTTCTCGTAACTGCTATTGAACAAGGCAGCGACTGCGGTAGAAGAAGTATTGCTGCTGCATTTAAGATATGTATCCAATACAAGCGAACATCCGTGTCCCAGTAAGCAATGAAGGAAAAGAAGAAGAAGACTCGATCGCTGGTACAATCTGCTTATTCGCCTGACGTTTCGAGATCCGTCGTGGATTCGTCCTCAGAGACATGAGTAGCAGAAAGGTTAAGCATGCACAGAAGCTTGCAATATTTATAAGACACGGTCATTACTGCATTACGACTCGGGTGAACCGAGAACTACTTGAGTCATGGTTTACGGCTTCCCATCCATCAACAATAGCAACGATTTGCCCAATTCATATTCACTCCTGAGATTCAATTTGGCCAGAGCAAGCCGTCACTTGAGGAACGGGCAGGCCACCGCCTCATCGTACGCTAAGACGGGGGAGCCAGATGGCCGAGCAATCATCATGTCCGAGCTCACGGCCCGTGACGAAAGTTCAACAGGTCAGAGACCGCGTGCCGGCCAACAAGCAGTCCATGCACAAGAAGGCAATTAACGTTAATTGTCGCTGTATGCTTGCAGTAACGACTGTGTCCTATAAATACTACAAACTTCTGTGCACGCTTAACCTTTCTGCTACTCATGTCTCTGATGACGAATCCGCGACGGATATCGAAACGTCAGCCGAATAAACATATTGTCCCAGCGATCGAGTGTTCTTCTTCTTCTCAAGATGTGTAACGTAATTTTTTTGCAGCCATTTCATGTCGACCAGTCCGAGGACACCTAGGGCAGTGGAGAGTGTACTTCAGTGGGTACCACCGGTCCTTTACAAAGCCTAGAAAAAGAAAGGGAAGGGTGTGGACAGAGAAAGTAGTACGAACAATAGTAAGCATAGCAGTAGGCTTATTGCCAGAAATACTGATCGTCGGAGCACTACCATGAGTGGTAATAGCAGCTCAAGTATTAGTGTAAGTATTAATTTGGTATTATATGCATCATTTCAGGAAACAGTGTAAACATAAGCAGTATTTCTAGTACCATGCACTGCATCACATAGCCTTTATACATTTTCCCTTTAAGTTCATAGGTCAAACACAAAAATATTTGTGTATCGTGCGTACGCGAACATAAGCTTAGGGCCAAACTGAGTTTCCGAGACGGCTCACTAGTTCAAATTGTTATCCAGATAGGCACTTGCGCACGCCATGAGCAACCAGAGCCGTGAGATCATTGAAGCCTGTTCCTTTGATGATAACTCATTTAATCGATTTAAACATCTGGAGCCGAAATACAGTCCATTTAAAATGATGTTATGTTAAAACTGGCCCCTTATAACTCCTTTACAGTTTTTTTCATTTCCTGTAGTAACAGACTGCAAACTGCGGTAAATACATATAACTGCCTTCTTCCATATTCATACATGCAACTTAAATACATACATGTACGTCAATTCATGAAGCTTACGTATGCTATGGCAAATCAAAGGTTGGCGAATGCAACATTTCGGCTTGAGAGTTTATCATATTACTAATTCACATCAAGTAAGAGCGCTCGTTCAGCAAACCTAAACTGACTTAATTGCGTTCCATATCCGCTATATTCAAGGTGCACAATTTGTGAGTGCAAACGCAAATAACATTTTTTACAGTACGACCTAATCAGCCGCGACCCTTAAGTGATCAGCAAAAGTCGTAAAAAAGCCTGGCCGCTTTTGCAGAAATTGTGTATGCCATGGTATATGTGTGTCTCTATCATTCCCGTAGCCATAACAGCGAAAAAAAACTTGAATTAAAAGACGTAGTTTTTTCAGAATTACATGCTTTTTATAGATCCTTGCACCGCATGCTCAACTTGTGGACTGTGAAAAAGAATAGTAATTTGAAATGCATTATGGTTTATCTTTTTGATAATAATGAAGACTCTTTATGTTAATGGCATTCCGTAAGAGATAAGAGAGGGAAATTGCTCGAATTTATAAGCAATTATGCTATACCAATAGGTTCTCTAAAATGTCAGTCGTACCTCTCCAGTGTAGTTGGTATAAATTCAGTCATTTTCTATCGAAATATAAGACGCCAGTTTTTTTACTGAACACCAAAAGAAGAGTATACGTTTTAGTTCTTCTGATAAATAATCATGGATAAACACTCACTGATCAGAAATAGGATCCACTCGCCCCATTGTTCCCCGGGAATCTCGTTTGAGCTATGCTGACAGCCGCAGAGCGACTCATTGCATAAGCTAAATGAAATAATCAACAAATACACGGGTGACTGGATTGGCCACCTTTAACTCATCACCTGTCACCAGCCAGCCATAGCCAAACCCATGGGCAGTGACCTAAGAAGTTCAAACCCATGATCTTGTTGGCTAGAATTCTAACGCACTAACCACTGAACCAGAAAATACGATCATGGAAATATCGGAGTTTCGAGACGATGAAAGAGAAATAAATTTAGTTTTTAAGAAATAAAATATACCTATTACGAAAATATTTGACTATAGTACCCAAGTCCATCTTCAGACAAAACGTATGTATGCAAAATATTTAATTTTAAGTGTTTTAATCTCTGGACGGGAATCCGAGGACACAGTGATACGCAATAAGATCTGACAGTTCGCACCTCAAAAAATTACTAAACTCAGTTGACTCGTATATCTTGGCTGACCCAACTATAAAAAATATACGGTGGAAGCTGAAATAAATAACCAACTCCCCTACCTTGATGTCCAAGTGTGCCACTGTTCAAATCAACTATCAATAACTACAGCATTTATGAAAGCCACTAACATAGTGCAAGTATTATACTCCAACAGCAATCACTTCCCGTCTCAAAACCGAAGCTGCGTCCATACACTTTCTATGTGACAGAAGACCTGAGAACGAATATATGCATGAAATCTTCTGATTTAGTGCATTCGCAATGTTATAATCGAGCGAAGCGACAACCAAGTGGATGCACGATAGCCAGAAAACGAGAACCAGAACTCAAGCAGGGTATTCCTTACATAAAATGAGTCTCAGAAGTGGTCTCTCGACTGTAATAGCCCGCTGTAAAAGACAGCCACAGGCGACAATACACCGCCGCGTGAGGCAACCTACGAACAGGCTACCCTGTACGGAAACCTCCGTAGTAGTCTATGTTGCAACGATTGGAACTGCAATAAGTTTAAAAAACAGGGCGAAAATTGCAGACCCACCTGCACGGTCAAACTGACGGCTGAAAAGAGTGGCCACACATTTCTGTTCAAGATGCACTCAAAAAACGGAACAATTGACGCTTGAGACATGATATTCAGATGCCGAATCAGTCAACAGACATATAAAACTTCCCACAACCTACAAAGTACTGCGCCATTAATTTAATAGAGGGCAGGACAAGGTAAAACCGAAAGGAAGAAGTGCAACCGGAAACGACTTCACGATGTTCCCCAAGAAGAAGGAACAAGACTACCAGCATCCTCCACCATGGGAAAAAAAGTGCACCACGAACGACCGTTGAATTTTGCCCTGCATCCATGTAACAGGTTAAACAGCGAACAAGGAAACTATCAATCAGCCCAAAGCTGACCAGTTCAGCCACACATTTATATCGCTGCTCGATAGTGGCAGTTAGCGCTTTGCCAACAGATTGTCGTAAAGTAGTCCGAAATGCCATAAAAAAAGTAAATCATTCCAATTAGCATTATTATGCAATTATCTGTAAATAATGCCTTATTCAGTGTTATTTGAATCGTCAAAGTGTTAATACGTTAATTTGACAAGGTATGCCACTATCTGAAAGCAATGCACTCGGCAGAGGCATGCATTATGGGTATGTTAATTGAGGAGGCACTTACAATTCTCTCAATGTCAAAAGGACGTGAAGACAACCACTATCGACTGGATAATTGAGTGTAGCCGACACCTTTTTGTGTTTTTGTTGACTAATCAACGAATGCATTATATGCACAGTTTTAAGTACGAATTTTCTGTAACGCTTACGTGGACCAAAAAGGTGGAAGACTTGAAACCTTGAGACCAACTTTTCAATTAAAAGGTAACAATAGCGACCGTCATGGCAAAAGGCAAGCCCCAATAAGTGAACCACAATAGGAACTTCACCTTTGCTCCAGTAATCTTCTAATTTATAGCTATCTGTTACGTCAACGGAACTTGGGGAGTATCGGAAAAATTTTAATTTTTCTTAACAAACACTTTAAAGTTAGCAAAGTAATTCTTATACTTTTTAAAATTTTTAAATATACCGAATGCTGTTCATTATTATTTCTAAGTTCCCGCAACTGCGTTGACGCCGCTATGCGAGTAATGATCAAACTTCTACAAACTTATGAAAGTTGTACGATTTAAGCCCATACTGTACCTCTTGAAGGGACAGAAATAAATAAAATTCCAAGAAGCGCACTGGCAGCATACTATTGGCGGTTTCATGTGCATGGAATATTGGGCCTTCTGTGGGGACATTGACTTCGTGTTTCTGACAACATGAACTCTGTAGGTGGCAAGCAAGGAGCCGGATTGCTCCACGGTGGCAGAATCATGCTTAAGAGTCTTAAGCCGCTGGCAATCGACAGTGAATGTCCGTAGGGCTGCTTCGGGTTCCTTCTCAATTTTTCTTAGCTGACTTGTTTTGATTTTAGCATCGTGAGGTGACTGCAAAACGCACACAAATATAAGTCACTTGAACTGGTCTTCTGTCATCGATCCCAGCTTGAACTTTTCACACTCGTGGTTGGCGATACTGACGAGCGTCAAAATATCGTCTATTTCGTTCTTCACCAGCTTAAGACACTGGTATCGTATATCGAACAGTGAAGATGGCAATGAGATTCAAGTTAATACATGTTCACCTTCTCACACAGGTTGATCGCAAGAGTAGGTAGAGGGAGGTCAGTTTGACAAGCCAAGGATGGTTACGTGGCGGTGAGAGCACGAATAAGTGCATGCAGCTAAGCGAACGCTAGCCATGCGAGCGCGACGTTTTCAGGGGGTTCTTTTGCGCACAAAAAGCTGGCTCCCGCAATCTGCTGGCGGTAGACCTCCTATTTATAGCATGCGCTCACTAAAGCATATTGCATGTTTGTTACAAACCTTATACATCTCCCGGAAGGAATTTTTGGAATCATCAAAGTATGGACGATAAAAGCACTATGAATGCTTCTGATTTAACATTTTCTAAGCTATGCCTGGAGGGGTACCCATATTATATTGGATAAGCGTCGGTTCGTGCGACCAATTCAACCTGCTCCAACGGAGCAACTAAATGCATATAAAGGCGGACTGAGCGGGTCGCCTATCCTTCCCCTCGATAGCCTAGTAGGCTGGCAAACATAACTGAACTTTTGCAGCTAGGAATGTTCTTGAAAATGTTTGGTAAGGTATTGTCTTAGTAAAAACTCTTTTTGCATCATTTTGAGAGGGGGCTTGTAGGACTAGCGTATTCATTTCCACAGTGCGTGTGGTGGTGTTCTATTTGTCCCGCAAGTATTTCCGTGTAAATAATCTCTCATGATACCCGTTTTCACGAAGTAGGTGCTGAATATTTCTTAACGCTTCATCAATTCTCTCTGCTTAATCAGTTTTTCTAGCCCTATGCTCTGCGCTGTAGACAAGATTGTGCTTCTTTTGGAGGGGTAAGCAACTGATAATAATCAAATATTTTCAGACTTCTTATGCTTTCCTATTAACACATTTTCAGATGTAACCACCAGGCCAGCGACTTAGGAGAACATCCATGATAGAAAATGCATCCATCCTTATCACTGCCGGAAAATTGCTCCTTTCCTCCCATAATCTTTAGAATATATCCTAACACGATTCCTGTTCCCTTCCTTTGTAAGTCAGTTTGTCTACGTAACCTCTGACCTACCAAATAATCTAGGACTATAATAAAAAGTTCAGTCCTCAAGTCGCCTGAGGATGGATTGGTGTACGCAAGTTGACCTTTCACGAATAAAATCTGCTTTTTTGACGAGCATTCCTTCTCATTGTCTCCTGTAAAAATGCAGACTATCGGTTTTTCACCGTAAAAAGGTCGCAGTGTCTAACTACGGGTCTAAATGACGTGATTGATTGCATGATGTAGAATATAAGAAGGAAATGCGCAATTGATTACAGAGTGCCTTTATCCTGATACAGTGTTCAGTACAAAGACTTTTGAAGTAGAACTCCTCGAGGCAAAATATTGCGGAGCTGCTCGGCTGCATGTAAATTGCTCTCTTAAAATTGGTGACGTTTTAACTGACGTTAGGCGGACATTAATGGTGAACACTGAAGAAAGTTCAGAAAATAATAGAAATAAAGACCACATATGTCAACAAACGTGTTTTCAAAAATTATTTTATTGGTAGGAAACTTCCTTTGAAATTATTCCCTCGTCCTCGTGCAAGAGTGCGCTTAAGTAAGCAACAGGAAAATGATGTCTTTGATCGCTCATGCTTGCGAGTTTGTGGAAAATCCCAAAATATCTTCAAAATAATTTATTAATAAATATGCCGTTCCTTTGACACAGAAGACCGAATAGAGAGATAACCCAGACTCACAAGATTGTAAGATGCATTTCCTTAATAATAATGGTCTTTATGTAACCGAAGTACAATCCCCATTACGCAAATGACGCCATCGAGTGTATTATCTGCGTCCCAAGAAGCGGGAGCACTTAACATGATCCAAATCTATTATTCACTACAAGCGTTTAATGATAGAAATGTTTTCCTACCTGGATTTCGAAGAATGTCATCTAAAGATGTTTGCAATATTAAAACAGACTCCTCAATAGTTGTATAGGTGGCTGCATTGCCATATACGGGGACCTGGGGTTGTGCTTATATTTGACTTGGGGTACCTTGAACCAACCACCATTTAGCATCAATATGCCACTCTTGTCTAATAGGAATCAATTGCCATTATTTCACACTACGAGCCTCGAATTAGAGTTCCCATACATTGACTTTGATATAAGCTTATTATGACGACCTGTCGATAGTGCCATACATTTCCATAAATTATTACTTATGACTGATAATTTTCTAACAATAATTATTATGGCAGACCGAACATTTCGGTGAAATTAATTTTTTTTCTGCCACTGCAGCATGAGAATGTGATTAACGTGTCTAATCATTTAAAACAAAGTACACTGATGGGTCTACCGGACTCCACCGAGCGAACTGGGTGTATGGCCTGTTACACACCCAGTACGTATGTGCTCTGACGCAAAGCCTACTGTGACATTCCAGGCTGTCTGCGATGGCGTGGGCAATGGGTGGTTTTTGATGTATGTCCACTTCAAACTGACAGAAATACGAGGTAATGGCATCTTCAAACGGACCGCAAGCTGCTTTGTGAGAATGCTGGCAACGAACATAGTTGCAGTTTGCGCGTGCCCACTTGTTCAACAGTGCCACAATATCAACTTTCTTTTCTTCATGTGATTTAATTTTTTTCAACGAAGCATGTCTGCCTGATTGAAAAACAAAACCAAATGTTCATTTCAAACAATATTCCGTTCATACTGAGAAGAACAGAATCGAGAATGGGATTCTTAAGGGTTGCAAATATATAAAAAAAAACATAAATATGCGTGAACATCCGAGGTCCAGATAGCATATTATTTTCACGATCCCCCAAAGAAGACGAAAAAGAAGGTACAAGGACATGAACCTTTTTTTTTCGAGACTAACGTGTCGAAAACTCTCTCGGTTCCATCGTCAGAATAACTGGGTGGTTGTTCCTGTTCGCCGGGACTGTTGCAGCCCTTCATATATCAACAGAGCCATAGACGTCCATCCCGCCTACCAGGCATTGCGTAGAAGGCTCGAGTCGCTTCGAACAAGGCCAAGAGGAAAGCAAAATAAGCTCAAGTTTGGAAAAGAACCAGCTTCGGAGGTAAAAAGGGGAGAAGCTGGCCAGCAACCACATCACCACCACCCCCACGAGGTTGAAATCAACTCAGGCGGGCAGGAACATTCGTCAGCTGACGATGAGAACGTC